>CM038601.1:11978385-12117376 GCA_021533255.1 Ceriops tagal
CTTCTTCTTCTTCTTCTTCTTCTTCTTCTTCTTCTTCTTCTTCTTCTTCTTCGCGTTCGCCGGCAACAACTTCGTAAAGGCAGAGGGGGGGGGGGGATGCCTGCCTCTCGTCCCGTGTCGTTCATGTGGGCCTTACCATTGGCTCAGAGTATTTGTTGGCCCTCTGTGGATATCGACGGAATAATGACCTTCCTCTGTCGTCCGACTCTTGTTCTTCTCTTCCCCAAAAAAAAAAAAAAAAAAAAATAATTCGACTTGCCTCTGTCTAATAATTATTATATATAAAAAGAAAAGGTAAAATACCCGACTTAGAACAGAAACCATCTGGCCTATGCTGTTCGCCGCTTTTTTTTTTTTTTTTTTTTTAAGTGAAGCTGCGTAGAGCCTATATAGGGTTGGACTTTGGAGATGGTCCCACGGAGGAGACAGCTACGCGAATGGAAATTGGAACTTTCTATCCCCCCTTTGAATCATATAAATGGTCTCGCGATAATATTGACAGCAGCATAATTTCAAAGACAAATCTCCGTCTGCGTGCATTGCATGGGAATGCGATGACTGGGGAGACATCGTTGGCATTTCGGGTGTGGACTATAACAGTAATTTGGTCGCCCTTTTAAAAGCCCTCCCCCCACCCCCACAACCTGCCGGGGGCGGTGCGGTGCGGTGCGGTGTTTGGTGGGGGTGGGGAAGAGGTGAGGTTTAAATAGGGCGACCAAATTACTGTTTAGCCCTTCACCACCACTACCCCAATTGACCCCAATCTAGCCTCCTTACCAATTCTTTTTCCAGATTTTAAGCACCAAAATAATCAAAAATGCTTTTGGGCTTTTTTAAATTAATTTTTTATTTAAGGGGCTGGGTTTGGTGCGGTGTGCCTTTGTTGCTTCCAACAGCGAGTCAATACGTGCCGTTGTGGAAAATGACTGTTTTGCCCATCTTCAATTTTCACGATGCCCAATTTGTCTATCTTGTTTTTTTTTTTTTTGTTATGAAAAATTTAATGCTAAAAATTTACAGCAAGTATATATGGTCATAAAAGAATCCAACACAACACAACTAATATCATATGATGTCATTGTAGTTCCGTTCTGTCGTCCCAAAATATCAACAATGTAGGCCACTCAACTCCACTCCACTCCACTCCACTCACTCATAAAATTGAGTTAAAAAGAAAAAGCAAAATAAGGGCCTTTTTTTTTTTTTTTTTTTTTTTGTTTGGGTGTGGGGTAACGAGTATTTCTGATTCCAACTTTGTATTTATTTATTTGGTTCGCGTGGGCGTGTGTCTGCGTCCGTCTACTCCGCAAATTTTGCTTCTTCCCTTCCTTTCTCGCCAGCGCTCCCTCCACTCCCTCCCGGTCCCCTCCTCCCCCTCCTTCAAGACAAGAAACCGAAGCCCCTTTCTTTTCTTTTTCTCTCTCTTCTCTGGACTTTCTTTGTTGAATCTGATCAAAAAGAGAAACAAAATGGTAGAGGAGAAGAGGCCTCAGTCTCTTGGTGTATGGCCTACCGTTAAGCCCTTTGTTAATGGGGGTGCCTCTGGCATGCTTGCCACCTGTGTCATCCAGCCTATTGATATGGTTAAGGTTCGTTTCAAACTTGTTCTTTTATGTTTCTGTGTTTGCGTATTCATCCGTTTAAGTCAACCTATTTCTTTTGTTGTTGTTGTTGTTTATAATTTCAAAGTTTGTATTTTTTTTTTTTTGGGCGCTGAATTGGGCTCTTTCTTTTGTGGGTATTACATCTGGGTTTTGATGAGTGGTTTTGCGAAGCATTCTTCTGCTTTGGTGGTATAAAATGGCTGGAGGGGGTTTTCGCTCTGGTTGGTTTTTATTTGTCTTTTGTTTGGTTTGTTTTGTCCCAGGTGAGAATTCAACTGGGTCAGGGATCAGCTGCTCAGGTGACCAAGAACATGCTAAGAGAGGAGGGAATTGGCGCCTTTTACAAGGTTTGGTTGCACTAATCTAGTCTAGTTCGCTCTGTTTAAGTGTATGTGCTGTTGGTCTATTTCGAACCATTCTTTTTAAAAGATTCCGTCGTCAAGAATTGTGTTCCTTTACATTCAAATGTTGTTGATTCTAATCCCCAGGAGGAAACGTGCTCTTGTGCTATTGACCACCAGGCTAAATATCCGGGAGACTGAGATCTAATCAAACCATTTTGCAAAATTAAACGTTGCTTCCCCCCTTATTCTCTGGTCTCAAGCTTTCAATATTTAGTCTTTCTAAGAAGCATCATTGGTTCGCTCATATACAGAAACTGCTGCTCATCATTTAAATTTGGAGAAACTGATATCAGCTTTCTCTTGTTGGATGAACTAGTCGTGTTGTTTCAATTTGAAATGTCATTAGTATTCGAATATTGAATATTGCAAATTGGTGTTCTGTTCTATATTCTGTCTATCTACATTGTTTGAGCAGGGGCTTACTGCCGGACTACTGAGGCAAGCCACATATACCACTGCTCGGCTTGGATCATTCAAGTGGGTCTTTGACAATCCTTGTTATTGGACCTGTTCGATGAACTGATGGTACGAACGTAAACTAATTCTTTTGTTTTTGTTTCCTAGGATTCTGACTGCAAAAGCAATTGAAGCCAATGAGGGGAAGCCCCTACCTCTATATCAAAAGGCTTTATGTGGGCTAACTGCTGGTGCTATTGGAGCATGTGTTGGCAGTCCAGCAGATCTGTCACTGATCCGTATGCAGGCCGATGCCACCTTACCTGCTGCTCAGCGTCGGAATTACACAAATGCCTTCCATGCTCTCTACCGTATTGTTGCGGATGAAGGGGTTCTAGCGCTTTGGAAAGGGGCAGGCCCTACCGTTGTTAGAGCAATGGCATTGAACATGGGGATGCTTGCTTCTTATGATCAAAGTGTTGAGTTCTTCAGGGATTCTCTTGGTTTTGGTGAAGGTTCTACTGTGATGGGTAAGATTCTTACTGAGTATGTGGAGATGTCAAATGATTTCCTGAAGTATTTATAGAAATATTTTCACTTTCAGAACCCATTTTTTGAAGACAGGTTATTTCTAAAATCTAGTCTTTCTATATCTTTTTTGAGGTATGCTAATGCCCTAATTTAGCAACACTCAAAGGATATCATGCGAGGCATCACTATGAGTAATTATTGGGCAGATTGGCTAGGATTTTTTGTGTCTATTGCTGATGGGAGCAATATGCATCCATATTTGTGCTCTTGTCTGCAGTAAGCATATCCTGGCACAACCGTTCTAGTCCTAATACCTTCCAGAAAACAAGGGGGTTAAGCCGTTTGTATGGCCAAGAAATTTATGTGGTTAAACTTCTACATTTTGCTATTGATTTAGTCCCACAATTGGGGATTACATCTGAAACTAGATAGGATATATGAACTAAATCTGCATCTGGAGGCCTGTGGCTCAAGTGTTGTTAAATGCATGTTAAGAATGCCATGCAGTATGAGTTTCCAGTGATCCTCAGGGATCTTGTTAGATATATATTTTTTTTTCAATGCCACTACAAGCATGCTTGAATCTCTCTCTCTCTCTCTCTCTCTCTCTCTCTCTCTCTCTCTCTCTCTCTCTCTGCTCACTTAAATGCATTGCTTTCTTTCATAATATTTTGGACATTTTTATTGTAGTTGGACTTGTGAGCATCTTTGGATGCATACATTTATGTCCAAATGCTACCTCAAGAGAAGACGGATGGGGAGGGCAACAAGTAAACTAAATAGAGGAATAAACATTGTTAAGGAAAGTGTGAGATTAATGTAGACACCTGAAGATAAGTAGCTTCGCACTCCAGTTGGCATGTGGTTAGTAGGAACTTTTATATCAGTTTTGATCCATGGAATATGAGGTAAAATTTTTTTATGTCCGACATTGATTGCATATTTCATCTGAAATTGATGGAATTCGAAGACAGTAATGGAGCTCGAACTGCTTAATCTGTTCTGTCTTCTGATATTCAGATCTTCTTTTTGCATGGGAAATCTGTTTGCTTTTGTGGATATCAACTTTTTGCAGTTCCATTTGTCTCTGTATTTTAATTTTTTATTTTTTTTGTGATCCTTGACAAATACATAATTTGGGTTTGACACCTCCATTTGGCCGTCCCTCCCTCCCTCAGGTGCAAGTGCTGTGTCGGGGTTCTTTGCATCAGCGTGTAGTCTGCCATTTGATTACGTCAAGACTCAGATTCAGAAAATGCAACCGGATGCTAAGGGAAAGTATCCCTACACTGGTTCGATGGACTGTACCTGGAAGACGCTGAAGTCAGGAGGACCATTGAAGTTCTACACAGGATTCCCGGTGTATTGCATTAGAATTGCTCCCCATGTCATGGTACTCACTCATCATCCTGCCTCCCTACCTCCTGTCTGTCTGTGTTTCTGGTTTCCGCATGTTGCTGTATGCATTCGGTGACTTGAGCTGACAAGCTGATGTATATGTTTTCTTTTTCTTTTTTTTTTTTAAAAAAAATTTTTTTTTATTGGTGCAGTTGACCTGGATATTCCTGAACCAGATCCAAAAGATGGAGAAGACCGTGGGGTTATAGTTCTCCGTCGGGGAAGTGGAGGGGAGGCCGGAATTTCCACTCAGTTTCTTTTATTAAATAACCTATCGTATCTTTGGCTGCATTTTGTACTTCCTTTTTGCTTTTTTGTTTTTTGGCCCCCGTGGGTGGGTGGGTCCGCAGTCGTACCACCACCTACAGTCTGAACTTTCGTCATTTTGAGTTTTTTTTTTTTTTTTTAATAATTATTACTTTCAAACTGAAGTTAGGAGATTTAATTATTTATTTGTTTATTGAGGAGAGTTTCTCGATTGGAAAAAACATCGAGAAAGGGGAAAAGTAAAAACAACCTCTGGATGGATTAAAATAAGTTCTCTCTCTTGTGTTTTTTTTTTTTTTTTGTTGTTTTTTTGGGCTCCCAAGTTGACGTCAACACGTATAAGTGGGCTAATAGCCATTCGGAATCTGTTGGGCATGAAAATTTGGCAGGCTTTTAACCAAGTAATGGGTCGGACAATGAAATGGATCGGTTTACGACTTACCCAGTTAAACGGGTTGCCACCAGTTTTGTTAAATTTTTATTTATTTATCAAAAAAAAAAAAAAAGAAGAAGAAAAAGGAAAAGCACAGTTTATTTTACAAGTTGCTGAAGCTTTGGGGACATCAATATATTAAGTTTTAATTCAAGTTGAGTGATGTCATAGGAGAGACATTTAGATAAAACATTACGCAGCCAAAATGTAACGGACTGTCAGTCATTCGTTATTGGGGGGGGGGGCCCCGGGGAGTCAGGCGGTATTTTGTTTTTTTTTTTTAAAAAAAAAAAAACTAAAAGGAAGAAGAAAAGATTGAAAAAAAGACAAGTCCAAAGTCCAAAAATGAGATGGGAAGGGGAGGGTGGTTATTATACTGATTATTAACCAAAAAAAAAAGATAAAAAAAGAAGAAGAAGAAGGAGAATGAAAATAGGAGAAGATGTGGATGGAGAAAGAAGCGATCCATTTAATTAAATAAAATTTTAAAGAGGAGGAGGAGGAGGAGAAGGAGGAGGAGGAGGAGAAGGAGGTAGCAGCAGTAAGCAGCAGCAGCAAAAGGAGCAGAGGAGAGAGGAGGACCCAAACCAAAACAAAAAGCAAAGAAGGCCCAATAATGAAAAAGCCCGTGGGTACAAAAAATTGGGATGGGGACGGGGACGGATAAAAAGAGCCGGCTCGTTGGATTAAATTAATTTTAAAGCAAAATATTAGATTAGATTAAATTAAATTAAATTGATTCACATCACCCACCACCACCCCCACCGTGTAACACACACGCACGCCCTCTCTCTCTCTCTCTCTCTCTCAGGTCTCGTCTCATCTCCTCCCTCCTCCTTAATAAAACTCAAAAAAAAAAAAAAGAAAAAAAAAAAGAAAAGAAAGGGGCCCATGTCTCCCCTCTCCCTGCTCCTCCCATAAAGATTCTCAAGTTTCTACCAGAAGAGGAAAGAAAGAAAGAAAGAAAGGAGGGGGGGAGAGGGATTAATTATTTAAATAATCCTCCTGATTATCATTATTTGTTACAAAAATACCTCCTCCTCCTCCTCCTCCTCGCAACCGTAACTTCACAATCTCTCTCTCTCTCTCTCTCTCTCTCTTTCTTTCTTTCAGCAAGGGTTTCTTTCCTTATCTCGTTTTTCTTTTTTTATTTAACCCTTGTAAAACGAACAAGAAAAATCCAAAGTTGTCGTGGTTTTGTTTATTTTTTAATTTATTATTATTAATATGGTTAGAAGAGTAGTTTCAACCAAAAAAAAAACAAAAAAAAAAAAAACCTCTTAGATGATCTGATCTTGAGTCTTGAGTATGAGCCCTGAGCCCTGAGCCCTGAGCCCTGAGCATTTCGTTACTTCTTTTCTTTTCTTTTGTGTGTTGTGTGAATTGTGATCGTGATGGCAATTAATTCTGTGTTGCTTTTTTTGCAGGAGAGCCAGCAGCGCTGGAGGGGGCCTTTGGGGGGCGTTTAGGTCTTCTTTTCAACACATCTTCCCCTCCCCCCCCCTCCCCCTGGGGGGGAACTTCCAAGAAACCAAATCGTCCAACAACAACAACAACAACAACAACATCAAGAACAAGTACCCGCAGACTACCGGTCCCACTTTCATTTCTTGACCCCCTCCTCCTCCTCCTCCTCCTCCTCCTTCGACTACTCCCACTCCACTCATGTGGACTAATGTCTTTAGAATTGTAAATTCTTTCCTTCCCTTTTCTTCCCCCCCCCCCAACTTTCTTTAATTATTCCTTGGCTCTTATTTTATATTCTATATACACATATGCGAATTCATCCTTCCTTCTTTCCTACTTCTTGCTGCTTCGCTTCTTCTTTTTTCTTGTTTTTGTTTTTTGATTATTTGCCTTTGACAATATGGTTAATCAGTTCATCCACGCTCTGCGACCGTGGGAGCCTTCTGCTTGGGTTGGGCTTTTTTTCTTTCTTCGGGTGTGGGGGGGGGGTTGGTGTTGAAGCTTAACTAATTAAGGCTTTCGATGTCTAACTTAGCTTTTATTATTACTTTGTCTAACATAATTTTTTTTAACTTCGCATCTCCAACTCCTACCTTTGTTTAATTAACTGTGCCCCCTAACCAACCAACCAACCGAGTTCATTCAAAATTCCTTGCCAAGCCATTACTTCGCCTTTTGGCCCCTATTCTTTGGAGATTTCCGTCCTTAAAGTAACTGCTACTCTTTCTTTCTTTGGGCTCCCTGGAGGCTACTTGCCCTCTCTATTATTAAGTCATCATGTGGTACTATGTCCATTACACAGATTGTTTTGCCCAGGGAGTTGTTCTCGTGGGCTTCAATTCTTTCTTCTTTCCATAACTAGTCTCTCTCTTGTTATAAGCATGCATCTGTGCAGAAACTAGTTCATATAGTTGTTGAAAACCAATCCAATGCTCTCTAAATTTCATCATAAGTTGGCCCCTTGAAATTTGTTATTTCATCAAATATTCTTTGCATGTCCTAACTGGCAACTTGTTGAGAACTTAATTGCAATTTTCGCATGGGCTTATCTCATCTCCATCTAACCTCACATTTTACTTTCTACATGTTTCATTTATAAGTGACTTGTTTATTAACTAACCCCCTTACATTGTCAACCATTTGTGCACAGGGAGGCCTTCATCATGTGTCGTGGTTCCAGTTTCTCCCTAACGATACAGATTTAAACTCTCTCGCTGATAAAAGGTGAGAAACCTGGACAATTTTATATCCTTTTCTTCTATCTTGAGTGAATAATTAAATGATAACAATGAAAAGGTGATTGCCACGCTTTGCTTGAAAATAATAGTGAAAATAAATGTCTGTCAAGGTTGCAAGGTGTAAAAGTAGAGCAGAAAGATACTGCCACATGGCTGGTGCTTTCATCTCATCTGCAGCTGCAGCACAGTGGATTTCTCAGTGCATGGACCAATTCCTTTGTTGGACCTTGGGACCCATCTCAAGGTTTGCACAATCCAGGTGAGATTGCAAACACTTGTCATCTATCTGCTTTGTAATTTTATTCTGACAGAAAACGAGTGGATAAATCTTGTCCTACGAAAAATTCGTACTCTTGCTACAACAATGTTTGGTTGTAAAATTACCTTACAGATGAGAAAATCAAACTGTGGCTCTTTCTTCCTGGGCGTTATTCTGCTGTTGTTGAAGGTGCTCAAGCTGCAGTGTCTAGATTAAGTGGTAAATTTTGTTGTGGATTTTCTTCTTTTAATCGTTTCCATGTGGATGCTGTAGATTATGCATGTACATTTCCATTCTATCGGTAATCGTGGCTTTCCCTCATTCTTTTTTCCATACTTTATATAATCTTTCTGTGTACTTTTGTAATTGCATTTATTAATATGCAAATTTTGTGCTCTTTTTTTCCCTTCATAAGTTGTTGCATCTGGAGTTTGGGTGGCTCCAGGGGACTGCGAAGAGGTTGCTGCAGCCCTTTCTCAATCTTTAAGGAACCGTATCGAAAGGTAAACATTCATGCTGTAGCCTCCAAGTATTAAATGTCATAATAATATCTTTTCCATTACCTCTTTTTTGCAGATCACTCAACAGACTTTCGTACATGAGATTTGGAGATGTGTTTTCAAAGTACCATCCATCTCAAAATGAAGGACTTTTCAGGTGAGATATAATTGGTTCTTAATCGATGTTTGTTACAATTTAGGAATATAGATGTTCATAAGAATGTCACAGGCAACAAGCAATTTTTTTATGTGCGCACATTCTTTTGGTTGTTTACTGCTGTTGTCTTTTTTAACTGTTCATCCCTAACACAAACCAGGATTTGATATTGTGGAACTTAGTGGTGGTTCTGCATCTAGCTTTTGTTAACTAAACATGTGCCACCTATTGACCTTCTGATGCATTTAATACACTTTAATCGGAAAGTGGGTTCATTCTCACATATTATCTTGGCTTAATCTCATGGTATGTCAGTTTGTCATTCACTAAGAGAAGCTCTGTCGACTAAATTTTTGTGTCTTTCAGTTAATATACTGTTTTTGAGTTTTTACTATTTGCTGCTAAAGTCTATTTTTGTGAGAGTTTCTGTACTGTATTTGATGAAGAGCCATGATGCAAATGTCTTCAACATTATGTTTCAAGTGTCTAATAAACAACAAAAATCAATTAAGATTTTTTAAAAGGAGGGTTACCTTTTACCAAGAAAAGAAGAACTGCCCCCTAGATAGCTTAGGCAAAATATTTAGAGCAACCATTTGGTGCTTTTAATTATCCCCAAAGGATGGGTGGTTGTGTGTGTGCATTGGAGAATAGGAGATACATAGCTGTTACAGAGCGAAGGGATTCAACATAGGATGATCAACTGCCTTATGGTGCTTGTTCTCTAGGGCTGTTAAAGTCTCCTTTTCCCCATGCTTTGAAGTTGGTGGCAGCCGAAGTCTTTATAGAGAATGTTGATGAGCTTGCCATAATGATGGAGCTTGTGTTTAAGGATCCCAAACGTATGTCACCTTATGTGCTAAACAGCTTTGCTCCCTCTGTTTCATTCATAGGACAATATCAAAATCAACAAAAATAATTTGGGGTCCCTTGATTTAGAGGTGTGGTTGAGAGAAGGGTGTTCATGTGCATACCGTTGTCCTAGTCCTTTCACTGATCCGTTGCTTATAGAAGAGCTTTGATTGCTTGTAGTGCTCAATTCTAAACTCATCATAAATTTCTGCAGGAAAGGGCTGCCTACAATTGAGTTCATATTTGCTGCTACTGAGGAGGCAATCTTTGTGCATGTTATAATTTCTGCAAAGTTGGTGAAATTTTTACTCGGTTTGCATTGTTGTCTTTAAGCTGTGGCATTACTTTGCACTTAGTAACTTGTTTCTACCTTGCATACTTGATTAACATTAACTTGTTTCATTATTTCAGGCATATGCGAATGCTTTCAAGTGATGACATTGAAAGAGTATTAAGGCATTCTTCTAATAATTCTGCTTATAGACTTCCAGGTTGGGATGTAATGGATATTGCTTTCATAACCATTTTCTTGGCTTTCTTTACTTTTGTCTATGAAGTTTCTTTTCTTTATCTTTGAGGGTCTGGGTCCATGGGATATGGGGTCACATGGTGACATTGAGCAGATTTGTATTCATACCAAAATCTTTCTCATAAATTTGAGAAGAATTTGATGGGCTTAATAATGGGATTATGGTATCTGTTGCCTTGGCGCCCTTATATTGTATCTTAATTCTTTATTTTGCAGTAATTGTTTCCCCTCATGGAATGTGTGGTTGGCTTACTGGATATTGTCCAAAGGATCTTTTCAAGCAGGTCTATTTCAGGTAGATGTTATTTTTGTATTCCTTTATATCTATTCACTTTCTTCTTTTGCTAGATCTATGGGTAAAGGTATTCATATAGACGATATAGTGTCTGGGCTAATAGTTTCTTATCTTTTTTTTTTTTTTACTTAACAGTTCTAGCCAATTTAGAACATCAAATGGATTTATAGGTTTGCCATATCATGTTCCTCAAGGAATGGATTGCCAGCTGAGAGGACAGAACTGCTATGTGGAAGTTACCCTTGGGTGCCCTAGATTTGAGAGCGACAAGGCATTGCAATCACATTCAAGTTTCATGAAAAATATGCCCAATAATCATGTTGTGGAATCTCCTGCTTTGGGAGGGTCTGGTCACAAAGGACTGCTAGATCAACCATCAGTACTTGAACGAAAATTTATTTATCCAGCTGAGGCAGTTGTTGTTCCAGTATTGCAAGCATCATTTGCTAGATCTTCTCTGAGAAGGTACATGATCCAGATGGTTCGAAATAATCTATAGTTTAGTTTCTTATCTCTTCAAACTTTTGGGTTTGATCTGGTGATCTTATCATGTGGAACCATTCCTGGTGAGTTTGAAAGTAGGCACTTGATGGTATCTGCCATCACTGTTACCAACACTTTACCCTAGTAGGCTTCCCTTCTCCCTGAATTTCTTTGCACACGCATATGAATTAACCTATATGGTGGAAACACCATCTGGCCACCTGTTACATGAATTTGATGCTACTTCTCTTCAAGATTTGGGGTAGATTGTCTTAGAGCCGAAATTGCATTGGGCTTCAAATTATTGTAATTTCTATTTAGTTTTTCTTTTAACATCCAGTATGTGTGGCTGGGAGGCTTGAACTGACATTGCTTGTGTACGTGCAGATTTTGGCTGCAGAATTGGATTGGACCATCTTTGCCTGGTTCATCTTTCTTTATGCACTGGTTAGTTTATTTTCATGAATTTTGTTTTTTATTTTTGACCAAAAGAGAAAATGACTGAAAATCAGTGTTTTGTGTTAGCCAGTCTTGCTTTTATATTTTTCAATGTTGTAATGAAATGAAATGTACCCAGACCGTGACAAAACTCATGTTTGACATGACTAAATGCATTTTCATCTTACTTTTAACTTTAAGCTCGAAAGGTTCTGTTCCACAAAAACTAAGATCTAATATGATCCATAAAGTTATGGAGCTCATTTTACAATTGAAATGGAATTTGTTCAATTTCAAGAATTGAGGATGTAGTTCTTTTTGGATTGGTAACAATTTCATTGGTTCATAAAGCTGCAGAAATGTGTGTTACTTCTGTAACCCAGTAGGTAGCGTCAGTATGATGATGATAGGCAAGTTTTTTATATGGGCTAGTTTATTTACAGTGGGATTGGCATAAACTGAATCCTTTTTGTGATATTATCAATTTTATAAACCAATAGTGCCAAGAATACTGTTTCCTCTACAAGTACCTTGCTTGAAAGACAGTGCTTACTGCTATTTAGTAATGCTGACTTAGGCATGTGGTATAAAGATCTTCAATTTTTATGGATGGGAGCATGCCTAGTGCTGTGGTCTAGTTGAGTTGGCTGTTTTGACTGGTGTTGATCAATAATTATGATTAATTGCTTTATGTCATTTTCTTTGCTTGACATTTGATCAATGAAGATAACACTTGAGTTTAGGTCTTGGTCTTCATTTTGTGCTCTAATTTTGATGTATATTTCTTTTCAGTGGTGGTGATACAGATAATATGGAAGGATCTTGGATTGATTCTAACAGAATATGTTCGCAGTATGCCTATAACAGCAGTAGCAATAGCAATAGCAATAGCAGCAGCATCAGCTCCATAAGCAGTGTCTCTGGTGACAGTGATTACAAGATGACCACTGAAGGAGGTGAACTTGAGGCAGATGCAGATTCATTATTGTGCAGACAATCTGGCTTATCTTCTAGTGATCTGCTGGAAAGTGATGGCCTTAAATTGGTATTGCATTTCATCTGCATTATTATCCCTATTGCTGTTGTCTACAATCTTATTTGTTGTACTGAAGGCAGGATCCCAACTGAGAATGCAGTCTGTGTGGTTAGGATTTTGAACTGTTGCTAGAATCATATCTGAAAATGCTTAGTCACAAATGATGTCCAATCCTGGTTATGTTCATTTCTTTTCTTACTCAAAGAAGACTTCTGTCATCTGGGTTGAAGTGGCAGTTATGGGTGTAAGTTGATTGTGAGTGCACTGAACAATATAAGAACTCTATATTACTTCTGGTGTAATTGAGATTCTGCAGCAGATGTAATAGACATGTACACTGTCTTCTCTTAATTTATGTATGTGAATATGTGCATTTGGGGTTAGATATGGTGCATTTGTCTTTATGACAATATGTGCTTTTGAGGTTTTTTATCTTTCTATTGATTATCAGTGAGGGCATACTGGGACATCTTTCTATGGTGGATACTGTGAACAGGAATCAATCTCGATGATATAGTCCAATGCCTGCTGATTTTTAATCATGCTTATTGAAGACTGCAGGATTTGTAAGTTAATTTATTTGAACACAGGGCTCTAAACGTTCTAGAACGGGGATGGCAGATTCATTTGGTCAAGCTGGCACAACAAAAAACACTCCTACTCAAGATGCTTACCAGACCCATTTTAGTTCTATGGAAGTTAGCAATTCTGCCATTACAGCTGTTGTAAATGAGCAGATTGGATCTCATTGGGATTGGGATGATGATGACAGAGGTATGGGCATGGATATCCAAGCTCTCCTCTCTGAATTTGGAGATTTTGGGGACTTCTTTGAGGATGATGAATTGCCTTTTGGAGAGGTAATTTCTTACACTTGTGAACAGCCAAAGTGTGGTTTTCAAATGTTCAAGTGGATGGATATTATATGATGACATTGAGGGAGTGTTATTTTATTTTAATTCGGAATGGTGTGTTTATGTGATGGGTGATAGTCACTTTTGTTCATCTCTTGGATGTTTAATAACTTATGAACAGGTGAAAAACATTAGTTGTATGGTGTTTTTTCTTTTTTTTTTTTTTTTAAAATAGTGGGTTCCTGGTCTTTGACCTTTAGTCCCCTGTGGCATACACAAACCACCTCGTCCACTGGCATTGGGTAAAGCTCCAGCCTTTAGCTGGGGGCTGTGGCCCCAAGGTTTATTCAAGTGGTGAGGTTGTGGGTTTTTGAACCCAAGGCCTCTCAGATTTCCACCCTCTGTTCTTATCACATGACCAAACTTAGTTTGAAATTTTTTATGGCTGATTGCCTTGATAACAGAGTAGAAGCTACTAAATGGTGTTGGAATGACCTTTTTTACTTGAAAATTTTTCTTGCCTTTGAGTTTGTTGTGCTGTTTTGACATGAGAGTATGAGTGTGTTCCCATTCTGCTTATTTGCTATGTAAGTAGAGTAGAGCATGACATTTTCTTTTAAGCACAAAAGTAAAAATTAAAGAAGGGCATAAAATGATCCAATGTATGCCATTCTCAAGCTTTGCTCTCAATCACATCATGGATCTTTGTTTTGTGAAGCCCCCTGGAACAGCAGAGTCCCAGGCTCTTATGTTTTCTGCTCCAGAATGTGAAGTTGCTGGCAGTCCTATTGGGGATGGTGCAGATCAGATGCATTTGCCTGTAACTTTTCCATCTTTGGAGAGCTTTAATCAACCTCCTACAGTGTCCATTGATGAAGGTGTCAGCAAAACCGCAGAAGTCACCCATGGCACGTTAACATCAGCTCTAATGAATTGCTCACCGACATTTTCTACAGGCGAGTTTGATCATTTAATCAAGGCTGAAGCTTTGATGACCTTTGCTCCAGAATATGGAGCGGTCGAGACCCCAATAAGTGAGTTCTCACTGTCAATTTTCAGAAGTCCATATTACCCGAAAGCTCGCAAAATGGAGAGCACAATTTCAAGTGCAAATAGCTACTCTTATGGTGCTACACCACCCTCTCCTCCTTGCAGCAATGGATCAGATGAGAAGACTGGCATTCCTATGAATCCAAACACCGGTCCCAGAAAGTCTGACACAAAGAAATATTACTCTCATGTGGAGAGTGGAAGAGAGCAACATGATAGGAAGCCTTTCACAAGTAAGGAAAGCCATGGTACAAGTGAAGGACTGATGCCATCTCCATTCTCTACTTTAAATTCTACCAATGCTGACAAATCTGTTCATAGGAAAATGGTTGAAGGCATACCAGGAGCAGAAAACATCCTAGTTTCTAGGAAAACACTACTTGCAACTGAAGTTGAGTGCATGCTGTTCCAAGCTTCCATGTGCAGGGCACGACACTTAGTATTGCCTTCCAATAAACCTTTGCCTATAAGCTTGAGTAGGTTAAATGGAAGTACTGTTTTCAATCAACTTCCTGGTGAGGCAAGTACCATGACAGACAATTTATCAAGCAGGTATGACGTGAAGAAGAAAGAAACAATACCAGTCAGAATAGCGGGTGACATTGACGGAGGTGTGCTAGATGGTCACCTGAATGCTCCTGTTGGTGTTTGGCGCCCTGTTGGAGTTCCTAAAGTAACAAAGCCTGTTAACTTACCAAGTATTGAAGTTAGCTCATCCCTGCCTCGTCACTCATTCAATGAGGAAGGAATTCTCCCCTATGGGCTAAGAAATCCACTCCAGGACCTTCTTGATTCCATGGCATTACTTGTCCAGCAAGCTACTTCCTTTGTTGATTTAGCTCTGGATGCAGAATGTGGTGATGGTCCATACGGTTGGCTTGCCTTACAAGAGCACTGGAGGCGTGGGTTCTGCTGTGGGCCTTCCATGATCCATGCAGGATGTGGAGGTACCTTGGCTTCTTGTCATTGCCTGGACATAGCTGGCATAGAGTTAGTGGATCCTCTTTCTGCTGAAGTAAGTGATTCTTTAGCTATTCTTTCTTGCACGTTGCTTTCCAGGTGATGTTTGTACAAATGTTATGATTTTAGATCATCTTATAATTAGAGTGCATCACAGGTTCATGCTCCTTCTGTTCTTAGTTTGCTGCAATCTGAAATCAAAGCAGCTTTAAAATCTGCATTTGGGAATTTGGATGGTCCATTATCTGTAACTGACTGGTGCAAAGGCCACGGTCAGGTAGGTGATGGGGCAACCACATTCGATGGATATTTTACCGAGTCTACTATAAGTGAATGCAAAGATTCAAGTACTGGAACTCCATCTGTTGCTGGACCAATGAGTCCAGCCCAATCTTCCACTGGTGGATTGTCTTGCCTCAAAGGTATGCCACTCTTGTAAACATACATGTTCTGAATTCTTGAAATTTGATGTTATATTTCCAATTGCCATGGTGTCCTGTACAGTGGATGGAATTAAAGCAGATGAGATGTGCCAGAGGAGATCAAGCTCCGAGATGGAGTCGGAGCAACTACTTTACTCCCACTTAAGGCCAACACTTCTAGTTGTTCCATCACCTGCTATCCTTGTGGGGTATGTGTCCTGACCGTCCCATATCTACTTTATGAACTGTTAAATTGTAGGTTTTTTTTTAATGCAACTTCAGTACATGATACAGGTAGTGACTTTTTTTCAAAAAAAAAAAATTCTGGTAATGTGTAGATTACTGCCCAAGGCATGCAAGCTCACCTATTTTGCAAATTTAACTTCTGAGGCATCTTATTATTTTTTGATGTTTTTATGGTTCCATGCCTTGCATCTATAGCATAACATTCACTACATTGTTCATAAATGATAAAACTCGTGTAAGTATGCAATAAGGCTGGCTACACAAGTCTGCTTCTAACATAAATTTGTTATCGTTGTGTGTGACTATTGCACATTAATTACTTTTGATCTAGGTACCAGGATGATTGGCTCAAGACATCGGCAAGCTCTTTACAATTTTGGGAGAAGGCTCCTTTTGAACCATATGCCTCGCCAAAACCTGTGAGATTCTTATCCAATTACAGTTAGAAAAATGGACTGTTTATTTTGGATTGCATTGCTTAAATACTTTTACAATTGATTCCCTCATCATTGATACTGCAAATTTATTGCGCAATAATCATTGCAGATCACTTATTATGTTATATGTCCAGACATTGATGCCCTTAGTTCTGCTGCTGCTGATTTTTTCCAACAACTTGGAACTGGTGAGTGTTGTTTTTGTGTCTGTCCTTGTAGCATTGTCTACAGAAAGGTAGTTATTTACATGTAATGCACTTTAGCTGTCTGAGCTCGAGAGGAAAGCTACTTAGCTTTACCATGGATATTGGTTTGTGAATTTTGTTCTAGTATGATAGTAACAACTGAATAAGTTCCAATGCCCTATATAAGACATATTGATCCCTGTTTCTGAGGGAAGCAGTGCAATTCTTGATTTAAAGTTGCTGGAGATTATGTATAAGGCCTACATTATGTTATTTAATTCATTCAATTGCTAAAAAGGAATGCATGTTCTTTTCTTTCTTTCATTGCTCTCTTTCTCTCTCTCTCCATGCATATGCGCATAGGTTTTATGCCCCCAATGATTATGCTTAATTGGTAATTGATTCTTACAGTGATTTTCTCCTTCTTTAGTTTATGAGGCATGCAAACTGGGAACTCATTTACCTCAGAGTTCAGGAAACCAAATGGAGATAGACACAGGAAAATTATCATGTGCAGGTTTTGTGCCACTTGATTGCCCTCAATCAATGAAGATAGAAAGTGGTAATGCTTCTCTTGTGGGATCAATAAGTGATTACTTTCTGTCTCTCTCCAATGGTTGGGACTTGACAAGCTATCTTAAGTCTCTTTCAAAGGCTATAAAATCCTTAAAAATTGGCACCTGCTCATCAACAAATCCAAAAGAAGGGAATGGGAATCCTTGCAACGTAAGTTTTGGTTTCATTGTTATTTCTTTTGTTTTCCAATTCCTTTTTTCTTTTTTTATGTAGATTGAAGAACGTCATTTTTGTCATGAGCTAGTAAAATTTACCATGCTTCAATAGAAGTTGCTTTCCGCCAGAGGGAAGATGTCTTTGGCTTTTATGCAACCTGAACCCTTGTGGGTTGAGCTTTAGAATGTGTAAACTTACTCCTGCAACTGGTCATGTGCATTTCAGTAATGTGGCAGGGTTTTGTTGTCTTGAGATTTTTAAGCTCTCGAACTGTAGTAACTCAACATCATTGGTCCATAGGACATTCTACTCCCATTTAAGTAGAATCAGATTAATCTATGATGAGCATAGTTTATAATTTTTTTTTTATTAGTTTTGAGTTTATTTGCCCAATGCATTTGTGTCAAGCAGGTATGCCTACTAAACTATAATCAAATAACTGATTTGACACAGTAACATTGTTGCCTTTTTGTAGGTCATCTATGTTGTATGCCCCTTCCCTGAGCCAACTGCAGTTTTACAAACTGTGATTGGTTCTTCTGTTGCTATTGGATCAGTTCTTCCCCTATCAGACAGAGAAAGGAAATCTATGTTGCAGAGTCAGGTTGGGAGAGCATTAAGCTGCTCAGCAGCTGTTGACGAAACATCAGCATCAAATGTCATAATACTTTCGGGCTTTAGCATCCCAAAAGTAGTATTGCAAATTGTGACAGTGGATGCCATTTTTAGGGTTACAAGTCCAGCTCTTAATGAACTTGTCATTCTTAAAGAGATTGCCTTCACTGTATACAACAAAGCTCGGAGAATTTCAAAAGGGTCCTCAAATGAAAACCAGTCATCATCATTGTCTATGAGATCTCAGTCAATGTTGGCTCAAATGGCTTCTATTCCAGCAATGTGGAAGGACTGTGTTGGTCCCCGGATTGGAGGACCTTCCCTCCCAAGGGAGGGTGAAATTGATTCTAGTATGAGACCTGGTACTTGGGATAATTCCTGGCAGGCAATAAGGACTGGAGGATTGAACTGTGATCACAATAGAGGAGATTTTCTTCAAGATGATGTCCACTACATGTTTGAACCTCTTTTTATTCTTTCAGAACCTGGTTCTCCGGAGCATGCAGTTTCGCCTGCCATTTTTGGTAACTTAGCCTTTGAATCTTCAAAGTTATCTGATGACAGTGGTGGAGGATTTATGCAAAATGCAAGTTCAATAGGGAGTTTGGATACTGGATCAGGTACTCAGCTTGAGGGATCTGAGTCTGATAGCTTTGGATCTAGCTACCAAAAGTCTTTTGCTAGCCTTCACTGTTGTTACGGATGGACTGAGGATTGGCGTTGGCTAGTGTGCATCTGGACAGATGCAAGGGGAGAATTGCTTGACAGCCATATATTCCCTTTTGGTGGTATTAGCAGTCGGCAGGACACAAAGGGTTTACAGTGCCTTTTTGTCCAAGTACTACAGCAAGGCTGTCAGATACTTCAGACATGCTCCTCTCCTGATATTGGTGCTGTGAAGCCCAGGGATTTTGTGATTACACGCATTGGAAGCTTCTTTGAGCTTGAATATCTAGGTATATTTTTTGTTTTACAATAGCAACTACCACTTGATTTTAAATTTTTCTCTTTTCCTATTTACCAACTCTAAATAGGAAAGTATATCTGCCAGAATTTTTCCCATCATGGGCAAAGCAGTATGTTGCATGGATAGATTCAGGTTTTTCAGCTGTAGAATAATTGCAGCAGTACCTGTTTAGCTTGTAAACTGAAGAAGCATGTTGTTTATTTGTAAACTGACGTAACCTTTTATTTGCTTTTTTTTTTTTTTTGGTACATCGGAAAATATTGCTTCCCTGATTTGGTATTTTGTGTTTCATTGCCTACCATGTGATTTAAACAGAATGGCAAAAGGCCATTTATTCCGTTGGGGGTTCTGAAGTGAAGAAATGGCCTCTACAACTGCGAAGATCTATGCCTGAGGGAATGCCTGCAAGTAGTAATGGGGCTTCCTTGCAGCAACAGGAGATGGGTTTACTTCAAGATCGAACCCTGCCTTCTTCACCTAATCCATTGTACAGTCCTCATTCAAAACCTTCTAGCTTCATGAAAGGTGGTCTGGGACAGCCTTCTACTAGGAAGCAACTTATGGGCGGACACACTACAGTTGACAACTCTAGAGGGATGCTTCAGTGGATGCAGAGCATTAGCTTTGTTACAGTTTCAGTTGACCATTCCTTGCGTCTTGTTTTTCAAGCAGATTTGCCATCACCTGGTGAGCTAAACCTCTCTCTCTCTCTCTGTCTTCCTTCCACTTAATTTAATTGCATCTCAATTTTCCTTCTCTTACTTGAGTATTCTTCTTTTTCAACTTTCAATTGTTGGCCATGCTTATAGTGCAAGATGGATGCATAGCAATACTTGCAATCATATACTTAGGACCATTATTTTTAGTTTTGCCATGTCTCAATGTTACCAATTTTATTTTTTAGGCTCTATTATTCAAAGGGATGAAAATCTAAATGAGGACGTTCTTCGTAGGATGAGAGTTGGATAGCTAAAGTGGAGGTGTGCAACTAGAGTTTTGCGTGATTGCAAAATTCCATTAAGTTAAGAGGTTAAATTTTACCAAAAAGCAATTGGTCAGTACTAGATATTGTATGTAAGGGAGTACTAGACTGTCGAGAAATAATATGTCCTGAAAATGAGCGTTGCATAGATGAGAATGCTCAGATGATTTTGATCACTCTAGGAAGAATCAAATTAGAAATGAGGTTATTCATAGTAAAATAGGTGTACCCATGATTAGAGACAACTTGAAGGACTGGCGTTTAAGTTGGTTTGGACATGTCTAAGATAGACTTGCAAATACTCCAATTAAGAGGTGACCAAATGCAAGTGGATGAGGAGAGGCAGAAGAGGGTGACCTACGTTGACCTGCGAATCTTTGGTTAGGAAAGATTTAGAACAGTTGCATCTCGCATCAAACTTGGCCCATAATAGATTGGAATGATGAAAAAGGATTTGTACAGTTGACCCTAATTAAATTTGGGATTAAGGTTTTGTTGTGTCTTGATGCACAGCAGCCTTGCTAGCCCATTCCAAATTGGGAGGTATCAGAATGGCTGTAGACATATCAAATCTAAAGCATATTGTAGATATGTTCAAATACATTGGAATGGGTTGATAGGTGAAGGATGGGAGTTGAAGCAGAGATGTTTTGGTCCCAAGATCAATCCTAACAGTAGGCTAAAGCTTTAGTCCCATTGAGTGGGTGCTCCTCACTGAAATCCATGTTAATTTTGGGACTTATGCCGCTCGATTGTCAATATAACAGACCAGATTACAATGATTCAAGTCATAGTTGGCACTAACATGGGTCATAATTCACAATTTTGCAGGCAACAGCTTATAGCCTGCCATATCCTGTGTCATAGTCCAGAATATTGGGCACGCTACAATGGGCAGAAGTGATATATATATATATATATTTTTTTTATTTTATTTATTTTGTTTTTTTTTTATTTTTTTATTTTTTGGTGAAGGCCATAAATCTATGTGAATGTGGCTATATCTTTTGGGGTGAAATAACTATTTTTTTTGGTCTCGTTACCTGGCTGTTCATGAGTTCTAATTATATAGAACTTTCCATCACGTTGATCCACCATCATGTACGTCAGTATATATATTTTTAAGTGTGTTGAGGGTGCATGAATAGTGTTGTTATTTTTCTCTTTTGATTTTTGGTTCTTAACGGTGCTATTTCTTTGAGCTGCGGGTAAGACAGGAATATGGTACGATACTCCTACAATAATTTATGATTTCCTGAAACATTTTCTCTTTTGCCGGTATGATTTCAAGAGGAACAGAATGAAGATTTAATTGCAAATGCTTTGCAGGAGGAAGTCAGACTGGCAATGTTATTGGTGCATCGGGCTATCTTGAAGGTTTCAGCCCAGTAAAATCGCTTGGCACAACATCTGCATCCTACATTTTAATACCATCACCCAGCATCCGCTTCCTACCTCCAGCACCTCTTCAGCTACCCACATGCCTCACTGCAGAGTCCCCACCATTGGCACATCTGCTTCATAGTAAGGGCTCTGCAATTCCCCTCTCAACTGGTTTTGTGGTTTCCAAAGCTGTACCTTCTATGCGGAAAGACTGTAGGAGCAACATAGGAGAGGAATGGCCTTCAGTTATTTCTGTGAGTCTCATTGATTATTATGGAGGTAGTAATTTTACCCAAGAGAAAGTCAGGGGGATCATGAAGCAGGGTGGACAGTCTTCTAATCCAGAAGCTAGAAATTTCGAGATTGAGACCCAATTAATTCTTGAGTCTGTTGCAGCAGAGCTGCATGCCTTGTCTTGGATGACTGTGAGCCCGGCCTATATGGAACGACGGACTGCTCTGCCATTTCATTGTGACATGGTCTTGAGACTCAGAAGGCTGCTTTATTTTGCTGATAAGCATCTCTCAGCACAGCCAGATAAGCCGCAGGTGTAAGGCAGCCATGAATTGCATGGTCTTTGTACTCTCACGATATCTAGGAGGGATAGACGAATTAGCAAGCAAAGCTCTATGTCCTGCTACTGCGATTGATTTCGTTTGTCAGATGTTCCATGGAGCATAAGATGTAATTTGTACAAAAGCTGTAGCCTGGCTGATGTTTAGCCTTACCGTAGCCTGGAAAGAGCTGGGAAAAATCTGGGAAGAGTAGTTAGAAACAACTGATATAGTTGTGACGGCAGGTGCAAAAGAAAAATAGAAAAAATAGAAGATGTAAATAAATAGGGCAATCGACAATTTTGATTTTTGATCAGCGTGAGGCACAAATTTACTCGCGTGACATGCCACACTCAAACGTGCAAAATTTCTGTCATCTCAGGGCTCTCTCTCTCGGGCCGCCCAACCTCGTCGCAAAAGAAAAAATAAAATTGGGGCCAGAAGATTAGTTTTGGGGATGAAAATGCGCGTCTAGGTCAGAGAGATATGTAGAGCCCGATGGCGTGTGTGTGTATGGTCGAAGTCCTGTGGGTTGATGGACGAGGCGGGGCGAGATCAAGATTTGCCAATTTGGCACTGAAATGAAGATCTTCAAAAGATGGGATCCGCCTCTATTGCGAAACCGAAGAGGTTTCTAAGGTAAAGTTGAGTTCCAGGAGGAAAGATTTTTGCATTTTTTGGGGTTGTTGCCGTACTTATTTATTAATTGATGTCATTCAAATTTGACTAACGAAACTATGCGTATTATTTGCCGTTTTTTCCTCCTCTTTTTTTTTATATTTAATTTTTTTTATTAAAAAAAAAAAGTGTATTAGTAAGCCTATCTTATCGAACCACAAACTACAGTGAAAAGAATAATTTTTTTAATTATTTTTTTTATAAACTAGTAGATCTAAAAAAAAAAAAAATTTAGGATAAAAATCTAAATTTTTAACCACTCCTAAAAAAAAAAGCATTATTTGCTGCCCCGTGAGCAGTGCATATTTTTAGGAGCTGATTCGGCAATTGTGGTGTGTTTATCAACATATGCATGTCAAGACAGAGAGTATTGATGAGGGAAATACTCTGTTTGTTTTGGTACACACCCCCAGGTGCGTAACCACAATAAACTAATTTCACATTCGGTGACTAGGCACGGTAGGGTGAAGAAAAAAAAAGGCAAAAGCAGAGTGGCTTAGGGGGGAGGATTTTAGTGAAGCGGCCATTTGCTTGCTTGGTGGGATTGGTGTGGCCAATTCAATGCCCTACTTTTCAAGTGTATTAACATCTTTCTTTGGCCACTTACGTCTTGAGGCCTTGGGTTTTTGCCTTTCCTTGAATTTTAAAAAATGGCCAAGGTTTTGGACTTCATTGGCTATTTGGCGCATTAGAATGCAATGGAATCATGACTACCCATTTTGCCTTAACCCCAGTTTAATAATAATAATAATAAGAATAATAATAATAATAATTGATTTTCAGAGCCGCTTCCTCCAGGGGAAAAAAATAATAATAATAACAATAATAATCATAATAAACGGCAGAAGGAAGAGCCCCATTTTCCCTTCAAGCAAACTTCTTGTTTTAACGGCTGTTCTGCATCCCACATGGTAGGCCATGTCGCCACGTCCAAATTTCCAAATGTAATCAAAACTGAAGCCCCACCAGCTACTATCCTCAATCATTGTGTTCACACAGCTCATTACAATCCGCCAAACTACATCTCACCACCACCTTCTTTCTCCACAATTAGAGTTTTTTTTTTTTTTTTTCTAACTTTTTAACCTTTTCTTCGTGTCCATAAAATTATCTTCCCCAACACAGCGAGAGAGAGAGAGAGAGAGAGAGAGAGAGAGAGGATTCAGCATTCAGCATGGAATAAATGCTTCTCCCTGCTTGAAATGTAAAACAATATTCACAAAAGGAAGAAAGATTCATGGGTAATAAAAGTATGACTGTAAGAACAAGATTCGCTACTACAATAAATCCCAAAAGCAGATAACAGAGGCTCGCTGGAGCCAAAAAATAACATACATCAAAGGATCTCCTCCTCATTACCCTAATTCCTCTAAACCCACATTCCCATAAAGAAAATTACACCAAGAATTTTACATATGACTCATATAAATATATATAATACAATGACATAAAACACATCAATCACACCCAGTACATCAAACCACCATAATAATTAAATTGCTAATACAATAATATATATATCCCAACCCATTTTCCTTTTCCTTGATTCCTCTCTCCCAAGGCGGATGAAGGAACCAACTATCACAGGAAGAGAGAGAGAAGGATGAGAACACAAAAAGTGATCCTAGAGTGGAGATCAGAGGAGAAGGAGCAAATGGGTGGCTTAAAAAAAATGAGAAAAAAAAAACAGATAGAGAGAGAGAGAGAGAGAGAGAGAGATAAATCATCACACCGCATATCCGGAAGTAGAAAGGCTCAAAAGAAGAAGCCAAAACCAAGGGCAACCCAAGATGCGAAGAATGTGGGAAAAAGCACAGAGGCATCGGATGCGGGGCTGGGCGCTGGTGCATCGGCTGCTGTTGCCTTCTGCAAGGTGGAGAAGGCCATCAACACGACCATCAATACAACAAAGGCCTTCATTTTCGCTTCTTTTTTCCAGAGAGGAGAGAGGATATAAAAGTCTTGAGAAAAGAAACGGACTCTGCCAAAACCCTTTTTAGAAGAGGGATTCTTTTTGGGAGAGAAAGAGAGGTATGGCGGAGATAGAGAGAGAAAGAGAGAGGAAGGCAATGCTTTGATTTGTGGATTTGGTTTATGAATGAATGAATGGTGATGGCTAAAATTCCACCCTCTGTGTGTGTGTGTGTGTGTGTGTGTGTGGATACATATATAAAGACACAAACATACCGTGCAACGGACAAAGAAGAGAGAGAGAGAGAGAGAAGAAGTGAGCGTTAGCGGGGCTGTTTTGGAAATTGCCAGATACAGGGTGACGACGACGAATGACAGGGGGGGTTTATTTTACCATCCAGCTGGCAAACAAGCCCAGCCTCTTTGTGTTGTGGGCCCAGTTTTTTATTGGTTTTCAAAAAGATAAATTTTTAACCCCTCCTCCCTTTGAGGGTATATGGGGGGGGGGGGGGTGGGTGCCATCAGAAATTTTGCATTAATATTCCTCCCCCTCTGTGTGTGTGCTCCCCACCCAAAAACAACGCCCCCCGCGGCCTTTAAAAACAAAAAGTTACTGACGACGATGACGATGACGACGACGTGCCCAAAATTTCCAACCCCCACCAGGCAGCAGCTGCAGCAGCAGCTTCTTGGTGGTGAAATGTTTTTTTTTTTTTTTTTAACCACAGTCGCATGATTGGAATAGACCAAAGCCAAGGGGGGAAACACGTAAAGAGAGATTCCCAACAGGAGAGTGTGTAGAGAGAGCGTTTGGTTGTTTTGTTGATAAGGAGGATACATAAACAGAAAAAAAAAAAAAAAAAAAAAAACAGCACTTTGTTATCTTTTGGACTTGGGAACTGTTAGCCACCAAACTCGGACGTGTAACTGAAACTGACCGACACCCTCACTCATCTAACCATAAAACATCACTCCCTTTCATCATCACTCCCCTCGTTTTTCTCTGGCAACCAGACGCCATCCTCACTCAAAATCTCTCTCTCTCTGTCTTTTGTTTCTTTCTGGCTGTGTTACTGCTCACGGGATGAAGTCTCCACCTTGTAACCCTCCCTCCCCTCTCTCTATACAATACGCCTCACCCGCAGCGTAAAAATAAAAAACCTTTTGACTCTTCATCATTGATTCGGTGTTGATGCTTTTGCTCTTCTCATAAATTAATTTCTAATGCACCAAAACTCCCACTGTTTACTCATTTATTTATTCATTTACTTACAATGTGCTATCATGCAAAATCTCTAAATTGCTTTACTAAAAAGCTATCTACGAAAATGATATGATAGAAGATTTTGCTTCCTTTTTTTTTTTTTTTCTTTTTTTTGACTGGCAGGATTTTCTGTATTCACCGATATCATTGAGTTTTAACCACTTTTTATAAAATTTTCGTTTCAGGCATTGAGAATGAGGTCTTCTTGTGCGTCAATTTTATTTAATTGTAAGCTTCTCACCCTCCCTCTACCCTTAACTTTGTTGCAGAGAGAGAGACGGAATGGAGAAGGAAAAGAAGAATCAGAATCAAAATCAAAGAGCTATGGATACAGATTTTGGTTTACAATGGGGAAGCAAAAAGAGGCTAAGATGTGTGAAAGTTAAGAAAGGCCAAAACTTGGCCAACAAGTCTAAACCAACTGATTCTTTGCCTGATAATAATAATAATAATAAGAAGAAGAAGAAGAAGAAGAAGAAGAAGAAGAAGATGGAGAAAGTATGCTCTTCTCCCCTCATCAAGTAAGGATGCCATAAAAAACCCTTTTCCAGAACTTCAAATTCTTTCTATTTATGATTATGTGTGTTCTAAAATAGAATGAAAATCATTTGCCGCGGGTCCTTGTCCAGTTGCATTTCTTTGGTGTTCTTGCAATTTGGTGGTAGCTAACCAAGTCAACAGAAAATATTTGTGTCTTTGGTATTCTTAACAAATGTGCAGTTGACTTGCTTGCACACTATATTGGTGAGAGAGATGTCATGTTGTTAGGGTTCATTCACTAACCTCAGAACAAAGTTCTTTAGATTGAGATCAATCACACAACTTGTTGAAATATGAGACCACATAGCTCTCTGCGTCTTGGGCGTAGACGTTGCTCACACGTTGTCTTTAATCACATCCTAAATTTGTTATTTTCTCAAAAAAACAGAGACCGTATATCTGGAAGTGTTGATTTTACTCGTGTTGTGTCGCATCTTAGGAAGCCTGATTTGTCAATGAACAATAGAAAGCCATCACTGCTGTCATCCGAGAAGGAAGATCAATACCGCGCGGCAAGAGGGTCAATAGGACTGCATGAGAAAGTTTTGATGGATAATGTAAAGGAAGATAAGGCGCTTGTTTGGCCCAGACTGTTTGTCTCCTTGTCTAGCAAGGAAAAGGAAGAGGATTTCATGGCTATGAAAGGGTGCAAGCCTCCTCAGAGGCCTAAAAAGAGAGCAAAGATGATCCAAAGAAGTATACTTGTGAGTCTTCCTAACCATGCTGCTCTTTGGGAAGGATGCTTGATAGGATTAGGACGTGAAAAAAAAAAACAAAAATCTTCCTTTCATGCCAAAATTTTTTGGTTCTTTTTGTATGTTGTGTGCAGTTGGTGAGTCCAGGTGCATGGTTATCAGATTTGTTTCCAGAGAGGTATGAAGTGAGAGAGAAGAAGACCTCCAAAAAGGTGCTGATATCATATGTTCCTAACTCCTTTCATGGTCATGGGGATTGTCTTTTCACGGATTATCTCATCTGTAGTTTATGTCTACAAGAAATTTCAGTTTTTTTTTTTTCTTTCTTCATTCCTTTTATGGGACCTTGCGATAGCTAGATTCATGCAAATGAACTGTGGCCGAACTCTTGCAAAAAAAATTTTATACTTTAGCCTTTGTTTTTTTTATTCGCAGCAATTTTATTTTTAGGGAATAAGTTATCTATAGCCCTGCCTTAAATTAAAAAAAAAAAAAAAAAAAAAGCTTTCTTGTTTATTTACGTTTTGGTTAAATTTGATGCAGAGACCTAGAGGATTGAAGGCCATGGGAAGTATGGAAAGTGATTCAGAATGAAGGATGTGGCAGACGCTAGAAGAATTGACTTTTTGCCTTTCGATAGATAGTAAGGTAGAGCGTAGAGGAGACAGAAAACCCCAAAAAAAAAAAAAAAAAAGGTGGATTTATTTTGTTAGTATTATTATTATTATTTCCCTTCGGGAGGCTAGAGCTCTGGGGGGAGCGAGGGAAAAAGGAACAGTGGCTCTTCTTTCGGCCTTCGCGGTCGGGGCTTGGCTTTCTTACACATTCCAATGAAAAATATTATTCCCATTCGGATCACCAAGGCGGGGATTTTGCTCGACGTTAAATTTGGCATTTTGCATCATTCCTTGCTTTAGCATTCATTTCATTTCACGGGGGTTAGAAGGTGCGGCTGCCTGTCTTCAGATACCCCCCCCCAACCACCACTCAAGCGGGGCTATTGTTAATTATTGTTGTTATTATCATCATATCAAAAGAATTGCGAGGCCTTGCGAAGGAGGTTGACGCAGCAGCAGCAGCAGCAGCAAGCAGCCGGCAGGAGATTACACACTTTATTTTTTACTCAAATTTAAATGCCCCAACAGCAAATGATTACATTGCAAAAATGGACATCTGTTTTTGTACAACAACAAAGTGATTAATTATTCGAATCAGAAAGCTTATCAAAACTGCAGCTGAAACCTTCTCCAACTGCCAACGCTTTTTTTCCTCCCCTTTTTGGTTTTTGGCCGTCTCTCCTTTAATTAGTGTTAGTAGTCATATCATTTTCCTATTTCCCCCTTTTTCTAACTCCTCTTTCTCCATCTCCGTCATCTCATTTACATCATTAAAACCTATATATACACTTCTTGCTAGCTACAATACCTACACATGTACAGCTAACCACCCCGACAAACCTTTCCGATACCGGCATAGCTAGCAGATGTTTGACAAATCCACGCCTGCGGTAGTGTCCAAGGTTTGACAAAAAGGTCAGCAATCGGCCCCTCACGCACAGCTACGTGCATCCAAGTCCTCGTGGCAACGGAGCTTGCACAAAAGAATGAAGTTAATAATTCCAACCGTCAAATTATAGCCTTGTTCAGAGGCCATCCCCACAAATTAGAACCACACCATAGCAGCCTGCCCATGAAAACTTCATATCAGTTGAGAGCTTTTTGGCATGTAAGTAGCTATTCCTCCAATTTCAATACTGTAAAAGAAAATAGATAGCAAGGACAAGGCTATTCCTCAAATTTCAAATTTCTGGCAATCAATTATAACCTCAAGAAACCATTCATGCCAAAAACTTAAATAGATCCCACGAGTTAGAACTTTGATGGTTGCTTCATACATTGTGCAGAAATTCACAGATTATTTCAATGTGCATGAGGGCATCATGATGCAACAATTCACAATTCAATTAAATGCAAATGAGACTTATAAATAAATAAATAAATGCAAATTAGAGCAACCTATTTTGAATTTGCAATCTCTTGGTCATAAAAATTCTGATATCATATCAAGAAATCATGCAACAAAAAAGCTTAAAATGTTGGTGATGCGCAAAAACGAATCACATGTTAAACCCTAACAACGGCCAGAAACCTCTACTGTAGTAACAGATTCTTTTGAGAAAGTATGATTTCCTTTTATGGACATTCCATTAAATGGCTTTAGGTAGTTCCACTGGCAGGAGCACATTCTATATAAAAGAATACTTATTTCAAGCACAGACATGCTTCAATAGGGATGATAAAGTCTGTCAAATGCTTGTATTCTAAGAAAAAACAGATATTCTTTAGGGATATTCCATCCCATAAAAGTAGACCTTTCCTGCTCTACACTTGTCACATGTGGAGAACCTGCTCTAAACTTGTCACATGTGGAGAACACATCTCACCAAAAGATTTAATCTACTGATATATTGAAATAAGTTATGATAGCACTGCATGTGACAAATGCAAATACCCAGTGAGAAAATTGAAAGAAACAACCATTTGTTGGAAATCACAAGAACAGAGAACAAAAGAAACAGAGATGCAAAGAGATTCATTGCTGCAAAGAAACAAAAGATTGGGGTAGAGTTTACCCATTCATTCTGCAAATAGGTTCTTGGAACATGATCCAGGTCTGAATGGTGCGATCTATGGACAACCCAAGCACTTGCAAAATCTTTAAGCATGACCACTTGGCCCAGAGGGCACAAAAACTACTAAGAGCTGCCACTGCTGGCTATAAGGCTTCCAGGGTTATTGATGCCTTTGTGAAAACAGAAAGAACAAATGGCGCTTCTTCCCCAGGATGTATGGTCGTGGGCACAATAGTGTAACCTCTGGGATCAGAATCCAAAACCATTTCACAAGATATTTCTCGAGAATTGACATAATCTGTCCCACCAACTGATTCATGAAGATAAATATTGTAAGAAGCACGGCGACCCCGAGTTTTAAGTATCCTCATCCCGATATAGAACATTAATGAATCATGACTGGATTGATAATTTCTGAAACCAGCAGCAGTTCTTGAGAAGCTCACACCCTGAACAAAATATAAGTTAAATTTATAAACTATACCTGTAAAAATTAATGATTCGTAAGATGCACCACTCAATTATACCTGAGTTAATGTGATAAACACATGAATGGGTAATGATGCATCTGGACCAGTGGCCCTCAAACGAAACTGGGGATTCTGATTCCAAGAAGAGTAATCCTGGCATCCACCCGCACTGTAGCCTCGCCATTGGCCATGGACAGAATACCGCATCTCAGGGGGGTAAACACGACATACATATATTGAACGGAAGTGGATCTGAAAATCTTGCCAAGACATCCAGAATATGCCATCTTTTGACTGTTCAACAGGACCAGACCAGGCAATCACAAGATAAGATCCCTTTGGAAGAAGGCAATTGAACTAAGTGCAACTATTCAATCATAAATGCCTTGAGAAATAGTAAGCAAATGGACAGCTCTATGTGAAATTTTTTGCTGGTCATCAGGTAAAAAGGAAGAGTGCATGACATAGGGACATAGAAATACCTGTGGAACATGCTTGAGCTTGTGCCTTATCCTATCAGTCCATTCAGGAGATGAGTCGGACCAAGGGCCATTCCACTCTACTTCATTAGCCCATGGATTCCGAATCTGCACAAGCTTATGGCCATCCACCTCTCTTACCTGAATGACGATTTAACAAAACATAGTTAACTTCACATAAATTTGGTTAGCTACATAATAGAGAAAGAGATGCCAATACTACCTGCAGTAAAGAGTAGGCATGGCCTTGTACGATGCCACTGGAAGATATGTGCACATCAGAACCTGATGGACTCCCAGCACCTAGCAGAAAGCCCTCCTGTTTAAAGCGTAATAGTTGTGACCAGAGTCTACCACTTGCAAGATCTATCTGCGCCTGGGCACTCCTCATATCAATCTCCTCACCAGCACCCCCTGTAAGGTCCACAAGAGCATCCTGAACAAGCCCACCTTCCAATGCCTCATAAGAGCCATGCAACTTGGCATATGCTTTCTCCAGTATAGATACCCATAGTTCATTGCCCTTCCTACTGGTAGCAAATGCAGGTTTACCAGGGGATTCGCAGGGAATCCAATCATCAACAACTACTGGAACCCACTCACCCTACAGAGAGCACAAACCAGAGAAAAAATAATGAAAACAATGATCATAACTGTGAGGGATGCATGGAAAGAAGGGCATGACACTTACAAGTCAATTGCTATTCAAACGCAAAACTATCTATTAAGAATAAGTCAGGTAGATGTCCCACAGAACATTGAGGCAATCAAGAGAGAGAGAGAGAGAGAAGGTGGTTTCTTCTTTCAACTTTTTTGCAGGCAAGGTATGGAACATTTAGAAAATGGTACCTAGTGAAACCACACAAAAATCCAGGACAAAACAGTGCAAACAAGGTCACCTAAGTAGAGAATAGGGATTTTTTTTTTTAAATGAAGTTACTTTGGCATTGGGCAACAAGAAATTCTCCACCAAAAAGCACTTAAGGTTCTTCAAACTATAAGGGAGATTGAGTCTCCCCTTTGCATAGTTAGTCCATGTAACCGAAACTTCATATCTCTTTCCATAGTCAGACAAACAGACAACTGAAACAAGCCAGATGGGCAAAAGTATCAGTTCATATCAAGCAGAGTGCATACTTTATATAGTTTGGGCTGTAGTACTTGCATGAGTTACAAAATAGTATATACCATATGTCTCTACATATATATATATTGGACAAAAAAATTTAGCCAAAAAAATGGATAGTGCCCACATTTTTAATTTTAAAAGCACTCTTTAATAATTCAAAAATCATCCTTCTAAGACATCAAGAGTTAAATGTCAATGTCTGCAAGGAGAATTTGAGCTGATTACCTGAATACAGAACCGGACAGTGTAGATTCCTTCCTCATTATATTCTGGAGTAATAATCACCTCTGAAATGGGTGATACCTCCGTCAAAACAGCCACAGCACTTAAAAACCAGCAATCACCTAACCGACCCTATTTCATAGGCAGTTTTGCAACTTTTAAGAAAATTGAGCCCTTACAGAAACTTCACTGAAACAATTTAACCAAATTATGTATGCTAACAACAAATTTAGGATGTCATTCTGTCAAAATAGAGAAAACCTGACAAACATCAGCTGGGTTTGCAGCCCCACAAAATAAGCAAGGATGGAAATCCAAATGGCTCTCCTTAACTATATCAGCAGGCTTCATCCAGGCAGAGACAACCTTGGCAGAAATTGAAGATAAGATGGTATATCCAAGAAATAATACACCTTCAAAAGAAATAACAGCACCAGGATAGTTACCTGCAACTTTGAAGGGGGGTTATCTGGATCTACATATAATGATTGATCATTGGGGGGGAACTCCTGGTCAGTAAAGTGTTTTTCTCCTCTAGATGTTAAGGCTTCTTTGACAGCTAATTCAACAGAAAGCATCCGCTGATTGATTTCTTCTTGTGTTTCTATCCTAGGTTTCCTGAACCTTCGGGCAAAGGAATCCACATCTACAACCACTCCTTCACGATATGACCTCCTTTTCCTGCCACTTGAATATTGCCCATCCCAATCTACATCATCCCTATCATATAGATCGACATCTGCAGGATCACTATCCCATTCATCAACCTAAATAAAAAGCAAGGAGCAACTATCAGTTAAAGAGCTCAATTGGACCATTTATCCTATATAATGCTTCTTCATATTTATAACTACCTACTCTTTTGCGAGCATATTTAACTTAGCGGCAAGCAGGAACTTACTCTGAGGGGTGAATCTGTCCATTGCCAATTATCTTCGAGGAAGTCAACCATGCCAAGCTCTGTCGAGCCTACTGCAGTTTGAAGAGAAGCAACTTCATCTTCAGTTAAGCACCTTCCCCAGAGAAACACATCCATTACATGCATCTTGGACTCAACTCCTTCACTATCCGACCTTCCAAATGCATCCATATCTGTTGGTGGTCTGACACCAACCCAAGCTTCTGTCCCTTGTTCCCAAATGCTATTGCCCAAAGACAACGGTAAACTAGTTTGGTAGCCATCAAAGCCACCATCCAAATAGCAAGTGGCCTCACCCAAGTCAGCATCAATTGTCATAGTCACCATATGCCACCTGCAAAAGGAATTCAAATCCCAGTAAGAATCAGTCCTGAGAGAGAAATGGTGTGCATTGTACAGAGCAGAAAAAGGAAGGAATATAGTTATTTTAAGTCCAATTTTTTTAGAACTATAAAAATACTGAGGGGAAAGAAAAATATAAGCAAAAAGGGAAATAATTAGCTGCATTAAGGTTGCTAATACTAGATTTTCAGACCTTCCATCTGCAATGCTTGTTGCACTGATGCTCCACTCCTTTGCAACTGTTGTCTGCCGCTCACCTTTAGTAATCAACCTAAGCCCAACTTGTCCAGCTTCAATACCTTGCTCAGCCCCAGCCACCAAAATTTCCCAGCACTCTTTCTTCTGATACTCAGTGCCTAAAAGGCAAACCGGCCCAGAGTCGGGTTGGATCATCACTGCTATAGAAAAGCTGACTTTTTTACTCTGACATACACTGAGATCCATCTCACCACAGTGTCTGCCACTTGATGTTGGTTCATCGTCAAGGATACACACAGCACCTGTGACTCCCGTCTTCAATATCAATAAGAATTAGTTGGTTAGATCATTCAAACTGGACATGCACAAAAAGGTCCAAAATTCTATTTCAACATCAGATTTGCAGAACCTAATGCCTGCACAGCTCAATTATGGACTCAGGCGGAGATGTCAGACCATCCAGACTTTTGAAAGAAACATCAACATTGTTAAAAAAAAAAAAGGAAAGAAAGAACAAAGAAAAAGTTTGAAAAGGAGAATTCATTTACTAGACAAAGATGACCATAACCTGTAGACTTGGAAAAACACTTCATATAATAGGCACAAATCCCCTCAAGTAAATACCCTTATGAGTGAACCCAAAAAAAAAAAAATCCCCTTTTGCATGTACCAACCTGATGAGCTCGACGAGCTAACTGCGCTGAGCGTATCCTACGTGCGATGCTTGAAACCCTCTCCCGTGCAAAAGAGTCATTCAGAACAGAATCACCCCCTACTGCACGCACTGCAGCCGCCATGGCTGCTGCCTCTCTGTTGCCAGCATTAGGAATGGAGGAAATAAGAGAAGCCTCAATCTCCTTCCATTTACGTTCTTCCTTCTCCAAAAGGGCCTTCCTTCTTTCTTTACCTCTCCCCTCCTCTTCACGCCTCTGCATTAGAATTTCCTCTTCCATTTCCTTCTCTCTCAAATAACTACAAGAGTTTGCCATAAATAAGAGTTAGCAAAATAGGAAAATGTAAAGTTATTAAATTTCTTGGAGAGGGGGGTCGGGATTGTTTACATCTTGGGGGCTGTTGTGAAAACAATGTAAAACATATCATGTGAGAAAGTCATCACCTCTCTTGGATAATTTCAAATTGTCTACGGTCCTCTGGCATCCACTTCTTAATTTTCTTGGCACTTAGGTCGGAAAAGCCTATGCTGTCGAGAAAAAGCCTCAAGCGTACCTCATCCTACCACATTGCAAGTATTGTCACATCATTATAATGAATAGTTAGATACACATAGCAAACATGGCAAGCACACAGGATTTTGATTTACCTGAACACGTTCTGCCTTAGCGGTCAAACCAAGCAAAAGAAGTAAATAACCACCAAATCTATCCCACATGTAGACCCATTCAGTATCTATTGCCTCTTCCAAAGCCAAGATCCGTGCATGTGCACACATTTCTCTTCGGTGGTCCATGTCATTAGCCGACCCAAGGAATTTCCTGTACCTCATTCTGCGGAAGAATGATCCTATTACTAATTCCTCATTTCTTAGACGATCCTTAAGTTTCATGACATCATCTCTAGGAAGCACAAGATTCCCTGCCTTATCACGTGCAGCAGTAGGGTCTCCAACCAAAAGAGCTGTTGAACTAGCAGATCTCTGTGGAGCTGAGTAAGTTCCAGACAAAGCATTTCTTGTCTGCATGATAAGCATAGGAAATGTTTTTGAATATCAATGTTTCAAGACATAGGGGAAAAAATGTCCAATTTGATTTAGCAAGACATCAGGGAATAGCCACAAACATGTAAAATAAATTTCAGAAGCAATAAACCCTTCTGTTTATTTCAAATACATGTCAACATAGGATGAAGCCAGAATTGATCACTAATGTTCTGGATGCCATAGAAACACTAGTATGACAAGGCCAATTGAGGACTGCACTTCTATGATATATAGTTAGTTTTATGCTGATAGATTAGTAGTAGACAATAGAGAACTTCATATTCAGGCTACAGTGTAAACTATAACCACTCAAGATGTAAGAAATAATCATATATCTGAAAAAATACTACATTAAAGAACAACAATATAATATCCCCTATGGCCGGAAACTCAAGTGAAACACACTGCATTAAGTGGTCTCTACAAATACATCAAGGATTTAGGAAAAATAGCAAAAGACAGTTTCACCAAATTCAAACAGACCTTTGTGGCAGACCGTGTGATTGCTTGAACAACAGTATCCTTGCTGAGGAAATGGACTGCATCTTCCATCATCTGGATATGTAGGGAATATCATCAGATTAAGTAAATGAAATTGCTTAGGTGCACAGTACAAGGCAAGGTCTTTCATATAAATATTAAGCTTAAAACCACCATGACTCAAAATTATTAACTGCCAAAACATTGAAGCATATGAGAATTGAATATCAGACTGTAGCAGTGTACCAACCTTTAGAGTCAGACATGGACGAGAAACAGCAAATCCAAAAGCTACAACAAGGGTAACCGCAGACACAGCAGCGCCAGCAAATGGAGGATAAATTTTCAAACTGGCGACAACGCCCCAGCCCTCAATTGCCAGAGCAATCCCATAAAGCATGAGAAATGCAGCACTATTTAGGAGGTGATATCACAATTGTCAGATGTAAACAAAGGATGAAGCTCATTGCTATATCATATACATCAAAAGATAATGAAAATAAAATAATTGATAAAAAAAATAAGGGACAAAAATTAGGAACAAGAGCAAACAGCATAATTAACAAACCTGACGTTCTTTCCACAATCTGCATGAGCATCATAAACATATACAGGCAATACCCGTGGTGAATAAACTACAATGGGTGGTGAAAGGAGGACCTACAAGAAGTCACATACAGAAGCACAAAGGGAGATTTTTCTAAAGTTGGTACAAAGACCAATTGTAGACAATGAATAATACAGATAGAATGAGAACATGAACAAAGTCTTGTGACGTACGGTCAAAGCTCGCCCGGCGAGAAGAAACAGAAATGAAAAATAACCAACAGAAGCTCCAACAAAAGGTTTGCCTAGAGAGACCAACAAGAATAAAAATCATTAGGAGCTAGGTGATGTGGTTGAATGCCAATGCCAAATCTATGAATAAAGTATTTCTGAGGTGCTCAGCAAGTAATGTAAGTGGGAAACGAAATTCATTCACCTTCAAACCTTCCAAGAAGAAATGCTGCCAAGCCAAGAAGAAAGGCAAGAAAACAAACAAAGATCATTTGCATCCGTGTCAAATAGAAATTGTTTGAGGCCCAATGGTGGATTACACCAATAGCTAGTACCATCAGCAGAAGAACTAGAAGGAACGCTACTCCTACCTGTAGCAATTGTGAAAACAGCAAGTTATGAGGACATATTATATTATATGTTTAAAGAAAAAGCTAAAATTCAAAGATAACAAAGTAGAGCTCACTTACAGTCCATGGATTAACCACAACTATGACGGCAGATATGGCACTAAGTAGAAGAAGAAGACCAATGCCGACAAATAAATATACACCTCGTGAAAGTTTCCAGTCATCATCTTTCCTGCAAACAATTTTGAGGCCCATTGATTTCCACGAACACTACAACACTAACTGAGTTAAAACCTTGTTTTTGGCATAAAGCCACATTTAACTGAGTTAAAGCATAATGAGCCTCACCATTTCAGTAATCCAGAGCACAGTGACAACAATGCCGGAATGCAAACAAGAGGAAGAAGGGCACCAAGAAAGTCACCCTTTGTTGGGACCTCGTCATCCCTAGATTTGACAACTTCCAAGTAGGATGCACCACAAAACACCACAAGAACAACTACCAAAAATGCAACACAAAGCAATATGACAAAATTACCAGTCAATCTATACAACTATACCAAATAGAATGCTTTCCAAGACAATAACATCAAGGTCCTGAATGTGGTCACAAGTCAACACCAATTACATCAGATAACTTACCTGCAAAAATCCCAATACAAACAGCAGAAGAAGCAGAAAATCTATATGTAGCAAACCATGAAGCAATTGGCAGCATGCCAGTAACTACCAAGGCAATGGCTGAAGCCATTGCCCAACCAAGATACACTGATGATGCGTAAGGAGAGGTAAAGGTTTTCTGGTCACCGGTCCATCCCTTGTATCCCAACTCATCCAAAGGTTTTGCAGATACTATTGCACCCAGAGCTAATACAGATCCAGTGAATATTATTATACAAACCACAAGCACAACTCCCTGAAAGAGTGACAAAGATGCAATCAGAAACTCGGAGAGAGAGAGAGAGAGAGAGAGCACTAAATTTGCTTAAACCATTGGCTACATTATAAAAAAAAGGTGGAGGCAACAAAGAGGAACAGACCTCCTTTCTCCCAGTGGTGCAACTGGTTCCTCCATGGCCCTCAGACTGCACCTGTGGAACCCAAAACTGGTAGCCATTATTGATCCAAATGGGGATTGCAACAGAGAGGCATGCTACCATGAGTGGGACAGCCAGGGACAATCCTAGAAGCACTGATGATTTGCTGAAAGACAAGCACAAATATTGCACACGAGTTAAGATACAACAAAGAAACAAAACCCTCTCGAATATACATGACCAGATACAGTCCACAACTCAATAAAGGAGATCAGGACACTTGAAATATGTGTCAGTATCATTTCTGCACCTCAATGCTCATGCATACTACTCAAAAAGTAACCCTACATTGAATCTGTAGAATAGTAAAAGCAATAGTTTTAACAATGAGAAATACCTCAAGAATGAAAGCAGCAACCCAACGCCAGTGCTGAGCAACCAGGCAACAAAACCATACTGAAAATCAGAAATTTTAAAAGATAAGATCACTGATAATATTATTGTGAATTCCATACATTCAAGGGAGTCTAATATTTTCTTCTGACCAATCAATGCAGCAGTTTAAGGAACATAGAATGATATACAGTTCGTAGTAAAGTAAGTGTAGCACCAATGGGAGATGAATTGAGGGAATGACATTTGTGTTGGTTTAGACAAGTCCAACATAGGCCTACAAATGCTGCAATTAAGATAGGTGACCAAATCCATGTAGATGGTGAGAGAAGAGGGAGAGGATGACATAGGTTGACTTGGGAATCTTTAGTTAGGAAGGAGCTAGAACAATTAGGCCTCAGATGAAACTTAGTCCACAAAACAACTTGAACAAGCACTTCCCCAAGTCTAGGATTCTGGACTAGATGTGCCCAACATTTACAGCCTTGCCTATGCCTAGACATTATGTGCATGTCATTTAGTCAACAGGCCTTTTTTAGGTAGACTAACGATACAGGAGGTGGTTTGTAGTATCAAGAGATTATATGCTCACACTGCAGCAGTTCTACCATATTCAAATACATTGAAATGGCTACATTATAGTGCAGTGGTGTTAATGTATGGTTGCTAAGATCATTATTTCCTGATGTATACCACTACTATTAAAGTATAGACTAACATGATATCCTGGAGGTGATAAAAAAGACACCTAAGAAGCTTGTTCAAGCAAATACACTAATATTATAACCTCCAACATAGAACATATTTTCAAACCAACAACAGTGCAAGCAAACATCAACAAGAAATTATAACATCAATGTTACAACGCATTCTATAACCAAGTTCTATTTTCATATTTAACTTTCAAAGAAAACATAGATCTGAAGAGCAATAACTTACCTTGAGAGGTTTCGATGTCATAGACATTTCTTCTGCTTGAAGTGACCGAAGAAAAGCCATGATTGAGCACACAACTGGAGATAGCAACAGCACTGAGAACCCAAACTCAAACTGCATAATAACTTTCTACCATTAACAAAGTTGTATATGAGTTTATATCACCTCATTAAACAGAAGATGGCCTCACAAATCAATTAGGTGCAACAGATCAAGAAAATGAAAAATTTTCCAACTAACCTGTTGGTGTGTGGCATTGATTATTCTAATTGTCTTGGGACGAAAAACTGCTACAATAATTGTTTCCAGAATGAAGATGAAACTAAAAAGAACCCAAGCTCGCTCTGGAGTTCCTGCTACATGATGCAGAACAAATCTAGACAACTGAAGCCACTTTTCAAGTCCACGGAGCCTTAACTCTTCTGAGAAAGAAATTTGATTGGGCATGGCATTGTCAACACTGTTTGAATCAATGACTGGGACATCAGCATTGTCCTGATGATCTCTGTCTGCATCCAGACTGCTCCTCTGTAGTAATGCAAGGATTGTTGGATCCAGGTTCTTCTCCTTCAACATCATAGCAAAATTTGGATCCAAGCCCTTATCCTGCAGTAGACTAGCCAGCTCTCTATTGCCTTGCTTTGCCCTCTTTTTCAGCACTGATGTAATCCTAGGATCATTCAACCTTTCCTGAAATGCAAGAGCTAGATTCAAATCTAACAGTTGTTGATTTGTGGAGGTGGATGTGCTAGACTCACAGCCTTGGCTATCAAGGCCACTACTAGAGCAAATAACCAGGGTGTTATTGTGATCAATGTTCTTATCCCCAGATGTCCCAGCTTCAGGCTCGTGAAAAACTGAAGGACAAGAACTGCTATGTAGTGCTATGCTTGGCCTTCCACTGTCTAAACTTTTATCACTATTGAACCCTTCCTGAGAACTGGCAGTTCGACAGAGTACTGAACCATTCCAATTATTAGTTTCAATTGTGCACTGTGCTGGGCACTGGCCAGCAGAACCAGATTCAACAATGTTAGCAAGATGGCCCGCCTCAACACTGCTACTGCGTTTTGCACTCGAGCCACAGCCTTCAGAAGAGCTAGATGAAGTGTTCTGCTCCCTTCTGTGAAAACCCTCTCTCAGGCGAATCACTGTGCTTTGCAAGGCATCTCTTCTAGCATCCAATGGGTTTGAAACCGAAAAATGACGAGAAACAGCAGCCCCTAGTAGCACAGATGCTACAACTGCATAACTAATGCAATGGCCCAAGTACCTGAAGGAAAGAAAAAATGACAGCAAGTGTGACATACAATAGTAAACAAAATATTACAGATTACACTTCATTTTGCAACTAAAAGTCTCAAACAAACCAGTAATGCACTCCAAAGCAGATGAGAAAAACCCTGGATGTGCCAGCGACAAAAAGTGCTATGACACGACTTTGAAGAAGCTGAAAACCATACAAGCACGCCCCCATGTTCCAATCTGCACAATAATAACAGCAGTTAGCAACAGTGGATAACTGTACAGTTGGCATAGACAGCAGTGCAAATGACAGATTGTCTGTAAACACAATCATAAACAAGATACCTAGGATGACAACAGCTGCTGATGTAATTGCTCCAAGCCACCGTGCTTCTTTTGCTGTAAGACCATATAAGATGGAATAGACAAGAAGAACCACAAGTGAGCCAAGGTAAAGAAGTCCTAGATGTGAAGCCCTGTGAACACAGCACAAAATTTAGTAAGCAAAACAACTTAACAAAGAAAAGGAACAATGAATCTTCTTGCAGAACTAGAACATCTAAACATATTATGCCAAACAGCTACATAAACAATAAATAATTATGGCACAGGATGTTAGACCACTTAATTAATTGTCACTTCACACGGCTCAAATGCATTCATTATTTGCATTAAGCTGGGAATAAGACATAATCCAGCTATCAAAAGTAACTGATCCAAAAGACCATGCCCCATCCATATCCACACACAAAAGAGCATGAGTGTCTAGCATCATGATGTGATATCTGATATACAAAGCATAAATCCTCAGCTTACCTGCTAGATTGCCGAGGATATAGTTCATTCGGATCAGGTGGCTCCAGCAAACAAGGCATAGGACCCATTTCTATGCAATCACTATAGGCAAATTTGTATGCCCTACGCACATACTCATCCACATCCATGCCATTTCCTGAAGGTAATGATGAACAAGCAATAATGGGAGCTAAAATTTTCATGAAAAGCTTTTCTGTAACAAAGGCATGATGAAGAGCTTACCATTGAAGACCATTCTACAAATAAAGAGCATATTGATTGCCAAGGCAATTGCCGAGACACCAAAAAAGAAGCCAGAAGGTGAATACCGCTCTGAAGCATCTTTACCAGCTGTAACGTACACAGCACAGAGTTCATATGCACAAAGTAAGGCAACAGCAAGAAGAAGAAGAATGGCAACTGCCCCTGTCAGTCAAAGAAGCACAATTAGGAGTGTTTCTGTAACCAAAATGAAAAGAAAGGCATGTTTACAGTACTCTTGCCATAACAGCTATTTAAGCACTGAACATGTACTATAATTAGAAACAGAAAATGCTCCCCCCACCCCCCACTCCAGAAAAAAAAAACAAAAAACAGGGAAAAAAACTAAATCCATAACAAATCTATTTGTCTAGCATGAATATTTATTAAACATTCAGGATGAGGTTTTATTGAAATGGCTCAAAGTTCAAAATTACCTTTCTAGCACAAATAAAAGATCCTCGCATTAATTTTTTTCCTTATCTTCCACAAGCAGATAATGAACTACTAAGAGGTAGAGCCATTCACTCAAAAGCTTAACACTTTTAGGCCGCTTGGGTTTCCATCTACCTAACCTCCCAACAATATCTGTTATCCATAATCTATCTTTTGTAGTCCTCATCCATGTATAATTAAATTATGTCTCCAACAAACTTGAATTCAAGGCTATTTTTTCTTTTTCCTTTTGTATATCAGAAACATATGCCACTGCCCCAATTCTTTCTCTTAGAATCAATCAAAAAGCACTCCAACAGACAGTCTAGATTATGATGGTAGCACTTTTCGTAGCCATGCAGAACCTGAGATTCATTTGCCAATCATATGCTGGGATAAAGCACCAATGTCTACAGGCCCCCTAACTGATATGTAATATCAAAAGTCTAAACTGGTGAAGACACCACAATGAGTCAAATGAAAGTAAAGCAGAACCCAGAGGATCATGAACCCCAGAAATTATACCCATACTCTGACCAAACTATCATGGATGAGATACTAACTTCTGGCAAGGCTTATGCAAGAAAAATAAGAATGTTGAATAGGGGAATCTAAAAGCCTCTGCAATGTCTTACATGGAGTAATATACTTATGAATTGGTCAAGATCTGTCAGTGTTCCTTCTTTCAATTATTGCCGCTTTTATATGAACGCATATAACATCTACGTAAGTCTATATACACTCATATGTATGGGGCACTTTACTGATTATTTTCTTAACCAATTAGACAATAAGACCCAAATGCAGTCCACAATGATATGAATACCACAATCCAGCTTATCTTAGAAGAGTCATGGAAAACAATGACAAATTTTCCTCTGGGTGAGCTCCAAAGGACACAAAGAAATAGGTACAAAGATCAATGAAAGAAACAGTCTGTCTTTCCACATGCAGGTAAAACAATAATTTATTCAATAACAGAGGTAAAATAAATGCATACTTGAACTTTGCCACTGTGTTCTCCACCAAAGCATGATTGAATAGAATGCCAATAGAAGAGCGGTGCCAGCCAATATTACAGCCAGACCAATGATGTCTCGGCCCAATATCACAACTAGCCAGCATCCCCACATTATGAGCACCAGAACTGGAGAGATTACAACCACCCAAGCAGATAAAGAGAGAAAACGGCATAGTATACCCAACTGAGGTCCTTGAAAAATATAGGGCCATTTCCTGGCTAAGATCCAACTGAAAAGAGAAACATAACCAACAATAAAAAGCTGAGGCAAGATGGAGATTCTTATTCAAGATCAAACATCAGCCAAAAATGGTGGCAGAACAGGAAAATGTCTCTTCCACAGCTGGCAAAAATGTACTGAATCACCACAAATACAGTAATAAAAGCATTAACATTAAGGAAAGTAAGAAAACCAAATGGAGTGCAATTTCTAATTGCTATACTCAGAAATCCTACTTAAATTTCAAAATTTCTTTTTACCCAATAAGATCAACTGAAATCTCATTAGCATCCAAATTGTGCATCTTCACATGCATAACACATTCACTATACAAGGTAGGGAGTAAAGAAAAGGTGGAGTAATTTACATCCTGCTCAAAGGGATCACAGAAGCATTTCTCTCTACAAACAAGAACAAAATAAACGAAAAAACTTGCAAAACTAGTATTGCGTGCTGAAATTGATAAAGATGTTCAAATCTGGTCAGTGGATAGCAAAAGAAGCTTTCGTTCAAAAAGACCTGCTAAGCCTGTTCTTAGAAGCACGCATTTTTCCTATGCTTCCGGAAATAAAATTGTCTCTTAAAATAACAAGCCAAACAGAACCTTAATGATCATTTATTACACATTATCACAGAAGGAATCCAGCACACAGCATTATCAACTACATTAAAGCAAAAGGCCAATACGCTACACAGAATAATATTAATTATGAAAACTCAAATACCAATGATGATAGCATAAAACGTATTCATTGTCAACACACAAATCTAGAAATTGAACCCATGTGCACAAATCAATCAAACAGGTCAGTTTACAGGTACAATACCATGATGAGAAGAAGTGCCCACAAGATGTGCGAAGAAATTTACCTATAAATCCTCCAAGGCCTCCAATTTACAGCCCAGAGGATCCAAAACGAAGCAAAACCCAAAGCAGTGAAAAGGGTCCCTGAAATCGCACAGGCCAATACAACCCCACGTCCATCCCCTTCCATGGAGCCCCCCTCTTTCCTGCTACACACACCCACATGCAAACAAAATCAACACCAATTTCAAAAAAGAAAAAAAGAAAAAAATAAGAAATGTGAGGAAATTTTACCCAAGAGAGTTGAAATTGGAAAAATATCGAACTAGAATACCATAAGTGGGGAAAATGTAGCAAAAATTTGAAACCCAGAAAAGGAGGAGGAATGTAAACAGAGGTGCAGTGGAGCGTAAACTCACGAACCTGTTCACATGAGCAAGAAGGGCACTAGGACGAGGATCTGAATTTAGGAAAAAGAACCCGTCTTGGGGTATAAAGCTAATGCAAACAGGTCATGCCAAGAAGAGGGTTTTGGATGTCTGAAACCAAGAATTGAGGCTTTACACAAAAAAGAAACCTAGGGTTTTGTTGTTCAGTGGAGCCAAAGAGGAAGATGAAGTAAGAAAGGTTACTAATTTGGGGAGGTTTGTCGCATTTGGTTTGGTTTACGATTGATTAGGTTTATCTTGTTTCAGAATTTTTCGGCTGTACACAGAGAGGGAGAGAGAGAGAGAGTAAAGTAAAAATAAAAAACCTTACCACTGGCATGTAAATTGTGAAGTTAAAGAACGGAGAGGGTAAAAGACTTCTAGAGAGAGTTAGGGAGCATGCCATGAGTGAGACACGAGAGAGAGAAGACAGGAAGGAGGGAGAGAGAGAGAGAGGAGAGAAAAACAGCAATACTTTTGTCTGAAAGAATGGATGGCCAACCTCAATATATGCGCGTGCGTTAGACGGTCCAATTATCAATTACTACCCACATCTCAGAGCCGGAGGAGCGGGTTGTAGATTCTCCGTGTCATATCCGTCATGCGTGCAGTCCCCAAATCCTTGCTGGTTTTGGATTCTTCTTTTCACAAATTAACTTAGATTCTTTTTTTTTTTTTATACAAAATTTTGAATGGACACAACCACTATGCAATTACCCTTCTATTTCTATTTATTTATTTAGATATATATACAGATGAAGAAATTGTGGCTTATTTGTTTGCCCTTGCCTCGCTATTCCTCATTAAACTTGATTTTTTTTTTTTTTTTGTGGGGGTGGGGGTGGGGGTGGGGTTGGGGGTTGGGGGGCGCTTTCAATGGGCTAGTATAAGCTGGCGTGAGTGGCGCCAGTCAAAGTCATTTCTTCGTTCAGTTTTGGTGTTGGTGAGGAATTTTGCCTCGGGGTTCAGAACATCAAGTTCGCTTATTTAATTAGCTAATAAAGGAACAGGGTGGTCACTTCATGCGAGAGCCCACTTCTGGAGATTCTTTTGCAAAATTGCGATGGGCACTCCGATATTTTGCCATTGCTGAAATCAGCAGGGAACCGAAGCTAACAGGCTCAGAGATCTTAATGTCGCTATTTTGCCATTACTAATTGTTGATCGCATATTATTAATGATTAATGCTAATGCATACTAAGATAGTAAAATATTCGGTAAAAATATTATTTTCTATTACTAATAGCCAGCGAAATGACCTGTAAGCACATTCAATGTGTCTGAATTATGATATTATACTAATCAAATTATTTTTAATTTCTATACAATTTAGGATTTTGGGATGAATCTTATAAATTTTTTTCAAAGGTTTTTTTATTTAATTTTCATTTTTTACACGAAATCAATTATTAATGTTCACAAGGTGAGAATAATGAAAGTAAATATATGATGTTATGGACAAGAAGAGAAAATGAATTTTACCTAAGAATTATGATGATACATGAGAGTGCTTGCGGAAGTTGCTAATGTGTAAATCATCTTCTAGAAGAAAACCAAAAAACACATGCATGCGTTAACTACGATAAAAGCAATGAGTATTTTAATGAATTATACGCGCGCGCGCGCGCCATAAAAGCGCATTGAAGCATGTATCTTCAACCAGACAGCCATCCGCCGGGCACCGGAATTACCATATTGAAGTTTTACCATACGCGCAAACATGGGTCTAAAGCATAGGATGCAGTGTTCTTCTCATCTTGGTACCGTAGGCGTAGCCATGAAAATGTTTGCCTTTCAATTGGTTGAAGTTTATAGTTTTGTCCAAAGTGGATTGGTAATTAATGTATGAGACGCTGTCACACGTGTGTCTCATTTTAAGTTAGCGTCACTAAGAAAAAGCATCGTCTTCGTTATTATGGTTTTTGTTTTTTTTTTTTTTTTGGTGTCATGGGAGAGTTTATGGCCATTTTTATTGGTGACAAGGATCTTTTCTTTGCAATGCATATTTAATGGCTTTCATGCGAACCAGCCGAATTAATGAACATTTTAAGTCAGCTAGCGCGTACAATACTTGTTATGCTCTAGCAAGAAGTCAGATAAATGATAGAAGGAACCACAACAAATTTGCATAATAGAAATGAATCGCTAACGGGACCACTTTGATTCCATCATAAAAAGACATCCACGGAGGCTACGATAAAAATGATATTTCCATCACTGGAATAAGAAAACATATGCAGTCAACCGGAAGAAAAGACAGCACTTCGTCGAGCTTCAGAAGAAAAGGCTCTGTTTTTTGATTAGATTACGTGCATATTTGGTATGTTCAGAGACTTTTAATAGAAAGTCCGATGCATCGTTTATGTTTCTTAATGATTAATTAATGGTTAAACTAAACGTTAACCCTTTGCACCGAATGACGGGCCACGACCCACTAATAATGAGACAAAACAATTGTTGGAGTTGGGAGGGAAAGGGCTGTCGGATTAGAAAACCAAAGATTCATGTCTGCGATTGAAACGAGTTCAATCTACAAGATGGGTGGCTCTAACTATCCCCCGCGGTTGAAGCAGTCAAATCCTGCTCTCCTCTTTCGAGGAATTAATATATGGTATATTATAATGTGCAGGAACTTGGGAGTTAAGGCTGCTTGTGCTTGCCAGGAAAGCTCGTAAAAGCAGCATCTCATCTCATTAGACTAAGAAAGAAGTAAGAATGCCAAAAGCTTTATCCGTCTCAAAATTTCCATGGGTTAATCCCGGTATCATAATGATAAACTGTTAATTCCTTGTGAGTGGTTATCGAGAGAGAGAGAGAGAGAGAGAGAGAGAGAGAGAGAGAGGATTCAGGCTGTTATTATATGTGGACGCAGCTCTTCCCAAGTAATGCCAATTGTACATTATGGTAGAATCATCCAACCAATTGTATAAGTTCAGTAATGGTAAAGTCCAAACAGATGGGACAGAGAAACGGTCATATGGGCAGCCCCTTCAGCGGAATGCCTGTTATTTCTTTGAGTTGATCATAAGTGCACAAAGCGGTTGCATGCATGGTTAATCACGAAAACGATTACATCTGCAAATCACATAACGCCGGATGAATCAATTTTATCATTGCGGCAGACATAGTTTTTATACAGTGAGTGATTAGTCGAAGCTTCTAATCAAATCTTCAGGGGCCTTGTGGAGAATCAAAAGGCCCTCTTTCATGCTGCGCAATGCCTTCCTCAGATAAATGTGGGCTAACATTTCGTGAAGCCCTCGGGACGAACAGGCCTAGAAATCATAGAACATCTGGTTCCCCATTGTCAGCGCTCAATGCGAACCAAACCTCGCAGGGGCAGCACCCATCTCTAGTTTCATGAACCGCTTACGCGGGCCAATGCCCGTGTCAACGGCGGAAACACCAACGTGTTTGCCTTGGGTTAAATGTTACGGTTCTAGAGACTGAAACATTCGCACATAACGTACGGTAACACCCAACATTAATCGTACCCCTTAGCCAGCCATTTGTTTTGAACCACTCACACTCAGTGTTCGCAGATAGCTAGACATATAAGGGCGGTTTGCAATGAGCCTGTCCATCCTTCGTAAAACAAACTGAAAATGCAGTCCATCTGACTTGATACTTCATAGTCCCTCGCATTAATAGGCATGTTGTCGGACATATTTTTCAATGGATTTTAAGCAGCTAGCAGGAAGTGACATTAAGCTTTTAAAGGCATCTTGAGAATGCACTCAGCTATAAAGACCGAACAAACGGATCATTACCGCTTAATGGTTGAGGATCGCACCGGTAGTGAAGCGACTGTTCTGGTAAAAGATTAAAGGGGCGTCCGAGTATTGTTGAACAAGCTCCCACATGTAGGAAAAGATACTTAAAAAAAGAGAAAAAAAAAAAGAAATGGAAAGTAATAATAGATTTAATCAGCCTATTGCCAACAAAAATGAAAAGGAATCGGGAAGTAATTCATTCATTAACAAGCCACTCCAAGAATGGAGATAACAAGAATTACATAGAGAGAGGGAGAGTGGGAGAAAGAGAGAGAGCAACACAGGCCGGTTTCTTTTAGCTTTTTAGAAACTCGGCGACGTCCCCCACCCATTGGCACATGGGGAATCTTTTGGTGAAAAAAACAAGAGTCAAAACTTCCCACTACAGACAGAGGGTGTCACATGTCACTAACGCAGCCTAAAAAAGTTGAAAAAAAAAAAGGTATACAGTACGTGAAAGAGAGACATTAGACTAGATTGAATGATACAGAGGAAGAAGATATTCTCATCTTTCTTGTCTTCCTACCGTTCACGGGCAATTAGGATTTTTACCTGGGCCCCCATAATAAAAGTAATGGCCCCAATCCCCATTGTCGCCAGTTTGAACGTCATAGCAGTTGGACTGCTCGGTGAAAGTACCAAGCCCCTTGGGAGCCTTGAGATTGTTGGAGTCATCCACAACTTGAATGTTCCTGAAATAACTTGACTTCCCAAACCCTTCTTCAGGGAAATGCCCACTTCCCATTTGAGTTGAGGTGTGCTGACCTGCCGCCCCTGAATTTACCACCTCACCTCCCCACTCTATCATGGAAGCACTGTCTGCTAAATACGAGAACAAGAAAGAAGGCCAGTAACCTAGCACATAGTCATTTCCAAATTGCATCCACCAATGCCCCTCCTTTGGATCCTAAAAAAGTCAGACAGGTGACCAAATAAAACATACTTCAGTCTGCAACGACAATGTAAAGTTTGGCGTTGTTAAAGAAACAGTACAGGGTTTTGGATTAACTAACAAAGGGACATCAACATTAAGCAAGCAAGGAAGGCAACAGGAACCCACTATTTTTACAGTTCTTCATGATTTGTGTGCTCAACAGTGTAAAGCAAAGGCATGCATCCAAATTATTACCAATCCAGTATAAGTCCAAATCACTCACATAGGATAATGCCAAAGATTCTCATCATCTGCATCACAATAATGTTTCTGACACCCTCCCCTCTACAATGTACGACATTAATGTTCAGCTGCTAATATAGACAAGATCTCAAGGGGACAGCTTTCAGTGATCTTCACATGCTAACTTAGCTCTATCTTTGGCTCTTGTTACTGAAAATCTAAGTGGTGATTTGGCCTTTACCATTTAACTTATAACTGTACTGAATGTGAAGACCTCGGCTTTTTTTACCTTCCAGATAAGTATACTGATATCATATTGAGAATTGCGATAGGCAGAAACAGGAGAGATGCTTGCCCCCATTGCTATCTCACTGTTGATTTGAATAAAGCCAGAGCAAAGTAGATTGTAGCAACCGGTAGCTTGATATGCGTCACTCTGTAATATTTTATGAAAATGAAATGGTGAGAGAAAATACCTATTCGAACACCTTAACTTTAATCTAAACAATTCAAGGAGTGACAAAATTGCAGCAAGCTTACAGTCCAGTAAGTGAAAAGCCTCGTGTTGTTATCGCCATACAAATCTGGACTGACCTGTATTCATTCAAATTCACCTATTATGTAAAGGATGTTTTATTTAAAGAACAATAAAGAAAATACAAATGGATTGATGTCATTTATTTCCATTATCAATTCAAATATTCTCATTAAGGGAATACGGGAATGTTTTAGTTACAATAGTACCTGCCAACCAGCTTCGATACTGTTGAGATCTTCACCAAAGGAACCTCCCAGTATCCAAAGCTGAGACAAGCTGAATTCATTAGGCTGTTGTATTTTGGGCTCCCACACGTTAATGGTTGCTTTTGCTCCAAAGTATTTGTCCCCTTCCACGTAAGCTATTGCATGCTGGTCACCGGATCAATGTACCAAATAAGATGAGAGAAAGAAACTAAGAACAATATCAACAAAGTAGAAGGCCAAAGATACTTTATCCTTCTACAGATATGGAGGAAAAGGAAAAATGTAGCAAAAGTAAACTGGTTTACCTGGTGGCCACTTTGATTGATGAGATCAGGATCTGCAGACCTGGGCTTGGGAATGTTACCATTCTTCCTGCCATATCTTTTCACAGAGCTTGCTCTCAAAACATCGTCTTTCTTTGTTCTTCTGATGGGTATGGTATCCTCTGGACATTTACCATTCAAGTGCCACAACTGGTTAATTGGGTTCGTCCCTCCTTTGCTTTCAGAAGGCACCTTGCTCTCGTCAAATAGGCCTTCGGGATGGTAATTAGGCCTCGTCTAATAAGCCATTAGGCCCAAAGACAAACATCAGACCCAGCAAAAACTAGAGAACCTTAAAAATTGCATGAAGTTCGAGGTATAGGAGTGGAGAACCTGAATCTTGTGGTCTTTGAGGAAAGGGTGATCAAAAGCTGGCTGATGAGCAATGTGGACACAATCAATTGTATCTCCATCTGGGCTCTGTACAAGTATGGCCAACCATTAAAAAAGGACAGGGGTAATGATGACTTGATCAACATGTACCCACAAATTTCCCGCTCTGGAGAATCATCAGACTGAGCAATGTCAAGAATAAGGCGGAGAGAACAAGAAAACGAAGTAACCCTGTTTGGTTGCTTAGAAAATCCACAGTGATACAAGAAACTGCCATTTACAGTACTACAAAATCTCATGCTTCAGTCATTTATTTATGACTCAATAATTCAATAATAACACGAGAAGAGAAAATTATTGGTTTTGGCGCCAGCGCATGCGAGCGAGAGGGAGAGTGGTAGGTTGGCAGAAGGAGGAAATGAAGATATTGTAGCTTACAAAAAGGGAACATTTTAGGCGTAAAGAAAAGACCTTTGGTAGATATTATAGAACAAAAAGCCAGAAATATAACGAAAAGACCTTTGGTTGATAATACTAATGGGGAAAAATATATTATATTGGTTGGACAATGATAAAAGTACCAAATCTTAAACCATAGGTTGTGCATGAAATTCCTTCTTAAAACATATATATACGAGACACCAAAAAAAAAAACAATAAAGAAGTTAGCAAGAAAATGCAATTTCCTTCACTTTCTCAGGAACCGAGCAGAGGCCTAGAAAAAGAGGAAGCAAATACCTGAATGCTTTTAACAGGAGGCTTGTTCAAGCGATTCAAGTGTTTCTGAACCTCAAGCTTCTGCCTTGAGACACCCAGCCTAGCGGCGAGAGAGAGTGAGAAAAGACCCCATAAACAGAAAAACACGGCCAATGCTCTGCCGCTGCCGAAAGGCGCAGCACCGCCCATCTTGACTCAAAACCCAGAACGAATCGGACTAGCTGTTATCCTAATCCTACGTAGCCCCCCCGCGCAAGTTAGAGAACAGACAACACAACCATGTGCGCAAAGCACAAGGACAGAGGAAGAAAGGGTGTTTCGCTAAAAGGCTGAAGCTTTTCCTATTCTCTGCTTATCCTACGCACCCCTTGAGAGCTTAAACTGGATTTGATTTTGAAGAGGGGCCTGGATGGTCATGTCTCCTCGGGGGAACCAAAAAAGAAAAAAAGGATACTGCGCTGCGCCCACTTACTCACAGACTAGCCACTCTCTCTCTCTCTCTCTTCTACTCGCTCTGTCTGTCTGGATATGTGATAAAAACAGACCTTTCTTGTCATATTCTCTCTCTCCTTTTCTTGTCATATCTCTCTCTCTCTCTACTATCGCGTTCTCATTCACTTTGTACTTTTCCATTAATTAAAAGCTGCCTCTTTCCCCTTCCCCCATTAACCAATACAACAACAATAACAGCAATCTCTCTCTCTCTCTCTCTCTCTCTCTTTGTCTTGACGTTTTTTCCAATTTTCCAACTCGGCCTTCCGTTTCTTTGTCCTAATCGTCAGGCATAAAAAAACGGCCCTCAATTACTCTCTTAAAGTCGCTGTAATGGTGAGAGAGTTTATTATTTGTTATGATTATGATTATTATTATTATTATTATTATTTGTTTTTAATTGATTTGTAACTTTCGCACGAGGTAAAAATAATCATCCGCATTCACCTTTTTTCTTTTTGGCAAAAATTTTAATAAATTAATTGAGAGAGTCAGTTCTGTTCAAAAAAGGAAAAAAAAAAAAATCTCAATGGGCATTTATTTGTGTATGTAGAGGGAGGGTGGACAACCCCCCGGACGCGGGGCTGCCCTTCTTCGGTTTTTTGGGGTCGCCCGTGTTTGACCATCTCTTTGACTCTAGTTGTCCCACTCTCGCCCCCTTTCGGTTGATCCAAAAGCATGCTTTTACCGATTCCACACCCCTCCCCCCAATCCTAAAAAAAGAAAAAAAAAGGCCACTTTCTTATGGTCTCAACGTCACAAAGCCAGGGGGAAAAACTCCATTGCAATTGTACAAGCATCATAACCTCTTTCCATAACGCCACGACTGACCTCTCTCTCTCTCTCTCTCTCTCCCCCCACGAATTAAACTTCTCCTTTCTCTTCTGCATGGGTTCTTTTTTGGGTTTTGATACTTCATTACGTTGTTTCCAAGGAATGTACACAACTTTCTCGCCCCACAAATACGAGTCTTTATCCAGTGCACGAATGAAGTTGTGTTATATGTTAAATAACTCAAGAACGTCAAACATTAGCTTTATTGATTAGAGTTGAGGCCCCTCGAGTCCAATAAATCTCAAAGCGTAGGCCTTTTCATAGAGTATAAAAAATAAATGGTAGTCGGAAATTTTTGATTTATATTGAATTAAAGCAGAGTGATTAATTCTTGCAATCTAATCTAACGAGTGTATTCGTGAATGTTTCTTGATTGACTTGGTGATTTGATTTTCCCTGGTCAATTGAGTGGGCAAGCTGTCCCCCTCATCCACCCTACTCCTTAGTGGGGAGGAATTTGCTCGTACGTAATCCATCGAAATTTTGTCCTGGGATCCACCGCGTCTCATCCACGTCCGTTTTGCTAGACAAAGATTCTTCTGCCGTGATCATATGCTATTAATTTTCTATTGGGTTAGTTCCCGTAGGCTTCAATGCCTCCAGTAGATTTAAAATTTTTTTTTAAAAAAAATCTATTGGGTTGTATTATATAGTAATTGGGCATGGGTCATATTATTATTATTTTTTATTATTTGATACATCGGAATGAATGATCTGTTCTACTTTTAGTGTTTTTTTTTTTTTTGTAGTTGGAATATATATATATATATATATATATAAAATATAATTTTTTTGTTTCATTTTAATAATAGTACGACCAATAAATAGTCTAAAGGATTACTAAAATTACACAGATATTTTATAACGTAGCCTTTAGCAGGATTTTTGAGCGTGGAAATGATTCCACACAGTCTCCCTGCCGACGACCCAACCCTCCTCAGTTCATCATGATGCAAACTAAGGCGAAATGCACTTCTAATCTAATCGCCTTATAAATCGGAACCCCCCCCCCAAAAAAATAAAATAAAATAAGAAAAAAAAAGTTGGAGTTTTGCTGGGGGAAGGGCCAAGTTTAAACCCAATGCCCAAAGACAACGGTCAAAATATTCAAATACATTTATATTTTTAGGCATATAATATAAGGGAAACAATTTTTTTGTTAGGGGGTAGGGGGGGTGGGGTTATTTTTGTGCCATCGAAGGATCGTGCGGGGGAGAAAATAAACACAAATTCTTGTTCGCTTTTGGCTGCGAAAGGCGCGCCGCCCTCCTCGGTGCTTTCAAGGAAGGATAAGGTAGTAAAAAAAAAAATAAAAAGAAGTAACGGACAGCCGTTAACTTATTGGGATGCTTATCAAACGCCGTAACGACGCACAGGTCACGTCGTGTTTTTTTTTTTTTAAGTTAAAATGAGATGAACCTTTTGTTTTCTTCGTCATGTAAATTTTTTTCTTATTCAATTAGTTACAGAAATCAAGGGAACAAACGAAATGCAAATAACAATAAATGCAATAATTTGAAATTGACAATTGGAAGCCAGGGCAGCAGGATACAGGGATAAAGAAGTCCCATACCCCCAGACAGATCTCATATATATATATATATATGTGGTTTGTTCAAATTGGTTCTCTATCATTATATTTCATAGAGAGAAACCGAGAGCTGCTGATATATATATATATATATATATATATATATATTACACAAACAATATGGAGGAGCTATGAGAACTTGACAAACAATATGATACACCCGTGAGTTGGCACTGTGTCATCACGAGAAAGGACAAAAACGACTGAAATAAAACAATATTTGACCCAACCAACAACCCCACCGCCGGGGCCTACAAGACTTAAAAATAATAATAATAATGATAATAATAATAATAATAAAGAACCCAAAGCCGGCCCAACCGTGAACCGTGTCTGCTTGTTACGTGCGTTGCGTGGAGTAGTAGTAGTAGTAGTAGTAGTAGTAGTAGTATAAGAAGGAAAGAGAATCCAATGAGCGAATGAGTGTGTTGAGTTTAATAATAATAATGGAACGGGAAGCCCTTTGCCTCGCGAGTCGGCAATGGACTTTTCGTTACGTGCGTATTATATTGGGAAGGAATTATTATGTACCCTTGATTTATTTATTTATTGTGTGTATTTTGTCTGTTTGCGTCACAGGCACATGGGTGGGGGGGGCTTGCGTCGCGCGCCTGACTTCGGTGTCTGTCAGTGGGTTCAAGCTGTTCTTTTTGGTGAGGAGAGGTGAGGACAATTTTGTCTCAAAGGAAATTATTGTGCGTCATGATGTGACACGCGTCCATACCTATCAGAGAGGCATCTATATCCACGCACGTTTGATCTCGTGGAGGGTAGTCGACCCCACTCTTAGAGTCGAACTATTATTTGTGCATTATATAATAATATTCGTTGATACAATAATGCTTTTATTTTTCTATTAATTACGAGGCTTATAATTATAAGTCTTATATATGAGGTGGTAATTTTATTAATAATTTAATATTATTTTATTTTCATTCGTTTAAATTTAAATTTTTTATTGTCATCAATTTATTTTAAAATGATAGTGTCGAATTTATATTTATTCATATTGAGAGATCAAATATTTAAAAAATTATTAAAATTTAATAATATTTAAATAAAAAATGTTTTTCAAGAAAATTTTTAAAAAATTCATGATATTCGATTTATTCCTTAAAAATTGTATCATGCTTCGCTTGTTTTCCTACTCCCGATATATTTATATATTAGTTACAAATATATATATATATATTTATTTATTTATTTTGGTTGCTAACAGAGGTAATTTGCTTGATTATAACTCTCAATTTGGGGACACATTTTTTTTTTTAATAATTTGTCTTAAATATATAAAAACCATGTGGTATGCAATGCTTTACTAGTTTTACATGTGGTATGCAATGCGTAAGAGGTATTGATTACTGTAGCATCTCAATTTGCGCCATCAGTGCAACCATTGTCGGTGAGCTATTGCATACGTATGTAGTAGCTCAATATGTTGACGAGGTCGATACAGAAACAATCGTAGTGCCAATAATTCACTCGGAACGCATTACGGAGCTTGGTCTAATGACACTTTAGTACAGGAAAGCACAAGAAGTCAATGGAACCCTCCTGTTTAATTATTTTTGGTATCTAATTCTGTTGACTATTAAAACCTTTCTTGGGTGTATAATGATCGACCACCTTAAGACAGATCATGGGTGGGTAGGGAAGCGGATGGTGATGGAAAATTTTCTGGACGTGAAGCAACAATATATGAGGTTTTATGAGGTAGAGGGACACTGTTTGCATGCGATAATTGGAACACAGCTGGCTTAATTAGTTCACAGTAGATTTGATCTTGCGGGACCTGTATCGTTATATATATATATATATATATAAAACCTTTCTTTTTACCAATGCATTGTAGGTTTGGCTTTCTGTATTTTTTGTGGTTCTTTTTTGTCAAATGACCTTTGAGCCCTATATGGCAGCACTGCTCTGGCTATCGTCTTGCGTGGCGAATTGGAAATTTAAGACACCTGCAAGTGAGTGTGCACATTACGGCATATCCCAGCCCGACACTCCCCCCTTCCCCCCTCCCCCCCTCCAAATAAAAACCGCCCGAAACGTGCCTTAAACTCGACAGACTTTTCGCAACCACTCTCGCGGAGGCTTAGATGTATTCCGAATATTTTATGATGATATATATATTGTCAATTGCGCGTACTGATGATATCGTTTTCGTGTTGCAATTACGCAACTTCTTTCTTAATTTCCTTTTTCATTCCTTTTTTGCCTTTTTTTCCCCGTTCTTTTCTACAATTGCCCATCTTTTGTTGTTGGGGAACCTTTTTGACGACATCCAGACTCCTAAAATATTTGAGGTTATTTTCGTGCGTTGGACCTGACAAGAAGCGGCATCATGCTTTGAATCTTCGAACATGGGGTTATTTAGGCAATACGAAGGCACAAGAGAAGTTAACAAAAAAACATTGGCATCCGACCCGAGCCCGGCCAAATGAAATTTCATTGTTGGGAAAGCTGTGGAGAAGAAACGCCAGGAACAATCTCTGCGTCTGCACAAACGGAAGGCAAGGAAAAGTGAGAATCTAATTGCCTTCTCCAAATGGGTTTCGTTTAATGCGTGTTGCTATGATACATGTGGTCACAAAGATACATAGGACGAAGCCCTTTTCTACCTTTTTATCTTCTTTTTTTCTTCATGATTGTGTTTAGCTGTTTCTTTTGGGTGGGGGGGGGGGGGAAGAAAACAAAACAAAAGAAAAAAGTGGTAGCTCTTATTTGTTAGGTGAAGACTACATAATTTTAACTTTTAATTGGAACAAAAAATAATAATAATAAAAAAGTCTATAGACCGCATATTACTAGGCCCCACAAAAGAATGCGACGCTTGTGCCGTGATTGGTGGTGTGCTCGGGGTTGGCGGGCACTTCATCTTGTTGACTGGCACTCCATCTTAGAGGAATGAATGAAAGAATATAATGAATGTTCTTATTCCACTATTCCCCCGTTGATTTTCAACCATCGTTAGATTTTAAAAATGGACTTTAAGTTATAAATATGCTAATGTACACTTGACCGTCTACATTTCGTCGAATGTACATGGTGGCTGATAAAAGATTTGCAATAATTACGTGCAATATGATGACTACAGGGGATTTCGCGGCTGTAAGGAAGTGAAATGAGAAATGCTTTGCACATACACGTAGACATACGCACACGCGCATATAACAAGATGATCCTCTACGCGGGCTGGGTATTGGTGGTTGCCAAACTTACGTGTCTACTCCGTGTACACAGTAACATAAAACAATTTTTTTCGTTATGTCGGAGCGTAGGATTCTGGGGTCTACGCATTAGTGAGTGTTACATTAGTATTGGAAGGGTATATAATTAAGAGGTGGGCTCGAAGCGCGCGTTAATTTCGGTTGGGCCAGCTTAACCATGATATGATGGCAAAGGGACCAAAGTCGACGGAAACAAAATGTGGACCCTCGTGTCCACCCCGCTACAAGTCAAAAGGCGACTCATTCACCTTGTTCGTTCTGTAAGAAATTTCGCGATTTCAGCAAATAAAAAAAGAAAAAAAAAAAAGAAGAGAGAGATGCACAGACCAATAGGGTTGGTGGCGATTGAAGTTGAAGCGCCGTTAATGCTTAGTTTTAATTGAGGTTAACTATCACATAATTACCTAACATAATACATGTTTTTGGAGACATGGAACGTTCGAGATGATGCATCGCGTGCCATGCCACTTGGTTTTAATTCTACTTGAGACCCAGGTTAAGGTACTACCGAAGATGAACCCTCCCCCCGGGGGGTGGGGGCGCTTCTTGGCCCAACCAATGAGATGATCCAATAGCATTAGGCTCTTCGAACTGCATTAGGCCCAAACTACTGCTGCTTGACCTTGCTCTATGTACCCTCGAAGGCACCCCCCCCCCCAAAAAAAAAAAAAGAAAAGAAAAAAAGAAACAAGTGTTATTTATTTATTTTTGTGGCATTTTGTACTTGGACTCGTCGGAACCTTAAACGTTGTTAACCGTCATCTCGTTTGGGTAAAAAAAAAAATCCGCGTAACCTTTACCAAGCCGAGTACCCCGCCAACGTTGGACAGAGTACACAAACAAAAGCCACCCACGCACGCGACCACAGAGCGGAAACGAATGGAGGCATTGAAAGCTTGGAGTCTGTCTTCAAAGCCATTCAGGCATCTTCTTCACTTGGCCTCTTCCACCGCCGCCACTACACGTCCCTATTCTTCTCTTGTCTTCCTCCGCTGCTGCTGCTGCTCCTCCTCCTCCTCTGTCACTACCAGCCTCCCCGGCCGCTACCGTCGCTCCTCCTCTTCCTCGTTGCCCTCCTCCTCCACTTCCGACCGCGACGCCATTCGCGTCATCCGACTGAAGAAGGTTACAAACCCCTCTCAATTTTGATTGGATATCTTGTTATTTTGCTTACCCGATTTGCAGCCATCCTGTTTTTTCGCCAAAATTCCCCTTGTTTTACTTGGGTCGCACTAAAGATTTGATCTTACGAATCTTTCTCTTCTCTCTCTCTCTCTCTCTCTCTATCAGAATTTTTAGCGAGACCAATGACCGTGCTTATATGATCGTTGGTAAGGGTAAGGAGTTAACGTGCTCATTTTGCAGGTCCAAGAGCTGAAGAGTAGAGGCCTTGAGCCTTATGCATACAATTGGGATAGAACTCATACTGCTAATCAGCTGCAGGAGATTTACAGTCATTTAGCTAATGGCCAGGAGTCAAATAACGAGAATGATAATGTTTCTATAGCTGGGAGGATTGTGGCTCGCAGAACTTTTGGAAAGCTTGCCTTTCTGACACTCAGAGATGACTCCGGCACGATTCAGGTTTGTTCCTATTTTGCTTTCAGTTTTTCCTTTCCTTAACAATAAGTGGCTGTTTGCCGGCGAATCCCAAATCCATATACGTACTTTTTCGTTTCAGTATGTGTGTTGAAGACTGGTTGACAGTCAGTGTTAGCTTCTCTATTGAGTCCCTTGCATTCTTATAATTGTTTTGGATGATTGTTAGGTGGTCCTTGCAGCTTCTGTGATTTCCGGAGACTAAGACCAAAAACCCAAGCAATTAGTCTTTTTTTTTTAACTTGCTTTGGTTGAAATTCTTTACTTTGGTGTTAGGGACAGACAAGCTCTTACTGCAGCCTACCTTTTACTACCTCTGATTTTATTCTTCATTATGATGAATATAACCAAGCATAAGCAGTAATTGTTGATCTGCTCTTTTTTGTCATTGTTAAATTTGTATTTCTTAGCTTTACTGCGAGAAGGATAGGCTACCAAATGATCACTTTGAGCACTTGAAGTCACTGGTTGATATTGGTGATATATTGGGCGCAAGTGGCTCAATGAAACGAACAGAGAAAGGTGAACCAGTCATCAGATTAGTTGTGTTGAGGCTAATCATTCTCATAACCTTTAAACCTTATCCATTTCCCAAGCTATGCTTTTTGTCTTTTCGTTACTGAGCAGCTGGCAGGGGGTATTTCTTGCTGCTTGTACTGGTCATGTGGCTTACATTATTAATGTCCAATTATGATTCCATGTGATCTCTGGTTAACTGAAAATTTTTTTCCAACTTTATCCTTCAGGTGAGCTTTCTGTTTGTGTGAATTCTTTTTCAATACTCACAAAATCTTTACTTCCACTGCCGGACAAATATCATGGTCTAACAGATGTAGATAAGCGCTACCGCCAACGGTGAGTTCATGTATCATTTATTTTTGTTCCAAATATGTTCCTTCTAAATTTATAATCAGATAATGGTTGCAAAATTTCAACTAATATTCCTTTTTTTTTTTCTCTTTGTTTTCAATGTTTTGTTGAGAAATCTGTTTTGTCAACTTTTAGATATGTTGATATGATCTCAAATCCTGAAGTGGCAGATGTGTTCAAAAAAAGAGCAAAGGTGAATTATCTTTCTCGCTGTATAGAGTTCTAACCTCTATTATGCATAAAACCTTTTTGAACTTAAAAGAGTTATTAATTTCAAACTCATTATTTGTAATGCATTTAGTCATTCTTTCTTTATGTTACATTGTCATCTCAACTAGTTGTAACTTGAGTGAGGGACTTTGTGCTCATGCAACATAAACATTCTTCAGAAGGGAGCGTCATTATGCACCAAACCTTTGTTATGTAGTCATCTCAATGAATTATATCCGTTGAGACTCTTCCTTCTCATGCATCATAAACATTCTCAAGAAAGGAGAGTTGTTGTGAATCAAACTTTGTTCCTCCAATTGTCTCCAATAGCTCTTTTCAGATTCCTTTCCTGCCAAATGAGTACCTAGTTAACAGTGGCAAGAGTTACAGATGAACGATTAGGAACATCCTCAATTCTTTTTGCCTTCCTAGCTTTCAGATTATGGAATTGATTTAAAACACATTTATAAATGATAATCATGATTCTTTTCAACTTAGTCCTTATCTTGAGAACTTTCTGATGGGCAGCCCTAACTTCTTGTAGTTTCTTGCTTTTGAGAAACTATGAATACCAATGATACTAGGCTTAATTTGGATTCATGATCTTATGTAGGGACCTTTCATTCAGATTTGGTGTATCCTGGTTTTTTCTTTTTTAGTAATGTAAGTTGTAGTGACAGCAGATTTTATTTTAACTCACTTTTGGCAGATTGTTTCAGAAATTCGCAAGACAGTGGAGGCTTCAGGTTTTGTTGAGGTTGAAACTCCAGTTCTACAGGTTTGTTACCATGTTCAAAACAATTTTGGGCTCTGACATCTTTCATTTGACCAAATTTTTAGGGAACAAGGAAACTATGACTCTTATTCTGTGCCTGTGAAATTCACTTTTTTATTGTTAGTGTGGCAGATACTAAGGGAGCTTGATTAGTTGGCCTCTTCAAATGTAATTGCTAGGTTCTTGAAATTTACTTTAAAACTAAATTACAAATTACTGAGGGATGGGGATGAAAAAACGAGGGCTTTGAATTCCATTAGGTGGCATTTTCAAGTAATCTTGTTTTTATATATTTTATGGATTTCAGTGAGTCATTTGCAGTATTTCTGAGGTGATCTTTTCTTTTGCATGTGCAAGGACTGTTTCTCTCTGGAACTTGGTTTGTAATTGATTTTTATTTACTAGGGAGCAGCTGGTGGAGCAGAAGCTAGGCCATTTGTGACATATCATAATTCGCTTGGAAGGGATCTTTATCTTAGAATCGCAACTGAGCTTCACTTGAAGAGAATGCTGGTGAGGTTTAAATCTTAGCTGTCTGCTATATACTTGCCTAGATGACTTTTTCAATCTGTAAACCCAAAGAAAAGTGGTAAAAAGAAAGGATGCCAATGCAGTGGCAACATGACCTCTCAACTTGCAAACACTACCCTTGCCGGATTTCTCTTTTCTTTTTCCCTGATCCAGTCCTTCGCCATCTTATAATAGTTCTGCTTTCATCCTAGACATTGATAATGGTGCCTCCTTGTGCATTTCTTCTCCTTTATCATATTGAAATTGTGCTTAGTTGTCATCACTGTACTCAACAAATTTTATATCCTTTAATGACAGGTTGGGGGATTTGAAAAGGTATATGAGATTGGCCGAATATTCAGAAATGAGGGTATATCACCTCGTCATAATCCTGAATTTACGACAATAGAGGTAAGCTTTTGACGCTGCTTTTTTCTAATCTGCATCAGGTTTTGAGAGGAGAGAGAACTTGGAAATGAGGTTGAGCTAACCAAGATTAGTGTACTTCTGTCAATGATATTCTCTTTTTGACTTTGTTTGAATGTTTTAGTTCCACTGAGTGAAGCTCTAATCATTATTATTAGTTTGATCTTAGATGTATGAAGCTTATTCAGACTATCAAAGCATGATGGTTATGGCAGAGGAAATTGTTACTCAATGTGCTCTTGCTCTTCATGGGAAGCTAACAATTGATTACCAGGCAATGTTTCTTTTGATTTCTTTTGCCATCTGTTTTGCTGTTATTTATACACAAGGTATAACACTTCTTAGTAGTACCTTGGAAGCATGCTTCTAAATATGTGTGAATTTTGTGTGACACTACATTCAGGGCATAGACATTTCTCTGGAGCGTCCTTGGAGGAGGGAAACCATGCGTAATCTTGTAAAAGAAACCACTGGTATTGATTTCAGTGAGCTGGGTAATGATCTTAAGGTTGCTAAAGATGCTACTTTGGAATCACTTGGATCTGGGCTTGAAACTAAAGACAAATCTGCCATTGAGGCATGTCCTTCTGTTGGTCACCTTCTTAATGAGGTAATCTGCTCTTTTTATTTATTTATTTATTTGTTTGTTTGTTTTCTCATATATGTTATATGCTTGCACGTAGATTTCTGTTATTTATTGGTTGCTGGCTTCTGTCTTCACCTCAATATGGCATTCAAGTCTTTCTTCATATGCCAGTCTTGCTTTCTATTTTTGGAATGCTAGATTATCTCTTTCAAATATTCCCAAAGATTTGCTTTTCATTTTATTTTGCCAGGTTTTTGAAATTGTTGTGGAGCCCAAACTCCTGCAACCCACATTTGTTTTGGACTATCCCATTGAGATATCTCCTCTGGCCAAACCACACAGAAGGTGCAAAGATTTACCATAAAATTGCACCATGTGCTTACTTTGCTCAATACTCTCTCTTGGCCCATGTGGTCAAGCTGTATGCTGATGTGGAAAATATGAACAATATTAATACAGTTTTTTAATCCCTTGGATGTGGTTTTGCCCTTTGGTAATTAACTATTTTGCAACAGTCATGCAGGCTTGACTGAAAGATTCGAACTCTTCATTTGTGGTCGCGAAATGGCCAATGCGTTTTCAGAATTGACTGATCCTATGGATCAGGTAGTTGTTATCACAGTGTTTGCATGTGCAATTTTGATTTTCTCTCCATTCACGTAGTATTTTATCTCGAAGTAATATGCTTCTAACATCAGTTGAATAATTCATCTACTTTCCAAGGGTCAATGAGTTGGGGGAGAGGAGATAGGGTTATGCTCCTGTTGAGATAGATGGTAGACACAGGGTAGATGTGATGATTTTATTTAGATTTTCTTTATATGAGTTGCTGAGCATATTGCTGAATGTGACGCCCACCATGAAAAGCTCAATGATGTAGTGGGTTTTTGTCCACATGTTTAATTGTCAACTTCGAAGTACAAACTGTGTTCCTAAAGCAAATGATAGTTTGCTGTCTTTTGCCAGTGCCAAGTTGAATCAAGCATATGTCTTAGTATGCAGTGCCCTACAAATGAATCCCCTGCTTCTCTTCTCCCAGCCCCCTCTTCTATTGTGTTTTATATGAATATTACGAGGACCATCTCATCTTTAAAGGAAGAAAAAATTTACTGTTAATTTTATATGGTGGCAGAGGGGACGCTTGGAAGAGCAAGTGAGACAGCATAACAGTAAGAGAGCAGCAGATGCTTCAGAAGCAAGCAGTGCAGGAGAAAAGAGAAAGAAAGATGAGGATGAGACATATGAAGTGACCCTTGACAATGACTTTCTAATGGCTTTGGAGTATGGAATGCCTCCTGCTTCAGGGATGGTATGTTTCATTCTTTTCTTCTGACATAATTTTATTATGCGACACTGATCTGACCACAAATGATTTTCCTGTGAGAAAAAAAAAAAAAGGATGGGATATTATCCATGGGTGAAATCTGTTCCCTTTTGAATTATCCATGGTCTTTGTCTTTCCCATTTTGAATAAGAAATAGAAACAAAATATTGCAGAATGTTGGAAAACTTTTCTTTGAAACTTTGAATGACCATGCTAATTGTTGCATACTTGAATGTTCTCAAATTCTTGCACTTGGCTTAGTGGTCATACTTATCTGTGGAACAAGATTCTCTTGTGGCTTTTCTTGTTCAACTGTCTTCCAATAATGCAAGATTGATATCAAACATACTATTAGATTTATCAATCACAAAAATAGCGAGGACTTCCTTTCCACTTAGCCTCAAATTTATCCTGTTGAATTGCAATCCTAAATTTCTTCAATGGGCATTGATGGCTTTGAATGTTTCAGCTGCATGGTTATTCACAATGAAAAGCACCCTTTTTCTTTTTTCCAACTTAGGGACTCGGAATTGACAGGCTGGTGATGCTTCTAACCAATTCTGCCAGTATCAGAGATGTCATTGCTTTTCCTGTCCTCAAGAACCAGCAGTAGATTCACAAGAAAGATCTGGTGAATTGATTTCCTCTTTGTATTACCAATCATAATATAGAAGGTTCTATGCTGCTGCCATCTTCACAGCTATGAAACAGCCTGTTTAAATTCTTGTGTATGTATGTGTGTGTAGTTTAACCACTGCGTTGGCATTTATGCAGAGAAGACAACTTTTTATGCGATCAGAGCCATGATCTGCTTCTGGTGAGCCACATTGTTGGAGTTATCCTACCCTGATAGGAGAAGCACATTAATGAAATTGTTTTTAGGGGGCTTTTTGAATGGCCTTCGTGATTTAAAGTCAGTTTTTATGCTAGCATCAACTGTACTCTGACTAGATGCATCTGTTAGTCAGAAGCATTGTTTTTATGGGGTGCTTTGCAAAATTCCAGGATAATGCTTAGGTTTAGGGTGATTACGGAGAAACTGCACCTGAGCAGCCGTTTGCAACAATGTAGGAGAAAATCTTAAATAGCTTTTCGGTCACGACTGAAGCCTTTTTAAATATTCACGAGAAATGAAAACGTTCCAGGCTCCTGTTACTTTTCTTGACTAGCAAGGGCTCACGTCAAACATGGAAGAGGACAACGTGGATAGTATGTTGCAAGTTGCAAGGCACTAGTGTAGCATTCTTGAAGGAGTTCTATTAATATTTAATATTCAATGACGTGTGTCCCTATCCAGTCTTCTTGTTCCATTTTCGTGGCTCTGTAACGTTTTCGTTTGTTGTTATTTGCTGCTGCGTCCTGCCCAGCTTAAGGCTTATGTTTTAACGTGTTACAAGGTTTGCAAAGGTTAACATAATGGAAGCTATGTTTTGTTTCTCTCTCCTGGGTAAAGGAGAGCATGGAATTTTGCCGAAGGGAAGATAGCAGTTATTTTAAGTCCAAAGATTCTGCTCAGGACTCGGTACTTGAGACGTGTGAGTTGACCTCTAGTCTTGAGCGTTAAACTCCAGCCATTCGATAATATCACAACATACAGGTGGTTTGAACACCATAATCATCCACAACAAGGTGTTAGCTGCTAGTGTCGTCAAATGCCGAAACTGCTACAAGGAGTTTGGTCTAATCAACCAAAAACGGAAAAGGAGAAGAACCGGCATCATTTGATGTGGTGCCGACAGTGACCGTCATGAGCGTGACTGACTGCCTGCATCCTGTGTATCTGGGTCTATGGCAATTCAGCATTTGGAATATGGGTCCTGTTCATGCTACGGCTGTTCTCAAACCTGTTTGGCGTTCTCCAAGCACTGAATGGCCAAGGTTCAAATTGAACGCGACTATCGAGCATTGTGATGTAAGCCTGCCGAATCTCATTCTTACCATTGAAAAGTAAAGTTGGCATGTAGTTATAATGCAAGACAACGACACGGTTGCAATTTGCAAAAGTGGAGGGACCTTTGCGCCCGCAAATACAAGGGCATAAAGGCACACACTTGTCCTACCCTTATGAAAGTGCTAAGAACTGAATTCGATTTATGAAATAAAAACTTTTTCATTTTCTTTTGGGTTTAATTTGCTCTACTTCACCCCGCTGTTTTAGTGGCGTCTCTAATGATACAAGGTCAACATTCATTTGCACAGAATTTTTCTGTCGAAATGTTCCACGTTAAGAGTGTAGGATAGCCTACTTATCTTGCATTTTCGAGAACAAAGTACCAATTTCTATTTTCTTCTCTCTCTCTCTCTCTTCTTAGCTGTAGGTTTTTTTTTTTGGTTATTTAATTATCCCTTTTGGTTGATTCAAATGGAATAAAGAGTGATGAAATACTTTCACGTTGGAGTTTCACCTTAAACATGATATTTGGTGGTATAATATATATATATATATATATATATATGTATGTATGTATGTATGAATGTATGTATAGAAATGTGCAATGTGTGCTGCTTTTCTCGTTTCTATATTGAATTTCATTGACCAGAATCTTTTTGCCATGATCTTGCTTTTCTATTTTTAAGATTCCATGGCCAGCCTTTTACAATTTATTTATTCGTTTTATTTATCCTCGGCCTAGGAAACATGAGATAAGAAGACTCAAAACCTGAAAGCAAAGACATGAACGTGACGAAGAACTAAAGAACGGCAAGCAGGAGATAAAAAAAAAAAAAAAAAGGAAAAAAAAAAACACACAAGGAAGGAAAGAGAAGAGGGAACGAAGCATCATATAGTTAATATATGTCCCGCTGCTCTGTAGATATTCGTGTGCTTTCTTGATCATAATTCCCCCTACCCCCACCCTTTATTTTTTTATTTTTTGTTCTTTAATTAAAACATGCCGAACTGTACTGTACTTGCAGCACGTAATACATATTGTGTTTATTGCAGCAGTCAGAGACCAAAGGGTGTCGGCACGCAACGCAAAACATCATCATTATCTTCAATTTGTCTTGCGGAACTGCTCTTCTCTCTCTCTCTCTCTCTCTCTCTCTCTCTCTCTCTCGCGCGCGCGCTTGCTTGCTTGCTTGCAGATAAAGTTGTTTTGTTCTTGTATACCCGACTAGTTTTTGACGGCTTTATGGAATTAAGATTTGAGAATGAAGGTGAAGAGTAGAATAGGGTAGGATTAGTATGGTCTTCATCTTTGCGGTAACCCACGTGATTTTTGTTTCCACTCGAAAACAGAGACGTGTTTTTCTATCGTAGGGAGAGACAGAATCGAAGCCAGCCCGCACAAAAACAGGGGCCTCTGCCCTGGATAACTCTGTGTTGTACCACTCTTTCTAACCCCCCATTTCAATTCGATTATACCAGACTTCCAGAAGATCCAGTTGATTGTTCATCGTCCAACTCCTTCCAATTATAACCCAATTTGCTTTCTCGGTTTTATTTGCCCAATTTGGTTTTTCACCCAAAAACTTAATTAAAAAGAAAAAGGTTTCAATATTCCCCTCCCCCACCCCCCAAAGCCCCCTCTAATGCTCTTAATTACATCGGGTTGCTTTTTTTTGGACTAGTTTAGTACTTTAGTCTAGCACCCCAAACCTTCCAGTACTTGCAGTAGTTCTGACTTCTGATAGGAAAAAAAAAAAAAAAAGGGGAAAACGTCTTCTTGTTGCCTTGTTTGTACTTCCGAAATTATCCATCTTCTCTCCCGAATCCTCGGCCATAGAATTGTCAATGGGTGGTTTCAAAAAGTTTTTACTTTAGATTCATTCACTCTTTTTTTTTTTAAAAAAAAAAAATAAATGTATTGTTGAAATGGGCTAAAGAACGGTCGCTTACTCGATTTTGGTCTAAAAATCAAGAAGAATTGTTTCATGAGGTTTTCGTTTTGCAAGATCCATCGGCCTTCTTCGTTCATCTGCTTCTGCAAGCCCTCTACTAGTTTAGACGGGCCGGGACCATTGAAATTGGACAACAGTCCTTACGTGCCTTCGGTCGTCGTAGTCTCGGTTGCCGATGCCAATGCTGACAAAGGCGATGCCCCCTTTGACAAAGATGGTGAGTCCAGAGGAGAGGCTGTCGATGTGGGCGTAGATGGGAAGCAATGGCAGGGTCAAACTCGCCTCAAGAGTAGTTTTAAAAAGGCTGACTTGGATGCAGAAGCCGTTGAGGAGGAGGAGGAGGATAAGAAGGAGAAGAAGAGAGTGCAATGGGTGGATTTCTTAGGAAAACAACTTGTTGAGATCAGGGAATTACAACCCAGGTTGGTGCTTTCTTTGTCCGTACGGTACAAACCTGCATCTTTGCTGCGGAATCCTTCTTCGACCAGATTTGCATATTTTGTGCGTAGTAGTATACACTACTAGGTTAGGAAGTCGATATTGAAATCACAAATATTTTAGTTCTTTTTCACAGTCCCCTTATTTTAGGAATCGACAAAATTTTGAGTCTTTTCCTCTTAACCAAGGAGTTATCTTTCTTGCCGTCTGTTTATAAATTGAAACCAACAAGAAAATTGACAAAACAAAGGGAAGAAAACGGCAGCAGCATAAGCTCATCGTTAGACTCACCGCTATGGAGTAATTGGTTCAAGCTCTTATCTTTTGTTATTGATCGCAGGAGGTCAACCTCCCATCTTCAAACTCAGTTCCCTGAGGTCATGATGTGGGAACTTGATCGACCTATTCACTACAAAATTTAACAAAGCTTGATTACGTCTTAATATTACCATCGCGAGCTTGTTTACAGCTTAATATACCATTTTAAAGTCAAGTGTTGGCAAAATAGAATTGAGCATTGAGTTTCATTTTTTCTTTGATCGCTTGACTTTAGGGTGGGTGTGCCTTAAGTCGGGAGCTATGTCAGTGAATTTACCGTAGAGGAGTCACAAATTGCCGTGGCGAGGTTTGCTGTACCACTGTGAATTGCGTAGAGTAATGTGTAGTTAGTTCCCTAGAGAATGCTGTGCAAAGAATTCGCTTCCTTGGAGGCATGCGAGGAGACTTTGTCATCAATAACAATACTAATAATACTAATGTTCTTTTCTTTTATGCAAGGTTCATCAATCTTTATGTATAATCTTCTTTATTCCCTGGGATAACCTGCTAATGATCTGACCATCCTTTTCTTAAACAGTGAAACAGAACATATTGGCCGCGAAGAGCAGAGAAGTAGGAGATGTTTCTGTGCAATTCTTTGACATTCAATAAGGTCCTGTCACCTGTCCGTTTGGTGAACGAAGCAATTAAAATGGTGAAGGAATTGGTGAGCTCCACTCTGCTTAAGTTTACTGGTCATGCATGGGCGGAATTTTATGGAAGCCGATTTTGGGGGTGATATTCAGGGTACACATTTCTGAAAACAAAACTCTTCAAGAACCTATGTAGCTGGCAATTGATTTTTCTTTTCCAATAGTTGAAATGTTTAATTCGTTCGTTGATAATCACCCAGCTTCTTTCATAATATGGGCACTTGTTTATGCCGTGTGGTTCATTTCGGTGTTATTGTCCTTGTTGGAATAAACGCACTTGATCTCCTTCCTACAGAAAAGAGCAACATTGTGAAACTATGATGGATTTTGCTAGAGAAAGGGTTAACGATGCAGCATCTGTTCTTTTGACATTCTGATGCTCAACACTGACTGTTTCTTGCATGTTGATTTAACATTGTTTGCATATTTTCTGAGCCAATGTATTGATTAGTGACGTAATTACCATAAAGAGATAAGGTTTGTGTGAGTATCACATTTACTGTGAGTGCGAATTATGAAGACCCGTGTTTAACGCCATCCCGAATCAAACTGTCCACAGGCCAGTGTGTTTGTTCCACTTTGTAATAAGATCCTGAGAATGGTTCGGACTTTCTGTTGGTTGCTTGCTTAGTTTCAGATCTTTCCTGTCTTTCCACCGTTAGGAAAATAGTTGGTTCCATCGGAGCTTGTGTATTTCAATATCACACCATCCAAGCGCTTCTCGAAGTTGGTTGACTCGCTCTTCGCTGGTCGTTATTAAAACAGAAAGCATACAAAGTTGACTCCCTTTCCATTTCTTGACTTTAATATTTTACTCCTCCCTTTTCAGCCCTACATTTCATTTCATTTATTCATACCTCTTAAGCCATTTCCCATAGCTTTGTTATTTTTTTTCACCCATTTTAGGACGATTGATATTACTATAAAAAAAAGAAGAAAAACACTAAATCAATCTTTGACCGTGGACTGCATTAAGATTGCTGCGAAAGCCTAAACGCTGTCTTCTGCTTAGTCGGTGGCGGGGAATTTTAGGCGGCAGCCAACGAACCGACCCGGAGAAAAATAGGAATGCTAGTGATGCGAAAAAACCAACTAAATATCCAATCACAGCTCCTTCCCATGAAAACCATGCCTCCTTTTCTGATGCTGGCTCTGCCGCTGGAGGCAGTCCTGTGACTGTGGGACATTTCACCTGAATTTGCATGCCGCACAGCCCACTGTTGTTGGCATAATGGTCTGGATTATCCATTGTGTCCATCTGCCCACCGAGAGGAATCTGACCCTGGAGTGCATTGTTACTCACATCCAAAACAGAAAGCTGATTCAGCTTAGATAGTGTCTGAGGAATGGAACCAGATAGTCTGTTGTGTGACAAATCCAGGCTTTCAACACCGTCCAAGTCACCAAAGCTTGCTGGTATCTTGCCGGAGAACTGATTGTATGAGATATTCAGCAGCTTCAGGCCCCTTAGGTGGCCCAATGAAGCTGGGATTTTGCCAGATAGCTGGTTTTTTGACAAGTCCAGCAAAGAGTAGATAGCAAGTCGGCTACCGCTTGAGAGACCTTGTTTTGACTTCTTCCAATTGACTATCAAGTCATTGAACTCAATTGCGAAGGTGAACACGTCTGTTGTTGATGTAAAGGTACTCGGAGTTTCTATCATTCCAGTCAAATTCCCAAATTCAATAGGGATTTTGCCGATGAGGTTGTTGCTTGACAGATCAAGAATTCTGAGGTTAGGGAGGTTGGCAACAGCGTCAATTGGACCATTGAGGGAGTTGTTGCGCATGTCTACAACTTGAAGTGTGGGCATTTGTGAGAGAAATGCTGGCAATTCACCTGTGATGTTGTTGTCATGGACATCGAAGTGTTCAAGCTTGCTCAAGTTTGTCAGGTTCTTGGGTAGCTTGCCAGAGAACCTATTGTTTCCTAATGAAAGGATCCTTGTTTCTTGAGAGAAGGCCACTGGAAACTCACCTGAAAATTCATTAGAGGATAGATCAATAAAAGCGAGTAAGGCGTCGGGTTCAAAAGCAGGAACATTCCCAGAAAATCTATTTCCTGACAGATCCAACAAAAGAAGGCGATATATCTCAGAGATCGATTCCGGAATCTGCCCTGAAAAATTGTTTGCAGCTAACATAAGCATCATGATTTCATTGGCGTCTCCAATGTTATCTGGCAACTCTCCAGACAAGTGATTCCTCGATAAAGCAAGAATTGATAAACTTAGAGACTCAAAGAGGCGAGCCGGCAGAGTGCCCGTGAGCTTGTTATCTGACAGAATTATGCTGCCCAAGTCCATCTCAGCAAGCCACTGCGGAAATGGTCCTTGCAGAATATTCTCACTTAAATCCAAGAAATCAAGATCCGTCTGTTTAGAAATCCATTCTGGGATTCTTCCTGCTAGACCGCATGATTTCAAAGATAACCGAGATAAGTTGCACTTTGGTACCAATTCCACGTCGTTATTCCAAGTCAGATTGTTCCCTCCAAGAAACAGGTCCTTCAGGCCTTCGATATCAAACAACCAGGTAGGAATTCCCCCAATCAGTAAGTTGTTTTCCAATCGAAGTGTTTCCAACTTCTGTAACTTGCGTATTGATGGTGCGATTCCACCTGTTAGCTGGTTATTGCTCAAGGATAAATTGGTCAAATGGGTTAAATTTCCAATTTCAGCAGGAATTTGCATTGACAAAGAATTGTCTCGCAAGTCCAATACTTGTAAACCCTCTAGGTAGTTAAGTGAAGGCGGAATCCCACCAAAGAAATAGTTGCCGCGGAGGGATAGCCGCTGCAACCTTGTGAGGTTTCCAACTTCCTCAGGAATGCTTCCTGACAGATAATTATCATCCAGCTTGAGCACCCTCAAGTTTACAAGAGATTCAACTTCCTTGCTCAGAGTGCCATCCAGCATATTGCTACTCATATCAAGATGCTGAAGATACCTTAAGCGAAAAATCTGAGGAGGAATGGAGCCACTAAAGTTGTTGTTTAACATTTCAAGGCGAACGAGTTTGCTGAGATTGGCAAACATGCTAGGCGGGACTTCACCATGAATGTAACTGGAGGATATATCAAGCCACATCAAGCTCTTAATGGAAAATAGAGGAGACAGCACTTTGGAAGGAACTGATATGGGATCCAAAGAAACAACTAGGGAATCGAGATGCAAAGCGACGACTGACCTTGGGTTTGAGGGAGAAGTGCAAACAACCCTCTCCCAGCGGCAGCAATCTGAGGTGAAATTCCATGCTTCCAAGCCAAAGACAGAATAATCAGAAGAAGAAGAAGAAGAAGAAGAAGAAGAACGAATAGTATTTATGAGGGAGGACTTGAACTGAAGAAGAGCTTGTTTCTGATCATCTGGACAGCAAAGGGAAGTGGTGAAGAAGAACAAGAGCAACACCGAGAATAGTAAGCATACTGATCTGGCCATTGTTGGGTTGGGTTTTTGGCTGCAAAAGGAATAGGGGAAGGCTGCCGTGAAGAAAGACAGTTCACATGCCTCATCGCACCGAGCCACCATATCGATGTTTGGGGATGTTGGGGGGTGGAATGGAAATCTCCAAGTCAACTGGACATTAGCAGAGTTTAATTAATGTTATTCGGAAAAGGAGCCGGAGTAGGTGCATCTGATGGTCTTTTTCATTAAATATAACGTAGCTGAGAGCGTTCACTTCACCTCACATCACACGGATACCCAAAGTCCATGGAAATTAACATTTTTGGATGGAGAAGGAAAAGATCGTTGCTGCTTCGTATCTTTTACTTTTGACCCTTATGAAAAGAAAACGGCCTGGTCTGGTAAAACAGACCAGAATGACAAGGTGACTGCCAAATTCAACGCCCCCGTCTTGTCCGTCAGTCGGTCAATTAATATGTGCATATGCGCGTATTTTCCACCTCCTCTGTTCAACTTCAAGGGGATCATTACTTGTAAATTTTCCGTGATGCCTTGCCAACCACGGGTGTGATATTGGGGGCTACTCGTTTCTAGTTTTGTCAAGTCTTTTATTGGGTTTCACTCGACGTGCAACCCCACAATGCCTCACGACGTGTCAAGTCTTCCTTTCTAAATCTCTGCTTCAAATCGTCCAAATCCAAGCCTAAAGCTTTTCTTTCTCCACCTATTATGGGATTTAAAATAGCTTCTTGATATTTAGAACACTAAGTCCGCAATGCCTCCACAAATGGTAGTGAGAGAAAAAGGGTTTAAGCATAATTTTGAACATGTCGAGGGAAAGAGACTTGTGTTCATACTCGAATATTATTTCCTCAAAATTTTGCTGCACAGGACTGGTCCGAAGCACAGGAACAAGGGGTTTTATGGCATCCACTAATGCAGCACGAAGAGCTCCCTGCTTAATGAGTGCACAAATAAATAAATCAACTGACAATCAAAGAGGCCTATTTCCCTTCTTATTAATCAACTTTCACACAAGCAATTTCTATTTCAGATTTATAATATATATATATATAAGTTGGAAGAGAAAATGATGATTTTATTTCATGATACAAGAAATTATTTGCTAACTTGTTTGGTGCCATTTTGTCAAGCATATGCACACAACATTTTGTTTGCTAGTCAATTCATAAAAAGTTTTAATTGGATAAAGATATGGTTCGTCACATAAAAAAAAAAAAGATAAACCACTTATCCTTAGTCATGTTACAAAAAAGATCAAAAGGTAGATCCTTTCTAAGGACCTAGCAGGCAGGTCTGCAAGCAATGGCGGACATGGTGAAAGCAGATGGTCAAAGATCAGGTGACGAATCCAAGGTTACCATAGATTACATGTTACAAGTTGCAGAGCTTAAGTAAGTTCAGACAGAATATTATTTGGGAAACTATGTTAGAACTGAACATGAGATTACTAGCCTTTGACAGATGCAATGCAGCTTGGACGACATAATTCCCATATGGATCTTGCATGACCTGATCCACACGTTTGCTGCTTATCAGCTCACCCATAATACACGCACAAGCTTCTTCACCTGCATATTTCAGACATTTCTCCACCACATTGCTGCTATATTTCTGCACAGACAAATCTAAATAGTTGCCTTCCAGCTGATCAAGAATAGTTGCTGTTGCCCAGGGAAGTTGAAGCTCAAAGATGTACCGTACTACATAGTTCCTACAAGATTTTAAAACTCAATATATTATAAGTTCAAATATGCATATAAAAAATAGTAGTGTTTGCATGCCTAATCAATCATGTCTCCTCCAGGCATTGAATGTCTGATCAGACTTCAGAATGAAGTGCAAACTGAGACATTCAATCATGTCTTTCACAGCTTACCTATTTGAGGCATTCATAAACATAAAGCTCATGAGGGGATCGAAAACCTAATCCTCATGGCTGAAATACTCATTCTCAAGCATCAAACCTCACATGGAAAACAAGTATGGGCATGAAAATCGTGCCGCAAGTTGGGAATGTCTTGACAGGCCCATGTCTAATTGATTAGTCAAAAAAAAAAAAAGAAAAGAATCGGATGATTGTATAGATTCCTATCATGTCCATCAATTAAGGTTACAGAATCATGAGAACCAACCAAGTCTATTACAGGATGAGGTTTATGATGCTTGCTAATTAGAATTTTTCTCATTCTCATAATTGAAATAAATATAGCATATTCAAAAGATAACTAGAATGATTCAAAGTTTTCATCTATAATGTCAAAGTTCATAATCTGATATAAGTGGTCTGAACAAGTCAGTGGTGTTTTGATTCAGGGTTGGCTGTATAAACATGTCTCCTCTCATCAACAAGACCAAGTACAGTTTTAATGTCAGCCATGTTAATGCAATGCTGAAAGGATGAACATTCTGGCAGCTTTTCTAACAAATGTAGGATCACAAAAAATGCATGCCAAAGGTAAAACAAGAAAGAAAAATAGTACCCAAATGGATCTTGGGAAAGGATTAGAGCATTTGATGTAATCCCACACACTAAACAGTTTCTTGCTCACCCTCAAAGTGGCTAAGGCATTTTTGAAGAGCACAACAGCCATGTCGGTCAGTTGCAAGTTCAACACAGTTAGCAGCTGTTACCTCAAAAAGGAACTGCAATTGCCAGTGTTTCAATCAATGATAGAAGAGCTTTATGGTTAGTAGAAGAAAAAATAAATAAACTAAACATTGATTCAATGATATTTTCCCTTTACTTTAAGGACAAAACAGTGTAGACAATATTACAATAATGCATTATGCTCTCTAAATTTTTTTCAACATTTTCTCACAACATTGTTTAATTTCCCTATAATTTTTGACACAATGATTTCTTTTTCCTGATACAAGAGATGCCAATTGCAAACCATAACATTGCTTGTGTTTCAAATATGATAACACTTTATACAAATGCTCATCTTAATACTGTTGACACTTGCCTACTAAAGATTGACAATCATAGGGCATATACCTGGAGATGAAAATCCAAGTCTCCTGTTTTACTGCCATGTACGAAGTAAACAAAGGTCATATGTAAGAGAAGCTCAAACTGAGGACATAGGACCTAATCAATCCCTCCGCTTTAATAAATTTAGAAGTATCATACCAAATGGACTCCAGATGAATCTTTTGATAAAATTTCACAAGCGATCCCAAAGGTAAAATAGCACTAACAACTTAAATGTGCAAATAAGAGTATCTTACCTCAAAGTATTCTGGGACAAATACTGCAAGCAGCAAAATAGCACTAACTTAAATGTGCAAATAAGTGTCTCTTATCTCACTGTATTCTGGCATCAATTACTGCAAGCAGCACTGTGCAACATGGTTACCATTCGTATTTTTAATCAAAGTTACTGTGCCAGGCTTGAGGGAGGAAACTACAATGGCAAATTGCTCTGGAGACTTGAGTGTCTCAATAACCTTTTGAACAGCTCGAGTATATATATATATATATATATATATATAGAGAGAGAGAGAGAGAGAGAGAGAGAGAGAGAGAGCAACCCATGCATGCACATGAAGTCCTAATAAGTTCTCCATGTTTTCCGGTGATAGCACCAAAGTGTTGCATTCGCTGATCCTCATCACACACTTCAAGCAACTTTTGGACTAGGTTATTCCCAAAAGGGTCTGTCATCAGCTCAACAATATGATCGATGATCTCAAGAAAAATCTTTTCAACATCTTGTGGTGTGCCCTCGGAAAATTTTCTTTGCAAGAAGTGACGTCCATGCTGGTCCTTAGCCATAAGATATATTGTACTGGTGACTTCATCCACAAAGTTATACTTCCAAGGCTCGGAACAAGTAGGAGTACTTTGACAATGCGTGGTTTCTGGGGACAAATTGAACGAACTCAAATATCTAACGGAAAGCATCCAGCATTGGGAGTGGACAAGTTATGGCAGAGATGGCCACTCGACAGAACTTTTCCATTCTGGTTTTGATGGGCAAATGACACATTCCCTATAACCGAGCCAAGCTTCACAGCTTTTAGCATGTTCAGGCCTTGAGATCTTGTTACAATCTTCTCAGGAAAACTATGCTTTCCTACTTTGTCTGCAGCATGGAAAGGATGTTGTGATTGGTTTAAACACCTTGTCACAGCATAATTGTTCCAAAAACTTTCCTGCTTAGGTTTTTGAGGTTGGTGAGGGATTGGCAGCTTGAAAGATGGCTGTCTCATATTTTCTTGCATTAGCTTTAGTCCAGCAGTTCAATTGGCTTGAATCTGATTCAGAGATTTCAATCCTTGATTATGCAGTTGCTGTAGATAAAGATGCTGTTGGAGCAGCCTATAATATGGTTCCTCTTTCACATTCATCCACCTAATATGAGGCTGGTTTAACTGCTGTGAATGCAAGTAAGGACGTGCAGATTGCAAATCTGCAAAGTGGTGTTGCTGATCAGATATCAAAGGAAGTTCTACACCAGTGACAGCCATATCAGGACGGTACTGGAAACCCTGGACACCACGGGCCAGGGGTAAGGCGGTTGAAAACTCATCAATCTTTTGAGGCTGAGAAAAATCAACACTCATCTGCTTCAGCTCTTGGGTATCAGGAATCAAAAAATTTGAACTTTCTTGACCAACTTTTGCCATTGTAAACTCATCAAAACTACAAGGTACATTGCTTGGGGATTGGAATGGTGGAACCACTATCACAGGTGAATTTGTGGAGGAAAGAGAATTCTTCAAGTCGTTTGTGTGTTGGCAATCTGATAAAACAACACAATGTAGAGAGCATTTACAGTTTGCCAAAGGTGTCCTGCTGTTGATGCACAATTCAGCAAATGCAGATGTCAATGCTTGGTCATCAGGCAAATTTTCTTCCTCTGATTGCAACCTCTTAATTGGAGATGCTTGAGTACTACTAAATGACAAATCTATGTCATCAAGGCCCCCATTGCTTTGGGGTTTCTCGGTCGACGGCCCTTTGAAAGAATTCACGCAAACAGGCAACAAGCTACCATTTAGAGAAGCACTTTTAGGTCCGACTTCCTCCAAATGCGAATTTCCAGAAATAGCGTTTGGTATCTCTCCGAGAAGCTTCTCAAACTCATCAAACTCCAATTCAGTTCTTTTATCTTCCATAATTTATCATCAAACGTTCAATCCTCTCTGCCAAAAAAAGGCAATGTAAATTAGCATGCAAACCCTCGATGCAGAAAACGGGTAAACTATGGGAAACCACTCAGAAGCAGGACGATGTTCAATTAGAACAATAAAGTAAGTAATAAAAACTACATCTGCGAAAGCTCATCAATCAAAGAAATTGCCAATTTCATTTTCACCTAATTAAAAGTTTTATAATTTCAATGCATAAAAAGTGTCACATTGCCCTACAGTCAAATTCCTCCAAATCTTGTAACTGGTGTTAAAATCTCGAATTTTTTCTGAAGGGGAAAGAAAAATTGAAAGGAAAAATCTAATCATTATCGCAACCTCCGCCCTGAAATAGAATAATATATACAGGCAAAGAAAACAACCAAGAATCAGTTAAAACCAACAAATTGTAGTCTTGAAAATCAGTATAGAAAAAAAGAAAGAAAAAGAAAAGAGAGAGTCGACAAATCACTCTAGAGGCATGATCGCCGTCATCGGAATAACGAGGCCAATTCAAAAACCCTTCTCTTGGATTTCAACCATTTTCCAAAAGAACAATCTGATAACTAAACAGAGCAAAGACTACCAAAACCTTGTCCTGCCCGGACAATTCCAAACAAGGAAAAAAAAAACAAAAAAAAAAAAAAGAAGAAACCAAAGACACAGTCCAGTTCAAGTGAAAAGCGGAAACCAAGAAAATCAGAATCTCGATCATCAGCAAAGGAAAAACGGAAAAAAAAAAAAGATTCAATGTTGAAAAGAAACATGAATCAAAAGGCCCAAAGAAAAGAAACCCAGTTGAGTTGAAAAGATTGGAGAACGATGTAGCAGCATAAAAAGACTCTGGAAGCAATGACGAAAGACAAGCATACCAAAGGACAGAGGGTGGCAGCATTTAGAGAGATATAGTCAAGGCATGGCCTTGGCCAAAGTGGAGAAGCCAAAAAAAGCTTTAAAGAGGATTCTTTGATTTTATGACTCCGTTTTGTTTTGTTTCGGTGTGTGTGTGTGTGTATACAGAAAGAAAAAGAATACAAAGAGAGTGCAGAGTGTTGCCGACAAGGTCAGGGAGAGAGGTGACGTGAAGGAGAAGGAGAGGCTTTCAAAGGACTCCACCAAGAACTCATAAAACGTGACTGTGAGAGAGATGCCAAAATTACTTTGCAGCATTGACACAGAGAGAGAGAGAGAGAGAGTTATAAATGAGGTAAAACAAAACAAAAAGGAGCAGAACACCTTTGCAATCCACGTCGACACCACCAACTCCGAACACTATGTACCGCCTCTTCCTTCCTTGATCTCTCAAGCCCAATCAATACCCCCGTTAACAATTTCCAAAAATTCTACAAACCATCCACCCACGCGCCACGCGCGGAATAGAATTGGACTCGATGCTTTTTTTTTGGTTTTTATATTTTTTTGTTATTATTTCATCTTTTTTACTATTATTTTTAAAATTCAATAAAATTTTCACCGGATTATACTATACTAACATATATTTATTGTATTTGTCACAAAAAAATTTTATTACTTAAATAATGTTTTTTTCTTTTTGCGTATGAATTATGGTAATATCATTACTATTTATGGTTATTATAAATGGTTCGTTTCGTTTTGCATTTCCCTTTGCCTTTATTACGTTTCGGTGCGCTTTTAGTCTTTTTAAATTAGAACCATGACCTGTTCTTCTCTGAGTGCTTTACACTGATCAGTATTAATTATTAATAATAACAACAACAAAAACAAAAATAATTTTTTGACCCTGCCAGTCTACGCGATCGCCAACGCGCTTCTCTTCCACTTCCCCGCGCACAATCTCGACTACACGTGTCTCTTTTCTACAAAAGAGAAAATAACAAAAAAAAAAAAAAACATAAAGAATAACATTTGATGCTTGGATTCCACGCAACCCAACCTTCTGCCGCCGCTCCTTCTACTTCCAAATGAAAAATAGAAAAAGACTTCAACTTTTTTCTTTTTTATTATTTCTAAAAAACAAAAGGAAAAGGCTTTCAAGTTCCTTTGTTTTTTTTTTTTTTAAATTTTTCCGGATTCAAATTCTCAACTTCTTCGAGCAATATTTGATAATTCATTAAGAAACAAACATATTTTGTAAGCTTTGCCGCAATACCCGCGTGCACGTAGCTTAGATTTTAATTTTATTTTATTTGGCAAACGTTCTTCTACCTCGACGACCCCAATCAATGGGAACCGTACAACGCGCGGCCATCCGAGGACCGTCACACAAACTTCGATTATCCAACATAAATTAAAACCCCATTTTGGTCTTCGTAATAACTCAAACACAAGATCCCGTAGCCAAACGCGCCTCCACACACCCCCCCAACCAAATTACCCAAAGGCACTCCCCCCCAGTCCATCGCTAAAATAGTCAACAGATTTCACCTTATTCTCAATTTCCACCACCTTAGAAAGTTGGCACTCATCAGGAGAGGAGAAAACTAAAAAGATTAAAGCCTTTAGTTGCTCAGAGAATGGTTCAAAATCGTTGCAATCATCCAACCATATTGAAATGCAGTACACTACTACTTCTCGATGCCAGCCAGAATCCATGATTTGATTGAATCCAACCGACATTTGCGATTGGATTTTACGCAACGGAAAATACAAAAAAAAAAAAAAAAGGTCATCAATCTACCAAATAATGCCCTACAATTAGGATCCCCTCATTCCAGCTCGGAAGCCCTTAGTACCCGTATCCTGTGGCATCAAAACATAAGCACAGATACTCAGTAACTCAGATAATGCAGCTTACATCGGATGCTGGGTAGAACAGAAATAGATACCTGAATTGTCCATGGGATTGCCAGCAGGCACTGGTTCAGGCTCCTTTATCTCAACAACAACACAATCAGACATCAAGAAAGTTTTTGCTACTGATGATGCATGCTCCAAGCAACATCTTACCACCTGAAGCAATATTCAACAACTCCTTAAATTTAGATTCATCTTAGTGATAAAGACCAATTAGAACCATTCACCTACGTACATCAACCATTGTGTCATTATCACCCAACTCTCAAAATATAATTGCTAAGCATAATTCCAACCCGCAAGCAGGCCAAATATTCCCTGCTGCCAATGCAAATTTCAACAGCAACTCACCTTGGTTGGATCAATGATCCCTGCAGCCATCAGATCTTCGTAACTTCCAGTTGCTGCATTGTATCCAAATCTAAGATTATCACTGGAAAGCACCTGTAGGTAAAAACCATCAACTTCAGTCACCTGCAACACTATGGCAGCCTCATCCTATGGTAGCAGAATTGCATACCTTCTCACTAACCACACTTCCATTAACACCGGCATTCTTGGCAATTAACTTCAGAGGATAGCTCAGTGCTCTCTTTACAATATCCGCTCCAACCTGCAAACAAGGAAAAGCAGTTGAAACAGAAGCACACTCACTGGCATTCTTTCAGGGATTGGTAAGGATCATCTGTAGAAACCAAAGTGACCAACAGCAGACAAATTACCTTCTCCTCATCATTGTCAAGGCCATCCTTAATGGCATCCACCTTTGATGCAAGCCTCAGTAGGGTGCAGCCACCACCAACAACAATACCTTCTTCAACAGCTGCCTAGAAAACATCAAAAGAATGCAAATGTTTTGATGCTATCTGAAGCTCATTGCCCTATCCTGAACTGAAAAAAAAAAGGAGATGAATTTTATTCAAGATACATTACCTTTGTTGCATTAAGTGCGTCTTCAACCCTCAGTTTCTTTTCTTTGAGCTCTGTCTCAGTTTGGGCTCCAACCTTAAACATTCAAAGGAAACCATTGAACTAAGTCATAAATCAACAATTTTGTGCATCCATTTATGCAAGTATTATGAATTCACATCTCACCTGTATTACAGCCACACCACCTGAAAGCTTTGCAATCCTTTCATTTAGCTTTTCCTTTTCATAGTCTTGTTCTGCAGACTGGATTCACAAGATTGATAGCAGATTAGTAAAAGAGAAGAGGATTTCATTACATTTAAAAGAGATATCAGAAACACATTATTGAGGTGGAAATTAAGAGTAGAAGTGAGAAGTGACAAAAGCACACCTCAATAAGATTTCTAATTTGTGCAACTCTCTTGTTTACAGCTTCTTGGGTGCTTCCATCACCCACAATAGTTGTCGTATCCTTTGTAAGAACTACTTTAGAAGTATAGCCCAAAACCTCTTTGCCAACTTTGTCCAAAGAAAGCCCCACTTCATCTCTAATTACAGTTCCTACAAGCAAACAAAATAAACATCTTAATTTAATCAGGCATCAGAAGGACAAAAAGCATAGGACTCATTTAGCATAAAGCTTGTACCAACCTCCAGTTAAAATGGCGACGTCATCAAGATATTGGCTTTTGCGCTCCCCAAAACCAGGAGCCTTTAGAGCAGCAATCTTCAGAGCTCCCCTAAGCTTATTTACAACAAGAGTTGCTAATGCCTCCTGTTCAATGTCTTCAGCAATTATTAAAATAGGATATCCACTTCTTATTGCATCTTCCAGAATATTGATCAGATCCCTTGCATTCGTTATCTTCTTATCAACAAGAAGTAACTGCAGGTGAAATATACCATTAACATAATCTTCCATTAAAAAAAAAAAATCAACCACACTGGTAAGCTTTTATGGGATGCATACCTTGCAGTTTTCATATTCAACTGCCATTTTTTCACTATCAGTAACAAAATATGGTGAGATATAACCACGATCAAATTGCATTCCCTCAACAACGTAAAGGTTGTTCTCAGCGCTTTTTCCCTCTTCAAGGGTTACCACTCCCTTACGACCCACCTTGCTCATGGCTTCAGCTATCATATTTCCTACTTCATAATTGTTCCCAGCACTAACAGCTGCTACATCAGCAAGTTCACTGTCTTCAACCTGCAATTGCATAAAGTTATTGTTAAAGCTGATTTCTTGCAATTTAACTGCTACAAGAGAAAGGTCACTATAACAGAGTGTAAATTTTCAAGCTTATTCATTAGCACTTCATTACCTCTTTTGACATCAATTTAAGATCGGTCACCAGAGCCTTTGTGGTTTTCTCAATTCCTCTAGTAATTAAAACAGGGTTTGCACCAGCAGCCACAACCTGGAAAAAAATAATTTTTTTGCTAATTAGGCATCACCACACTGTGAGTAACATTTTTAGATATGTGAGGAGCCCACAGAGAATTAAATAAAAAAAAGGATCTTACAAACCTTAACACCTTCGGCAATAAGACCTTGTGCAAGAACGACAGATGTTGTAGTGCCATCACCAGCCAAGTCATTTGTCTTGGCAGCTGCCTGTCTCACTAACTTAGCACCAATGTTCTCAACTGGATCCTCCAACTCAACCTGGAAAATTCAAGCAAACCAGTAGTGACATACATTTCCATATAATGCAAAGATAATCATTCAGATTTGTGGGAATAAGACTCGTAAAATGTAGGAGTTACATAAACATGCATCATAAACAACGAGATTGCAAAGGTTACAAAAAAAAACTGTATTCTAAATCTAGCAAGAGGCCACACAGCAGAACAAAATGTTTAAACTAAACCAGAAAATCTCCTAATTAGTTTCCTAAAAGGAAATATGAAAGCTAACAGTTGAAATTCAAGCATGAATATTGAGAAACAACAAAATATTCTTTTACCACAGGCATGTGAAAATTGGTTTAGGAGCCAGAGCTGTGAAAGTTAAAGGGAAAGAAATACCTCCTTGGCAACGGTTACACCATCATTAACAATTTTAGGGGAGCCATATTTGCTCTCAAGCACAACATTGCGGCCTTTAGGTCCAAGGGTAACTCCAACTAGATCTGCAAGCTTGTTCACACCAGTCTGCGGGGGGTGGAGGGGGCGAAAAAACAGCTTGTTTAATAATAATAATAATAATACCGCAGCAACTACAAAACACTGAAGAACATAATTACAGACAAACAAAAATCTCGTAGGGTAAAATAGCTCACTTGGAGTTTCTTAATGGCAGAACCATCCTTGTTGAAATGCAACTCCTTAGACATAGCAGATATCTTGGGCGAACGTGATCTGTGCAAGACGACATTATGCCTGCGAGCAAATGAGCATCCAGAAATGGAGGCCAAAGAAGACAATTTGTTGTTATTGATGTTGATGATTGTGGGATATGCAGGCTTCTTGTCGGCGACACGGCCATTTAGAGCAGCCAAGGTACCAACAGAGGACATGGCACTAGTGAAGGTGGATGCCATCTATTTTAGATGCTAGGTAGCTAGAGCGATTAAGCAACTGGTGAGCTGAAAAGTCACTTGTCAGTCAGTCAGTCAGTCAGTCAGTCAGCCCTGTTGAGGTAGAAAAAGGGTATATAGTACGTACATGTAGATTGGGGACTTGGGTACGGAGAGAGCGAGATAGATATGCTTACTCACCAGCAGAGTAGAGACGACGACGGCCGCGACGGTTGGTTTATGGTTTAAGAAGAAGATTCTGGACGATGAGAAGAGGAGAGGAGGAGCGGAGAAGAGAGGAGAAGCGCCGCAACGTTTCAGTCCGTCAGGGTTGCTCTAGTTAGGTTTTACAAATTAGGGGAAGCAAATGTTCATTATTGTTATTATTCCTGAAGCTTCGAGAGCGGACGATCTGATCTGGGCCGTTCATCTAAACATGTTTTTTATTTTTTTTAATCAAAAGAATTAAATGTTTTTGCCTTCGTGGGTGGTTTTTTTTTTGTCTTTATCTTGGATTTTGGAAAACTCTAGATAGAAGCTTAAGAAGAAGCGGCCTTTGCCTAGATTTTGACCGCTTCATCGTATCCTTCGTCTTTTTATCTCTGTGGACTTCCCCTTACTTTGGTTTTGGGACTACTACAAAACAAAGCCCAGTCTTAGGAAGACAGGTGGTTGGCAATTGGCCCATTCCCCAATCAATCAATCAACCAACCAAGCCCCACTGTGTTAAACATTGGGCCTCCTTATCTTTAAAATTTGGTCATCCGGCCACCAGGGCCCGGCCTATAACCTTTCTTCTTCTTCTTCTTCTTCTTCTTTTTTTTTTTTTTCTTTTCGGTTTGGCTTGTTTAAGGGAAGCTTGGGCATTGGATTTGTGAGGAAGAAATTGGGAAGATTAAATAAGGAGAATAGAAGAAGTTGAGAATTCCATGACAGAGAGGAAGAGAGATTAAAATGAACTTTCTCCATTCATTTTGGTGGCTGTGGAAGCTTCCTGAATAATTAAGCTCCTGGTAGGTTGAGAAACTCCAGATAGCCAGGATATCTTAGGAGAAAGTAAAATGTAAATAAAGCTCTGAACTTGTAAATGCCTTCAGCCGAAAGCCAGTTAGGCTGAGAAACTCCAGTTTTCAAGACAGCACCAAGCCACCCAACCAAAATTCTCTTTGGAGCTATATTGTTGTTTCGTTTACTGATTTATTTTACACACAAGTTTATTCCACCTTTGATCTCGAAGACATATTTCAGCAGATTGCATAAACTAATTTTTCCTACTCCAAATTGAAAAGAATTTTTTTATTAAAAAAAAAACAAATCACAAAAATTCCCAAATTCTGCTTTAGTGACGGTAAGGAAAAATAAGATAAAAAGGAAGACAGTGAATTAGATAAACACAAACTAGGCTGGTACAAAGAAGTTTCGCAGCCTGCAGATACACACACGCACACTACAGATACGTATATATGTATATATATATACATACATACATTTTTATCATGATTTCGAACTTGTCAACTCATGGACGGTGCAGAGGTTAATTGTCGGTATGGGAGGGTACCATGATGATGTGCCTAACGAACGTAACATATCAGTTCTAACTTCATCTTGATCTGCAATGAACTCTCAAGTTTTATAAATGTCAGTTTGAACGCATAGAAAAATAGCCAAGCTAAGCGGCGAAAATAAAGGGTGCATCGCCTCATCTCTGTTGATTTGTTTCGGGACTAATTAATCGTGCGGTCGCTGTTCAACCAATAAGCAGCGGTAGAACAAAAGAAGAAGAGAAAAGAGCACAGGCGCGCATGCACATTATTGAAATTAAAGTGAAAAGTATGTTTGATTGCAAACAACTAAAAGGAATAGCTTATTTATGAAGGTTGTTTGATTGTATCGATTAACATTGTAAAAGTGGTAAATGGAGATGGGCAAACCGTGCAAATTGCGTATGGACGGTAGGAGAACAAAGTCTGAAGTTGTACGCCACACACAAGAGATAATTCGCTGTTAATTAGTACGCTTTACCCTTCCAAGTGGTTTCCGTGGGCAAGATGAAAAATAGGATACCTGCGGGTGCAGGCAGAGGCAGCAACTTTACTTTGACAGCATGTGGCCCCTAAGGTTGGATGGGCAACAAGTTTTTGGCTTCCAGCTGGTTCAAGCATAAGCATGATTGATTAATGAAACAAAACTCGAAAAGGTGAGTCTGGACTAGAAGACCCCACAGCAGTTAGACCACACTTGATTTGGCATTGCCTCTCCTCCCATGCACACAGTCAGTGTTTTCCACAGATACCAATAGATTGGAAGTCGGCGTCTTCTACAGATACTAATGCTTCACAACTAATGACAACCTATGCAGATATAATGACAGGTCCTGGGGGATGATTTCAGGTCGGTCGAGTAAGGTATAAGTTTCTGTTAATCATGATCACAATCATAATAGGTGAGCATATCCCTTAGCAAAACGATGTCAATTGTCAGCACACTACTGGAATCGAATCTACATATTGCATACAAGCAGGTCATGCACGATGAAACAATCTTTTTAGCAGCATCTTAGTCAAAGTTTGTCTGTTCTATGCAGCCAATAATGGTTTATATACAATGTGATTGAGATTTTATGTGGATTACAAGGGAGTTATTCGGGAAGTATTGCTCATCGTAATCATATTCATAACGTAATGCCTGTCACTTGAACTAGAGGACTACGAACCTGGGAATCAGTATATTTCAATTTAGCCCACTTTTTTAAGACACCAACACATGAGCTGTCAAGCATTCTTAGATGATTATGGTTCGAACACTAGAGGCTTAGCATGCAGATGATTGGACAGTAATGCTGCACTTATTATTCTTCATTTGTTTGTCGCAATGATCATTTAGCATTCCCTTGACAGAGATTAATCTTTCCCTTGGTGATTAAGAGTACTGGCTTCGGTACCTTGCAGATAAACACAGTTGTATAATTTTAAATCACCCTTTTAATAATACGACAACTGAATGTAATCTCAATTTGAAAGTCAAATCATTTAATCGTGAGCTTCATTAGCAGCACCTTAATGACTACAGGTACGCATTCAAATGTGGCCAAAAAGTTTTGAGCTTGGTCGCACCTGTTCTGGGAGACGACATCATATATTGTTGTCGATAATCATCAAGCCGGAGATAGGACTCAAAGGCCTAACCATTTTGCCACATATTTCGTTCCCACTTTTGGGTGAGTTATTCTAAAACTAAGTTCCATGCAAGTAAGAAATCTCCATTTTGGGTGAGTTATTGTATGTGCACGATGCAGCTGTCTTTTCTGCATACCTGACATTCATATATCTATCAACTTAGGAATTTACTTTGAATTTTCAGCACAAATTATTAAAGCTTAGTGCACTTATTTGATTACGTGGCTTCAACAAGATAATTCACATTTTACAACCAACTAGAATTTACAGCTAGACCTTTACATTGAACTGTGTGGATTCTTTCTTTCCTCTAGATAGCTGGTAGTGCTGGAAATACACACTGTTACTCTTCAGGAGTTATCTATATATGACAAATTGCACGGTAAGCTATGCTCGAATTATCCTGATTCTAATGTGCTATGAATTTGTTATTTTTTGCATCAACTGCTCTTATTGTGAAACTTGACCAGCTAGATGTACAAAGTGGTTAGTTTGTACTAGCCTATTAAGTATCTTGAAAGTCCTTTGTATATGCTGCTACCAGCATTACAGAATATATGTGAGACTCTCTTTTGTACCAGCCAAAATTAAACCTAATGTATTTGTGGTGCCGTTTCCTAGTTGACATACACTTATAGAATTTATGATAGTCTGGATAGAATTTGACTGGAGCGGCTATCATATCATTGGCACGGATCTAGAGGTTAATTTATTTAACCATTTATCTAAGTAACAATTACATTGCCCTCAGAAAGGTAATTCTTTCTGTTACACCTCATATTTCCTCCTTATCAAAGCAAACTAGGAACTTTACTTCAATCAAATAATGATATTCATCGAGATACATTTATTCATTTCTATATGTGATTGCATTCTGATGTCCATCAACATAGCAAGTTCTAGTTTTTCATGTTGAAGGACAGTGATGCGTGGTTTGGATTGTAAGCTAAAACTTGAATCGGAAGTTCCAAGGTCTCTTGTTGTGACTTATTTACGCAACGAGGATGATCTAAATTCACGCAATATGCTACTGTAAGTTTTAGCTAATCAGTTACTTTTACTAGGGCTGATCATTGCTTGCTTTATTTCTAAAGTTGAATTGGAATTGTTTATTGTAGAGCAGAGCTTCTACATGTTAGCTAGCTAATTAGTTCAGGGTATTTGATCAATTTGAAAATATGTTTATGAAGTAAAACTTTGACGCGTGGTCCTTCTGCATGGTTGCACGTTTCAGGGCATAAGCAATGGTTGAAGACAAATTAAGGAGTAGTTTTGGAGTCACGAGCTTAAATAGAGACGAAATGAAACCTTTTCTATTATAAAAACGATTTGCAGCTTGGAACATTTTCAATGCTCATGACTTGCTTGTTTTTGTTTTGCAAAATATATTTCCTTTACCCTGCTGTCTATATATACAGACAGTTCTCGCCCAGCAACACTAAGTGATTTAAACACATGAATATTCAAATCAAAAGGTAGATTAATGGATTAAAGGACCAACCATTAGCCAGGGTTTTGCTAATCAAAGGAAAATGAGTAGACCATATAGGCAATCTCTTTAAAGTTTTCCTGCGCATATATCTAAAGCCAGAAGCTCCATCATATTAACTGTTATCTTTTATCTTTATCTTCATGGCCTTCCTCCCTATTAACGCTAACAGGGTTCTTAGAACCCGATATGGAAGTCCCTAGATAACCTGCCGAAAAGGAAACAAGCATCTTAATTAACAAAAAATTTGTCCACAGGGAAAAAGGAAGGTCTACATCTATGCCTATGTAGTGTACACTACATGAGTGATGATACAAGGAAAAGGAACAGGGTACAAAGAGAAAAAGAGAACAAAGGAAGGAGGGAGAGAGCGAGGGGAGCAGGTGGGGGCTGCTTATATTGACCTTCCCCAACTGGCTTTGAAGGGAAAATATCATCATGGACTTGAGAAGTTGTTGCAGGCTTGCAGCCCAGAAACCTTCAAATGCCGCACCATAGGTAATTTTACCGTTGCCTTGGAATGGTAATTTATCTTGTTCAATGCTATTTATAAATTCCAGTCTGCCAGGTGGTTCTTGCGTGGGATAAATGGCAATTTATGCTAAACATTTTTGGGACATATTTCTTTCACTTTCACTGTTTTTGTCCAGACAATGTTCACATCTCATGTCAAGTGCCTCAGCATTTTTCATTTGTTCCTCCATTCTAATAATGAATTCATTTCTTCTTGTCATTAAACTCGACATTATTCTTGTGTGCAGGTCTACATTATTTATCTGGGGCTTAACCGATTGAGTGACCCTATCATCACTTCGCAATCTTATGTATCTCTTCCCTTCAATGTGTTTGCGAGGTACTTGTTGATTTGCTTTAACTCTTCATGCTAGCAGCGTGACAGTATGTATCAGTATTCATTGATCACTTGAAACTTGAAAGCATATGTCTAAATCCTTTTCCACCCTTCTTTTTAGTGAAGAATGAGCCAAGCAATCCATGCCGTGCAGCTACAAGCATAGCTTCTCAGGTTTCGCTGCAAGGCTGAATTCAACACAAGCTGCAACCCTAACCAGTGATGAATGTCCTGAGAATTTTGTATATTGATTAAGAATATGATAGGACCTGAGAAGAAATTTCAATAGTTAGAAATTAACGAGTTGTACGTGCATGCAGACTTGAAAGAAGTGATTTCAGTGTTTCAAAGCAGAGCGCTGGAGTTGCACACAACAAGAAGCTGGGACTTTTTGGGCCTCGCCTTGGATGAGAGTGTGGTGGCTTCAGTGCAGTTGAAGTATGTTGATGACATTGTTGTTAGGGTCCTTGACACAGGTCCCCCCAAGTTGATTCCTCTCCTTGTTTAAGTAAACTGTTTCAATTTCATTTTTTCCCACAAAAAGATGACAAACGAGTCGAAAAAAAAAAATCTAATTTCATATAAAAATGTATAGTAAGGAAACATGTAAGACCTTGGAAAATTCGGAAATATTTTTGATATCTTGCACATAGCAGTATAATCTTGTTACAATCCTTTAGTTTCTTTTCGATTCAAGAAGATTGGAAGAGTTTTATGTAATTCTCACCTCAAGTATTAAAGAAAGTGAAATTTGAAGTTTCCAAACGGTTTGGGTCAGCAATATTTGTTCTTACATTTCGTAATGGTAGAGTGCATATAAACATGACAACCGATTCCAGTGGTAGGGTCCTTACATTTTCTTTTCTTTTCTTTTTGTCTTGTTGCTGAGCAATCAATGACGTTGCAGGCTATGAAATGGGAAGGTTGCCGCCATCAATAATTGCTTTGTTAGCCTATATGTCTTGTTATGTTTTGTGCTAACATATGTGTTATAATGGATCTGGTGGTAATGATTGCACAGGGTGAAGGCCTAATTACTGAGAAAAATCAAAGGCAAATTGGGGGCTGCAGTCAGTTATTTTGATGATGGGTACTTCTCTTCTCAAGAGACAATGTGTTTATTGTAGTTTCGTGGTACAAAGTTGTCCCAAAGATTATCTTTCACATTTATGCATGCAAGCAAGCCATCGTATTAGTGCATAATAGGATTGTGAGTGTTGACTTTGTTCGTTTTAAGCCAGCGATAACGCTTGAGTTAATTCCGGGGTTTGCGTGAGGGAGAAATGGAACCCCAAAATGGCAACAGGAAGGATCGTTTTATGCTTCTCTACGATAGCGCCTGTAGAATCAGCCGAAATAGCCCAAGTAGCAGTGAAGATGGCCGAAGCCTAGGCGTTGATCTTTGTTGAGCGTCCGAGCAGGCAAATTGCCAATGTTGATATTATCCCAACCATCCGTTTTGATATTGACCAGGGCACCCAAATTCAATACTACCTCGCTCAATCTCCCCGGTAATTCATTTATCCACTGCATTGCATTGGGACATTAATTCAACAAACTACCTTAATTAGTACATACGTAAGGTACAACGGAACCTTTTTTTTTTTTTCATATGTTTTTGTTTTGTAATAAGGTGGTTATGGACCCCATTGTAGGCTTCCCGTTGCATAGTTATTACCGAGCAGAACAGTGATTGGAAAATCACCAGCGCCTGTGGTAGCATTTTTCTCTCCGGAGGGCCTAGCTCAATTTCCGCGATATTCTCGAGGTAATGTTAAAAATTGCTAAATTAAAGTCAGGAACATGGAACGAAAATTTTCCCAAATTTAAGTTAATTTGAAGTATTATGTGGTGCCTGCTATTGCTTCCTTTTGTAATATCCATTCTAGAGCCCTCTCGATAGAAATTAAACTGAGCCTTTTTGTTTTTTTTTTAAGGCGTGGGGAGTGGCTGGGGTTCATCATGCAAATGCAAATAATATAACAGCCAGATGTAAGCGCTTCAGGAATCAACATATCAGCAGCGTGGCCTCCGAAATCTCCTCCAGCTCTGTTCCCGGGGGACGATCGTTCTGTTAATTGGTACTTCCAGACAGGAAAAACAATGTCATGTCCCCATGTGGCAGGAATAGTCGCACTTCTCAAATCGACACACCCTGAATGGTCTCCGGAAGCCATTATATCTGCCCTCATCACCACGGGCACGTACATATAAACAGCCGAGGGATTTTTAACCCACAAAAGCATTTTTCTTTTTGGTGTATTCACATCGTGCATGCTATACGACATCATTACACCTGGGCCAGGCGCAGCACCAAATGGGGGCTTGGATGGGATGGAGATAAAAAGGCACGTAGACATGATTAGAAATACTATGGTTGCCTAATTAACATGCCTCCATCGTTTTCCAATATATATGAATTAGGAAAATACATAGACTCACTCAATCTGTGGGACGAAGAAAACTCTAAAAAGCTACAGGAGATCCCTCCTACACTGTTCCAAAAGTAGTAGTGCTCTGCTAGTTGATTTCGAAACATGGGTTGGTTCGCAGCTGAAAGCCTAAAATGTAGTAGTAAGGTAACGGGAGTAGGTGCCTATATGTGTAGGCTATTGCCTACTCAAGTAACATGCAATGTAATATTGACTGCCCGCCCCCTGCCCTCGGCCTCATCATTATAAGGACCAGTACCGCATTTGTCTCACAATCTGGTCAAAATGCTATTTATGCTGTGGACTTGCGAGTACTTCAATAAGGCAAAACACGTAACAGTTAGTGTTTGTGTGCTGTACTGTTAATTAATAGCTATTAAACAAATATATATGTGCCCTTGCCAGCGTACACCAGGGAAACGACCGGGGGCGCGATCCTTGCGGGCGGGTCAATGAAAGCTTCGGATCCCTTTGACAGTGGTGCTGGCCACGTAAACGCCTTGACTACATAATGTTCCTCCGCAACATGGGCTACACCCAAGAGCAAAGAAGGAATCTGATTCTAATTCGCAAGTCTGTAGGGACAGATAATCCGCTGCCCATCATCTTTCACTACCAATAGCATTATTAATTGTATTAATAACAACGTAATCAATTACCCTTCCATCACAGTTTCCAACCCGAGATCGTGTAAGTCGATCAAAAGGACAGCTCGGAACGTTAACGCGAAGGGGAGTGCCACATACTTCGCAAGCATGGTTGAGCCTGACGGAGTGGAGGTGGTGATATGGCCCCAGGTTCTTATATTCACGTGCTGAAAGAAAGGAATGTCTTGCTACGTGACCCTCCGAGTCAGAGCAGCAAGCAAGAAGAAATCAGTTGGGAATTATTATGGGTGATATGATTTCGGGGAGATAGTGTGGTCCGATGGGTTGCACAACGTCAGGAGTCCATTGGTTGTGGTTGTTCTTCTCAATTAAGATGAATCCAATAAAAAAAAAAAAAAAACCCTCTATTGTTGACTTCTATTACTACTAGCAGCTGTTACCAGAGACAAGTCTACTATTCCAGCCAGCTAGCGGAGAATCTGGACGCGGAAACAGCACAAGCCCTGGTGTTTAATAATAATAATAGTAATAATAATAATTGATAATTGGAATCTCCATGTGTGTATATATAATATATATAACCAATTGCATTTGCTTTGCTGCCCTTGATTCCGTCTAAACAAATGTGATACCGTTTTAATGGCCTGGCGTTGTATTCCAGGTTTGAATGTAACGGGATTTGTGTGGTTACGGGTTAATCTAATCACGTTATCACAAACATTACTTCACTTCTTTAAATTAAGTCAAAGACTACACCTTTAATCGTCTGCCATCTTTAACCTTTTTCTTTTTTTGGCCCAGCGGTGCTATGAACTAAAAAGAAATAGAGTCCATTGTTAGCCATCCGCCATCAGCCTCCACCGATCGTCAGTTCCCGGTCACTCCGACCCGTCAGTCAGTACCCCTCTACTTCTTGTTTTCCTTTTCCCCCCGTCATTCAATCAACGCAAGGCTGAAATACCCGATCTGCCGTTGAAAAAAAAAAAAAGGAAAAGAGGGGGCTTTTTGATGGGCTTGTTCAATTTCTCGATGGGTCCACATAATTGACGTGGCCACATGAGTTGGGTCCAATTACGTCGGCGGGGAGCAGACGGAATAGTGGATCTGACGCCAATTTTTTTTTTTAATTTTAAAAAAATTTATTGTGAAATAAAATTAATAAATATACAATATACACAAATACTTGTTGCATTTGGTATATATTAAATAATAATCATTACATATTTTATATTATGTGATAGTTGTATTTATTTATTAAAAAAACAGAATTACTTTGTTTTTACACAATACCCACTGGTGCGTCCGTGTTCCGTACGCCCTCCCTAGCCACTAACTTTCTCGAGATAAGTTGGCTTTTACATTTCCGCCCCTAGGAATAGACAGGAGGGATTGGAATTCTTATCTTAAACGAAGGCAGCGACCCAAACGCAATTTCTTTTCTGGGGATTAAATTTAAATCACGGTGATGGGTGACTGGCGGGCGTTCATTTTGCTGTAAGGATTATTAAGTAGTTGTTATGGCTCCCCCTTCTCCGATTTCTCTCCTCCATTGTCTATAGCAATTAGCAATTGCCATTATTAGCCAGTAGGATTAGCATACCCGCTAGCTCTCGACTTGGATAAGGAAAACCCTCCGCCCCCCCCACACCAAAAAAAAAAAAAAAAAAGGGTGTACAGGAATTGCAAATAAATGTCGATCCCATTGCCATGAGTGCTGAGCTCTCAAGGAATCTTCTGTTTCCATCCATATTACCTAAAATTTTATCGTTCTTTTGTTCCCATTACTTGAGTTTCTCGTCGCCGTCACTGAGCCTTTTTTGTTTCACATCATGGCGACCAATTTGAGAAGACATGGAAAAAGATTGGCCTCCTCCATCCGCAGGATGAGGGATTTCTCAACAGCAGCAACCACAACAACAACCTGCCAAGATAAGGCTGTCCAACAGCAGCAGCAGCAGCAACAACAACTACAAGCAAGTGGGAAGTCCATTAACCTCTACTCTGCCATCAATCAAGCTCTCCATGTCGCCTTGGAAACCGATTCACGGTCCGTTTCTGTCCTTACTCACATCGTTTCTTGCTTCTTGTTATTTCTCTTCGCTTTCTGATTTTTGTTTACAAACTCAGATTTTGCAATCTTATTATTTTCTGCATTGGCTCCCTTTTTTGAGTGCACGGAACTGCCCCTTCAAATTATTTATGAATTCTGGTTTGTTTAATAGCAATCAACCTTCTTTGAATTCTCCCGCAAAACCTTAACCTCTATTGATTCTTTTTTATTTATTTATTTTTTGGGCCAATGTGTCGTGCAAAGCTAATTCTATGATTACAATTTTCTCGCGATTGCTTTGAAATATAAATCATCATTCGCTTTTGACTCATTGTTGCTGCGTCTTATCTCACAGTTCTTACGTATTTGGAGAAGATGTGAGCTTTGGTGGGGTATTCCGTTGCACGACAGGACTTGCCGAACGATTTGGTAAACATAGGGTTTTCAATACACCACTTTGTGAACAGGTAACCATTTGCTGTCTATTGCCTGCAGATAGTTTACGTCTCAGGAGGAATGTATAAATGGCAAACCCTTTTTTGCTAGTTTTTGTGTTTTAGAGGGTTTCAAAGTGCACATCCCTTTCTTTTATAGATGGAAAACATTTCCTTTTCTTCTCGTCAGACCTGTTTGTACTCTCTTGGTGAGAGTCCCATCTTTCTATCGCCAATGTAATGCTATTAATACCATTTTCGTGTAGGGCATTGTGGGATTTGCGATTGGTCTGGCTGCAATGGTAAGCTTGTATTTGCAACATGTAGATTGCCTAAGCTCTTGAATTAAAGTCCAGTATACATCTGCTTTATGAGATCCTATTGTAGTTGTGATTTTCATTTCATCCCATGTGACAGGATAATCGAGCAATAGCAGAAATTCAATTTGCAGATTACATATTTCCTGCTTTTGATCAGGCAAGCACTTCCTGATCCTAAATGTTTTAGCTGTGCATAATCTCTTAAGTTGACCCTTTTCTACTCAGTAGATTGTCAATGAAGCTGCAAAGTTCCGATACCGGAGTGGAAATCAGTTCAACTGTGGAGGTGTTTTATTTTATCTATTTATATACTTGCTATGTAACTATATAGTGGGTTTCCTTAGATATTTTCATGATGTTCTTTTCTGTGATTTCCCAGGTTTAACAATAAGAGCACCTTATGGAGCTGTGGGGCATGGTGGCCATTATCATTCTCAATCACCTGAAGCCTTTTTTTGTCATGTTCCTGGTATCAAAGTAAAGTCCCTTTACTTGTGGCTCTATTTTTCTTTGGAATTTTCTATTTTGAAGTACAAGGAAGGGAAGGGCGTTATTTGTTTTTCTAAACATTGGATTGTTTTAGAGCAGGTTTTAGAATATCCTGTTGTCTATTTTGTTTTTCAGTTTACAGTAATAGTTTTGTTCATGCCCTTCTTTATCAATCTGAAAAGCTAACATGGTCATGCTGGAGCAATCCACAAGGAGTGTAACATTTGCTATTGTCCATAGAAGGACTAAACATTTTGTGGTGGCTAAGCTAAGCTAACTTGCCTTTTGAAATTGGATTATTGTGACCACTTTCTTCTTAACTCTTTTGCTTAGTCATCTGTGATAATATTTCTGGTTGTTTTCTTTTCTCGCATTTCTATGGCCTTACTGTTCTCTGGTATTGCTACATTTCTTGCAGTTTCATCTGTGAATCATCTCTGATACAGGTGGTGATACCTCGAAGCCCACAACAAGCAAAAGGATTATTATTGTCTTGCATACGTGATCCAAATCCCATTGTGTTTTTTGAACCCAAGGTACTTTACTCTGTTTCTTTGGACTCAAAAAATGATTAGCACATGGTTGCTGATGATTTATTTTTGGTTGATATCATGTGTGTGCACATGTGAACTTTAGTGGCTATATCGTTTGGCTGTTGAAGAGGTTCCAGAACATGACTATATGCTGCCTTTATCTGAGGCAGAGGTATGCTACATCTGGATTCATTCATTCCCTTTGTAGAATTTAGAATGTTATATATCAAAAGATAATTTGAATTGAATGCTCAGGTGATAAGAGAAGGCAGTGACATAACACTTGTTGGTTGGGGAGCACAACTTTCTGTAATGGAGCAGGCCTGTATTGATGCTGAGAAGGTATGTGATTTTATGGGGATGAAACATCTGTTTCTGGTAATTTGAATTAAATCAAAGCTTATTCATTTATTGAATTGGTGTTTCTGCTACATGTTTACCAATTCCACAGTTCAGTCATTGCACTCGTTTTTGTATGGTTTTCTGGAGATAAGAAGTCATATGTTTCTTGATAGTTTCTGAATTCCACTTATTCCCTTAAGAAAGTAAATCTACATTCTTTAATAAATTTTGTAGGATGGGATTTCTTCTGAACTGATAGACTTGAAAACTCTAATACCCTGGGATAAGGAAATGGTGGAGGCTTCAGTCAGAAAGACTGGGAGACTTCTTGTGAGTTTGTGCATTCTTAAATTTTATGTTTCCCATTGATGGCTGTATCAGAAATAGGCGATAATTTCTTGCCTCTGTGTAGATTAGTCATGAAGCTCCCGTGACTGGAGGTTTTGGTGCTGAAATCTCTGCTTCTATCGTTGAACGTTGCTTCTTGAGGGTAAATGCTTACTTCTAGCTGACCTACATTTGCTTTCAATTACATGGATATTTGAGCTAGGCTTCAAGAAAGTCCATGAACATTATTCATTGTTAGAGAGAAATTTATGTGCCCTATATACTGGCTTGTTTGATTGGAGCCTGCAATCAAGGTACTTTATTCAACATCAAGTATCAATGTGTGGACAGCATTAGGCTGAATTCAATTCATGCCCTATTAGCTATTACAGAAGATTGTTAAGATAAAGCTGCGATTTCCTTTAGCATTCAAAATTGAGGCGAAGATATAGGTGTGTCTAGAAGGAATCTCATTCTGTATAAATGCTTGACTGGATAGAGATTTTTCTTTGGACTGACGGTCCCTGAGTTGTCTGCACAATATGAGATGTGCAGTTGTTTCCCTTGCCTACATTGGTCTCTTAGGGATGTGTTGATTGGTTTTTGGAAATTCACTGCGATGATCTGATGTTATTGAGATCAAAAGATGTGACTGACCAGTGCAAAACTTGCAGTTGGAAGCCCCTGTAGCCAGAGTGTGTGGACTGGATACACCCTTCCCTCTTGTTTTTGAGCCCTTTTATGTGCCCAACAAAAACAAGGTAAGTTCCATCAGCACATACAATACAAGGCAGTGCGCGAGAAATTGTTACTAATGCAACTCGGGTGCTTTGCAATGCCTCTTTGGATTTGCAGATACTTGATGAAATCAAATCAACTGTAAATTACTAGTGTAGTGCTTTTATTGCCATGGGTGCAAGATGCCAATCATTGAACTTGAGACAACGGATGGAGTGCAACATGGAATGGGTGGGGAAGAGCATGAGAGATGAAAGAAGAGATTAATTTGTGATACTGGTTATTTATAGCTTGCATTTACATTAAATAAGTGTCTTTGTTGCAAGATATAATTTTAAAAGATTTGACTGGCAATATAGCAATCCTCCTTTTTTTTTTTTTTTAATTAATCGTCATTGTGTTGAAACTAATGAAAATGAATAACGGATAACCCGTGGATAATATGAATGGAACTGGAATTGCATTCTAACAAGAGCAATGCAATGGCAATGTTGGAGAAAGCTCTGATTGATTGAAGTTATGAATTTTGGTAAAAAGGGCAATTTGCAACTTATACACAAAAACTATAAGGCTGGTTCGGGGAAAACCCAGAGCCGCTATCCAATAAAATTTGATGTGAACGCCTCTCCCATCTTCTGTACCCATCTTAGTATCTTATTTTTTTGGCCATTATTTTACAAGAATTTTAGTTGCTATTTTTCTCTCACCGTCGTTACTCACTAAGCCATGCTTAAAGCATTATAATATATCCCAATAAAATTTTTAAAAAAACTGGAAAACTGATTTCATTACGAAAAATAGATTAATTTAAAAAAAAAAAAAGGCGAAAGAAAGCAGGAAGGTCAGGTGAGGTCAGAAGTAGCTGGTTAATGATAATCATATCAAAAGCAATCAGTGGGAATCCGTCTGATTTCTATCATCATCCCCTCACCTTCCCGTACATAACGCACGCTAAAATAATCATATAAGAAAATTAAAATTTTAATTGAAAAAAAAAAGAATCATAAGGAGAGGGAGGCACCCTAAAAAAAAAAAAGTTGAAGAATTGTAATTGTATCTACCTCGTCACCGAAAATTCCCATCGCGAATAATAAAAGGAAAAGGGGAAAGTCGGAGCTAAAAGGCAGACCACCGTCAGACTTGACTTAAAAATCAGTTCTTCCGGAAGTGTCAAAATAATTAGTATTGCCTAACGATAGATTCCCTGGCCAATTAAAGATTTAGACCAAAGAATTGCAATATTAGGCCGCCATTCTCTCCCTCTCCCGCACTCTCTCTATGGGACTGCTGCTTTCTTTCTTGATAAATAGAATAAAAGCACGACGGAGAAGAAAAGCAAGAAGCAAGCAAGGAACGAAAGAAGGAAGCTAACAATAACAACAGTTCGCTACGCTGTGCAATGCATCAAAGCCAAATTTTATTAATAATGAGAGGGGAGGCGAGTAGACGGCGGCTACTGACGGAGCGAGAGAATGGAGAGAGGCGAAAACCCTACGCTCAAGCATTCCAATATAAAAGGGAGGCACGGGGGCAGCCCAAGATCACATTATATTTTGTATATGATGATATAGCCCAACCCGGACCAGCCCCAGCCCACTTATGTTTCTTCCAATTCCAAAATTTTGCTTTTGGGTGGATGGAATCCCGATTGCAATTGCCAATGCACCAGAGCAACCCATTCCACTAATGGTCAAAATTAGGGAAGGTGTGGAGGAATCTAAGCAAGAAAAAGGCCTGACCAATGATTATTAATAAAAATCAAAACAACACTTTGTGGAAGGTGTGGGCGATGATACCATTGGTATTCTTGATAATTTTTCTCAAAATCAGGTTATAGCCTAAATGTTGCTGACGCATTGTCATGCTCTGCTTGGACATGAAATGTCATAATATTTCTCTGATTAGATCGCACACAGGTGGTAAGCCTTTGACGATGTCCTATTTTTTTCCTGGTGCGTATGAGTGTCCCTAAGACGGTTACTTTCTCCATTTTTGGCAATATGGAACTGCAAGTTTAGAATAGCGCCTGTAAAATTAGTAGAAACCATCGTCTCCAAGACCCATTTTCTTTTGTTTTTCAATCTTATCTCAGAAGTGCAATCTGAATGGTACCATTCTCATTTTTACACAAAATGGATATGCTCTTATTCGATGAAAGATCCTTGCTACAAATTTTTCCTTGCCGCATGTGTTCAAAGCCATGCATCAATGCATAGCTGAAACAATGCATAGCTAATAATGTGTAAATTTTTCCCTTTTTTTAATAATGCATCCATACAAATTTTTCCCTTTTTTTTTTCTCCTAATCCGGTATCACAATGGAGCGTGTTGATCCTGGAGCTGAAGGACAAATACCAGTTGTAGCTGATACTACTCTTGATGCTGGAAGTGAGCCTTCCCATGGCCAAGGCTGAAAGTAGTAATTCTTCCCGTTGCCTCCGAAGAACGGTGATTTAAGTGATACAATTTTTGTAAAGCACATTTGGTTATGACTGATCATTAAACTAGAATAAGGGGAAGAATTGGTTTCATTTTCCTGGGGTACATAGATTCATGGATATTACTGGCAATTTTGAAGCGTTTATGTGTTTTGTTGAGATTGACTAACTTTGCATTCCTTTTGTTGCTCATGTGACGCTTGCTGAAAAATTTTGTCTGGAATTTCGAATGTTTGTGAAGTTTGTGTTTATGGGATCTGAACTATCGATTTAGTTAACTTGTTGACACCTAATAATCTTCCTGGGTTTCTCATCTCTAGCTGTTTCTAATGCCTATTCCGCGTGCTACTTGCAGGAGGGTGATATATCTGAGTCTACAGAATGCTTGTCCAACGAAGAGTTGGGCCGCACTGTTGCTTCTCGTTGGACAGGAAACACTGGAAATGAAGGTGAGGGAGTCAGCATTGCAAAGGAGATTAACCACGAAGACATGCTGCAGGATACACACGAGGAAGAACATGATAGATATGCTTCAGAAAAATTTACTCCATTTGTTTATTGTTATTATGGGGTAAATAGGCACTGGGACAAGTTCGAGGATTCATACAGGGTCATGATCTTTTCAAACGGTGACAAGCGCTGGAATCGTCCTAACCAAGGCATGAAGGTATACATTGTAGTTGTTGCTGTGAACCATAAATGAACTTATTGTTGATGCCAGTGGGAGGAAGACGAAAATTCGCTGAGGCTTAATTCTTTTTTATTATTTCACTTTATATATATATATATACATCTTACAAAATATAATAAATTTGAAAGTTGTAATATTTAAAAATTATATTTAATAAGTTAAAAAAATGTTTGTTTGTTGGAGAAGAGAAATTTCACTACAGAAAATGAGAAGTTTAGTTTATCTTTTTGAAAAATTCTCAACACGCTCTTATAAACTTGACTTTTTCACAATTCTAACTATTTTTCTAATTTACTAAAATCTATTTTTCTGGAGTGATTTTGTAAATATATTAGTTATTTAATCAAGAGTTTTAATATACTTTATCTCAATCTCTTTGGTAGTAACGTAATTCCAAATAAAATGAAATCTTACATCTATATGCTTGCTCCGATCATGAAATACTGGATTTTTTGTAAAAGTAATGGTCTATTTGTTGTCCACCATAATTCTAGTAATGGTCTATGTATAGCAATTTCTTTAGCCATATTACATGACAACATACTCCGATTCACATGTTGAGAATGTTACAACTAGTTGTTTCTTTGAACACCATGAAATTGTATTTTCTTTGAAGAAAAATACAAACCCGGTAATACTTTTTCGATCATCAATATTACCGACATAATTACTATCACAATATCCTTTTAAGTAAACTTCATCCGAAAAAGTATAAAAATGTCGTAATCAAAAGTACCTTTTAAATATTGAAAAATTTTCTTTGTAACTTACATGTGTTCTTCACTTGAATTTTCCATAAATTGACTCACTGATCCCACGACAAATAATATGTTAGGTCTAGTACATGTCAAGTACCTTACGCTTCCCACAAGGCTTCAAAATGTGGTTGAATCGACTTTCCTTACATCATCCTCCTTGGAGAGTTTTACACTATACTCTATCGAGATATTTACGAGATTACAATCTATTGTCTTAACTTCTTTAGAATCTCTCTTGCATATGCCTTTTGAAAGATAAATATTCTGTCATTCCATTGTTTTACTTCTATTCACAAATAATATGACATAAACCTTATATCACTCATATCAAATTTTCGTGTTATTGCCTCTTAAAATCTTCATAAACTTATGGATTATTTCTTGTAAGAATAAGGTTATCCACATAAATGCACACAAACAAAGTATCAATTTTCTCTTTTTTAACATAAAGTGCATATTTATGGATGTACCTTAAAAAACCATTCTCATGAAAATATGTGTTGAGATGACTATACTAAGCCTATGGTGCTTTTATAAGGCTGTATAACACCTTCTTCAATTTTAACACCTTATCTTGATGACTTTCAACAGTAAATCCTTTTGGTTGTTCCACATATACTTGTTCTTCTAAAGTACTATTTAGAAAGGTTGACTTCATATCCATTTAATGAATTGTTCACTAGTTTTGCGCCATAAGAGCAACTAATAACCATATTGTCTCTAAGTGAGCAACGACAGCAAATTATTCTTCATAATCTATGTCATGCTTTTGTTTATATCCCTTTGCAACTAATCTCACCTTATGCCTCTGAATTTCTCCTTTTGTATTTTTCTTTAACTTGTAAACCCATTTAACTCTAATTGCTTGATGACCACTTGGTAATGTGACAAACTCCCAAGTGTCATTCTTCTCAATGGAATGAATTTCTTCCTTTATAGCTTGTACCCATTTTTTGTCTTTAATAACCTTTTCAAAACTTAAAGGTTCATCATTTGCAAATAGACATAAAAGATTCTCACTGTTTATTCTTTTGGTAGCATCATAAAGATCTTTTATACATCGAAATCTTTGAGGTTGTTGGCTTGAGCTTGTTGAGGAAAGGGTGAAACTTTGGCTTTCAGTCTCTTGCTCCTTATTCTCTTCTTTTTCTAAATAAGGAAGAGAACTATATGTCTCTTCTTCTTGAACATTCTAATCTCATGAAGTATCTTCCTCAAATTCTACATCTTTACTAATCATAACTTTCTTGGAAATAAGGTTGAAACATTTATACCTTTTAGAGTTATTAATATAGCCAATAAACACCATTTTCTTGCTCTTATCATCAAGTTTTGTCTTTTCATGTTTGGATACATGAACATAACCAATAGATCCGACAACTCTTAAGTGCCTTACACTTGACTTTCATCTACTTCATACTTCTTGAGGGGTTATTTTCTCTAAATTCCTTGTAAGTGAACGATTTAAGAGACAAATGGCATATTCAACAGCCTTAGCCTAAAACTCTTTAGGCATATTTTTACTTTTTAGCATCGACTTCGTCATGTTAAGAATTATCCTATTACTTCTTTCTATGACTCCATTTTGTTGTGGTGCTCTCACAATTGTCATAGGACATCGAATATCATTTTCCTCATAAAAGACTTCAAATTCATTAGAAGTAAACTCCCTACCTCTATAAGTTCTTAGAGCTTTAATATTGTATCCAATTTCTTTTTTAACAAGAAGCTTAAATTTTTTAAATATCTCAAAAACTTGACTCTTGTTCTTTAAAAAATAAACTCATGTCTTCTTTGTGTAATCATCGATGAAGAGCAAAAAATATAAGCTCTTATGAAAAGACTGTAGCTTGATAGGACCGTACATGTTCGTATGCACAAGTTGTAGAGGCTTAGTTGCTTGTAAAAGTGACACCTTTGGAAAGCTCTTTTTTGAATGTTTTCTAAGTAAACACGTTTTGCACAATTGATTTGGGTGATTGAATTTGGGAACTCTTTTCACCATATTCTTTTCTCCTAACATTTTAAGCCTTTCAAAGTTGAGATACCCGAATCTTATGTGCCAAATCCATAAAGGATCCTTGAAACAAGTTTATAAACACTTTGTTTCCATCGTTTCACATTTAACATAAATATTGGTTTCTTTATCACGACAACTTTAGCAATAAGTCTATCATCTTGATTTCGAAGGCACAAATAATTGTTTTCTATCTTTTCTTTGTGCTTACTCTCTAAAAGTTGGCTAATAGTTAAAATATTGTTTTTCATTTTTGGAATGTAGTAAACATTATGAAAAATTTTATAATCTCTATCCTTTGTGGCCAAAATCAATGAGCCTTTTCCCTTAATTTTTACCTTTATATCATCTCCAAATGAACATTCCTGGTCACTTTTATATTTAACTCAAAAAATTTGCTTTTATTTTTGGTTATGTGATTGCTTGTGCCGTTGTCGAGATACTATGTGACATCTTTGTCTACAGAGCCTTTCTTTTGAGAAAGCAAAAGAGTATTACCTTCTACCTCCTTATGCTCGATAAAATTTGTTTTCTTATCATAACTTTTAATTGATATTCCCAAGAACAGTGACCTTTCTTTCCACATGTAGAGCACTCTACTTGGCTTTTATCCTTTCTCTAATTATTATTTCTCCTTCGTCCACGATCTCTTTGAAAACTTTTATTTCCATCTTCTTGAAATGATCGTCTCTTCCTTTATTACGATCACAACCAAATGAATTTTGGTCACCTTTTCCTTGATTGTGACTACAGCATCGTCTATAACTTTGGCCTCTACCACGACCTGAACTTCTTCCTCCTCAATTATTTCCTTTAGGATTAAAGGAAAATTTTGTTTGTAGAATTTGCTCCACAGGTCCCTTTTGGGTCCTCTTTATTCTCTCTTCATGAGCTAACAACGATCCATTTAACTCATCGATAGCTATAAGCTCTATGTCTTTCGAGTCTTTCATTGTTACCACTACATGATTGAATTTCGCGTTGAGAGAATGCAAAATCTTTTCTACTACTCTTACATCTTCAATCATTTTATTGAATCGCTTCATTTGGTTCACCGTTACTAATACTCGAGTAAAATAATTTGCTATGAACTTATTCTCTTTTATCAAAATTGTCTCAAACTTAGCCTTTAGAGTTTGAAGTCGCGTCTTCTTCACTCTATCAACTTCAACTGTGAAATTTTTTAGGATTTTCCATGCATCCTTTGCTCTTGTCGCATTGACTATCTTCTCAAATATGTCATTAACCAACCTTTGTTGAATAATTGAGAGTGCATTTTAATCTCTCTTCTTTACTCGCTGCCATTCTTTTAGTTCAGCCATGATTGTAGTATCCTCGTCAATGGGATACTAGTATGAGACCTAAGTATAGCCTTCATGTGTAGCGTCCATCGATCATAGTTTGTTTTGGCTAGTTGTGAATATTGGAAGGTGATATTAGTTTTGGTCGTCATCTCACGTAAGCTCTCAAATTGTCAATAGTTGACGACAAAATGACAAAAGATCGAAACGGTTCTGTTCCAGAAAAAGATGATGTCATAAAAGCAAAAGTGGACGCCAGTGATGACAAGGATCTTAGCTTCTTCAAAAACAATTAAAACTAGACTAACGTCGCCACGTCTTAGCTTAGCTTCTATAAATCCGACTAGTTCAATGAAGATGGTAATGACGACTATGATTTCAGAAACTATTCTAATTCTGAAAAATCGTAATCTTTACCAAGAAAAATCGTTGACTAGATCAAACACAGTATGCATCCTTTTGTCTCTCTTTCTCTCTCTATGTGTATCTTTTTTTCTCTCTATGTGTTTATCTCTTTCTTTCTCTGTGTGTATCTTTTTTTCTCTTTATATCATCAGAGGTTTTTTTTGGCGAAGAGATTGAGTTTATCAATGAGTTTAAGTAATGTAAGTGAAAAAGATATAGAGACAGCTATGATACCATTTTATTGATGATAATGGGAGGAAGATAAAAATTTATAGAAAGTTAATCTTTTTTATTATTTTACTTTATATATATATATATATATATATATGTATATATATGTATACTACAAAATAAAATAAAATTTGAAAATTATAATATTTTAAAAATATATTTAATAAATTAAAAGAAAATGTCTATTGATCTTTCCAACAACAGCGCTTCGTTATCTTCCACTAGGTCTATTTATCTTTTCAATACGTCTGCTTGCATTCATTCTATCCACTGCAGAAGACGTGGAGCCCTACCACGAAAGAGGAAAAATGTAGTTTATCTTTTTAAAAAATTCTCAACACCTATATCCTCAAGCTGTAGCTTCAATCACTAGGGTTCCTTGAGTAGTAGCTTGATCTATTGAATGTAGAGTGATAGAAAGTAAACTGACATGCAATTTGTGTTGCTAATGGAGGCATCTGGCATTCAACGTTAACCTTTTATCACGTGGGATGGGAGTTAAAAAAGAAGAAAGGACAGATTCATTGGCTATTTATTGGTGATTACGTTATAAGGACAGATTCAGTGGCTATTTATTGGTGATTATGTTATATTTCAAGCTCGGGGTTGAGTTAACAAATGAGGTGATGGACATCGATGGAGCAAGCTGTTGCTGAGTACGTGATAAATAAATAAATAAATAAATAAATAAATAAACATTTTTATTATATTTATCAACATTTCTTTTCAGTACCAACATTTACATTCACATTTCCATTCGCATAGCAACAAAATAAATAAATAAATAGTAATCTAGACATAATGCATATATAACAACGATAGATATTTATTATTATTATTATTTTCTTGTGATGCGATGATAGTTGTGGCTTGTTCCTCAAGAAATATATTACAAGTAAGAGTACGTGAACTCAGTTGTGGCCGGTCGGTTATTATTGTTATAACTAAGTGAAATATAATCCAGATATATATATTAAGTTCTTAATTTCCGTGTGGTTCATTCATATCTAAAATTCTAATGTTAGTGTTCGTATGCTGTGAGTTTTGACAAGCCCCATGCAATCGCTGCCTTTGAATCGAATCTGTCAGACAAAAACAGGGACAAATTCAGATCTATGTTATATACTTCGGATTTGGTGGAAGCTAAATCAGATAAAAGCCTTTGTCTAAGCACCCAAGGAAGGAAGGAAGGAAGGTAGGAAATGAGGAACTGGAGCAACGGCGGCAATGCGTGTGGTGAGGCGAAGGAAGGGGTGGAGGAGTTGAAGGCAAAAAGCGAAAATCGTGTGCACGCTGTGACCGGCGTCAAAACCTGTGGGGTTGCTGCAAAAGCTATTGGGGGGGGGGAATGAACGTGGCTCGATTCAACTTCTCCCACGGATCCCACGAATGCCACCTGGAGACACTGGACAACCTCAGGACCGCCATGTCAACACCGGCATTCTCCGTGCTGTCATGCTTGACACCAAGGCACGGCTCTCCTTCCCCTAATCCCTTCTCTCTCTCACATTCTCTTCTGTTCTGCTGGGTCGGTTTCTTTATTAGTTCATTCCAATTTACTGTCGTCCGTCTCAGGACCTTTATTAGGTTCTGATCTTGATTTTTGATCTTCATCTTAATCCTGATCCTCTCTTGATCCTGAATTTTGTGTGCGTGTGTGTTGGGGGTGTTTGGAAGCGGACGGGGCTTTTGTACTTGTTGTCTGATCTGTAAACTGCAAATAAGTCCGACGCATCGACTGCAACCTCTTGCTTTCTTACAGTTACCTCTCTCTCTTTTTCTCTTGTGATACTTCCCACTACTCTGTCTCCTATCCTAGCACTAGGAGCCTCCTCCTCCTCCTCCTCTCTGTCTCTTTGTCTGTCCCTTATTAGCAAAAGCAATTTTTAGTATGGTTCTGCTTCTCGCCCCCCCTCTCTCTCTAAAAGAAGCTTAGTTTACGTTGCCCTTTGTAAACTATCTTATGTTATCCATCACACTCTCTAGTCTCTCGCAGTTTATCGTTATTATTTATTTTACGCTTTTTCTTACTTCGGAGAAAGTTCATTCCTTTCTATTTCGTTCGCCCGCAAAACTTGGTGAATGAATTTTTGTTGGCGGGATTAACGTTCTACTGAAGCAAATCCCTTCCTCTTTTTTTTTTTTCTTTTCTGTTTTTGTTTTTGTCTTTCTTCCTTTTTCCTTTTTCCTTTTTCATGGATTGATCTATTCCATTATCCAACTTGTCTTCCATCCATTTCTTCTCTTCTGTTTTGATCAATGTAGTTTCATTATGCTTGTTTGCTTTTTGACCGACATAAGCGCGTCTGAGTAAGTCCAAGTTATTCGGAGAGTTTTTCCTCCATGACTTCAGTCCATGCATGCTTCGCTTCCTTTTATTTCCTAAACCCTGACACGTTTGTACAAGGGTCTTTCTCCCTATGGAAACCAAAATATTGAGGTTCTTGGGAATCTTTTTTGATTACTTTCCCAAGGTGATTCATTTAACTGTAGATACGTACTCTAACATTAAACTACTCTATATCTTGTGCAAATTCTTTGAAACAAAACCAATGTGGGTACTATAAGCCACCATTTCACTGAGCCCTTTTTACGTTTTTCTTGTAAGTTCTTTTGCGCAGCCCTAGCGGATGAGCGGGAGGTCTCGAGAGTTCTAAACGAGGCTCTTGATATTACAACTGAAACAATCTTGTTTGATTCCTCAGTTTCTTGTTTGGTATATAATGTCACAGGGACCAGAGATTCGCACTGGATTCGTAAAGGATGGAAAGCCCATATAGATAAAACAGGGTCAAGTGATTACCATAACTACTGACTATAGCATAAAGGGTGACGAAAATATGATTTGCATGAGCTACAAGAAACTGGCTGAGGATGTCAAGCCTGGGAGTGTTATAGTTTGTGCAGATGGCACAATTTCATTTACAGTTGTATCATGTGACAAACATGATGAGAATGAATGTCAATCTCCCTGGGGAAATAGTGGATTTACCAACTCTGACAGAGAAAAACAAGGAAGATATCGTGGGCTGGGGAGTTCCCAATCGCATTGACATGATTGCTCTTTCTTTTTTTTGAAAGGGCTTAGACCTTGTGCAGGTGAGAAAATTGCTGGGAGGGCACGCCAAAAATGTCCTTCTCATGTCAAAGTTATGTTTACAACATTAAAACAGCATTGTAATGCTAATGTTGACGCTAGCTGTTTTAATGACCTGACCTGCCGTAAATAGGAATGCTTATTTGAAATCAGAGTCCATGTCACTTGACATGCAAACCTATGCCATTTGCTCATGTCTTTTGAGCCAATAACAATAAGGTTGTCATGCAATTCACACAAGTAGCCACTCGCTGTTGTTCCATTTTTATATTAATTTTTTTTCCTTTATAAATATATATTGTAGGTTGAAAATCAAGAAGAGGTGGGAAATTTTGATGATATTTTGGCAAACATAGATGCATTTATGGTGGCACGTGGTGACCTTGGAATGGAAATTCCAATTGAGAAGATTTTCCTAGCTCAGAAGTTGATGATTTATAAATGCAACATCCAAGGGAAACCTGTTGTCACTGCAACCCAGATGCTGGAATCCATGATCAAATCTCCAAGACCAACAGAGCTGAGGCTACAGATGTCGCCACTGCAGTTCTTGATGGTACTGACTGCATGATGCTGAGTGGTGAGACAGCAGCTGGAGCGTATTCAGAACTCGCTGTTCGGACCATGGCAAAAATATGTGTGTAAGCACAAAGCGCATTTGATTACAGAGATGTCTTCAAGAGAATTATGCAACATTCAACTGTACCAATGAATCCGTTCGAGAGCCTGGCCTCTTCTGCTGTTCGGACAGCCAATTCGGCAAAGACAGCTTTTATATTGGTGTTAACCAGTGAAGGAAGTACTGCAAAACTAGTGGCCAAGTACCGGCCTCGGATGCCCATTTTGTCTGTGGTTGTCCCTGATATTAAGACTAATGCATTTTAACTGGTCATGCAGCGATGAGGCTCCTGCAAAGCATAGCCTCATCTTTGGTGGTTTGGCGCCCATTTTGTACGCTGGATCTGCCAAGGCATCGAGACAACAGAAGAAGCTTTGGATTTTGCCCTTCGGCACGTCAAATGTGACGAGATCTTATGTTAGACAGGAAGAGGGAATGTTGAGTCCTATAAATATAAACATTGTACATGCCAATAGGTTGTTTCTGAAAGAGTAATGGCGCCAAACACTTTAAAGCGGAGAAGTAGGCAAGCAGAACTAGTCCACGACAAGAACGTCGCCGGATTGGAGAATATAATGGCATCCCAGGTAACCAATCCTCTAATTATTATTATTATTATTTTTTAGAAAAGAACTGACTCGTTTTATTTTTATTTGGTCAGTGATGCACAAAACAACACAGTCCAACATAACACATCACAACACAGCATGAAACAATTGATGAAACCAGCGGTCTGAAGCCTGAAGCGTGTAATTCAAGTCTTCATGCATGCCAAGCCTGCTGAGAAAGAGTAATACCCAATGGCTGTCTGTCCATGTTGGGTAAGTTGGCGTCACCGACTCAAACAAGCAGAATTATTCATCCACCATGTACGTTTACATACACAAATGAAAATATTCAAAATAACAAATTATCGTACATATTAAGATTGGGGCATTGGGCCAAATTGCAGTGGTAGAGGTTCCTTCCTTCGGCCATGACAACAAAAATCTTGAAAACAGGAGACTGATTAAAGCAACATTTCTTCTTCTGAAAACTGAAATTCAATCGTCAGCAGGCAAAGGTACTATGTACATGGGCATGGCAGCACATTTAGACAATAAAGAGAGAGAACCAAAGGCAAGACCTAATATAGAAACTCAAGATAATATACTCAATGCTCATCTGTTTGAGCAGTGCTTCCTGGTGCATCTGCTGAAGAGGATGATGAAGTCAACGAGATATTGTGCCCACTCGATTGAGAAGCTGCAGAAGTTGAGAACAAGTTATTGAAAGGCCACAGAAAGGAAAACCTTCTCCCACTTCCATTTCGACCTTGCCCATCTCCCTCTTCAGCAATACTCCCCTGACCACTATTACTAACACTAACCAAGTTATCATTGTCTCTCTGATTATTGCTATTCCTAGAGCTTTCTGAGTCAAGTTTGGATTCATCTGCAGGCAGCTGAAACCTACAAACAGGACAAGAACTATGAAGCTCCAGCCATGGTAATATGCATGTACTGTGAAACTTATGTTTACATGGCATTTCCTTTGCCTCACTGCCAACCTCAAAGTCATCCAAACAGACAGAACACTGCAATATCTCCTTAACCATCACAGTGGGTAATGCCTCAATAACCTCCTTTTGAGCTGGAGGAGTCCCATATCTATTTGGATCATTCTCTTCCAAATGCTGCAATAATAAATCCAAGCCAGGTCCAACAAAATAATCACCCAATGAACCAATGGGGCTCTGATTCTCATATTGACCATTGCTTAAATCATAAGAACCCCGGACAATGATAGTTTGATTAAACCGATTAATCAAAATGACACACTCCCTGTCTCTATCTCTATCCCTATCCACATGCCTATCCCTATCTCCTTCAGAATTCCCCGATTCAGATAACATTCCAGCTTGAATTCCTTGAAGCAACTGTAATATCGTAGCTGAGCTTCTCCTCCTTCTTCTAATGATTGATTCAATTTCATGGTCCAATTCAGTCTCTCCTCCATGGCGTGGCTCACCATCGCCATTATCATCTTCTTCGAAACCCATTCTTCTAAGCCTCCTACGGCGATGGGAGCTGCCCACCATGCCAAGCAATATCGGAGCCCAGAGGGAAAGAGCACGATTGGAACCAAAATCAAGATCAGGATCTTGATTGTCCCTTGTGCTGCTACCCATTTCTTCAACAAATCCACTTTGGCAGAAGGGACATTTGATCTCAATTTCCATGATTGGATGAACTATCTTAAGGCACACATGACACCAATATTGTGCTACCATTGGTTCATCCATTCTATATCTTTGGCGTCTTGACCAACCTGTTTTATGTTGTTGCAGTAGTCCCTGTAACACAACCAAGAGGCTAGAATCAAAAGAAAATCAACACAAGCAACTCCAGGAAATGCACCAACCATCCCAAAGCAGCTTGAAACTGATTTGCTTAGAGACAAAGGTTATGCGCTTATGTAAGAATCAGCAGACGAAATTAACAATTTTCTAGATCTAGCAAGGAGAGGAAGGGATATACATATGACGTGGGAAAATAAATTTCTTAATGAAAGGTGAAAAAGAACCCAGGAAAAGGCTTTAAACATAAACAGGATAAAAATACAAAGAGAAGCGAAAAGAAATTTGTATGTTCAAGGAGGTACTGGCTGGGTGTGATTGGATGCAAAAAAGGATTCAAACAAGTTGTCATATCCCTAATAACTACAACAGAAAACCGTGACTATGCTATGGGGGACAAAAATATAAAAATCATTTGATGAAAAGGGGAGGCCAAATAAGTATGTTTCTTACCAAACCAAACGATTAAGAAAGAGGAGAATGAATCCGATGAATGAAAGAAGAAAGAGCTACAATCCCCCCCCCAGGGCCCCCCAAAAGGAAGAAGCTAAAGCCCCAACCAAAAAAAAATCAAGGCTAAGCTAAAGAGAGGCCGACCCAAAAAAAAAAAAAAGTAAACAACTCACAAATGTTCAAGTCGAGAGGGTTTCTGCAATCAGGAAATTGCAATGTGTGGCAAGCTTAAGAAACAACAGCAAACAGCGTAATCAGCAACAAAGAAAACGAAAAGAAGAAGACAGGGAAGGTGTGAGGGGAGATTTGAATTTGATGTCAAAAGAGGCAGAACCCCAACAACAGCCCCCGCCCGACAACACAAAAATTTTGAGAGAATCGAATTGAATATAAAGATAGATCCGGCGCATGCAATCCCTCAGACTCGAGTTTGTAATATTATTAACAGACCTAATTAACAAAACACCCCACAAGATAGATATTTAATGTACAAAAACTAAATCGCCATTATTTATTCACAGACATTATGTTTTAACAACAACAAATTACTTCTCAAAAGTAGGAACAAAAATTAAAAAAGAAATCCATCCATCGTCAATGGAAGAAAAAAAGAGTGAGAGATGAAAAATAGAAAAGGAAAATCCAGTGACTTGTTCTTCTTGTAAACTATATGAAAAACAAGGAACGGGAAATTATAAATTCCAATTCCTCTTCCTCGGACCTCTTTTGTTTTTTGGAAGAGAGAAAGAAAGAAAGAAATGAATTGTCCATCCTTACCTAAACTGTTATGTGCACCATAATCAATCCGTGAATTTGGATGGTTTTCCTTCATAAATTGTAATTGTTCGGGAAAGAGAGAAGAGAAAAAGAACAAGAAACGAAAGTGGGAGATCGATCGATCGAGAGAGAGAGAGAGCGGACAACTTGCAACAAGCAATTTAGCATGTCATTCAAACAGGCTCATTCTCAGCCATTCATCAATACCAAACCAAAAGCCAACTTTAAGATTTGTCAAAATGGGCAACTTTGGACAGCCAAGCCGCGTTGCTTTCCCGTTCAACCAAAAAATGTTTATTTCATTATTTTCCTTTTTTAATTAAAAAAAAAAAGGTGAGCAAGCATCATGGTGGGGACCGGATTGCTGTCAGTTATAACAAATATTTTTTTAATAAATTAAATTACTTATTAAAGTGTAATTAATGTTAGAAAGAAAGCAACAAACATGCTCATTTTCAACCAACAAAAAAAAAAAATGATGGAACTATCTGGTATATAAACGCAATTAAGTGAGAAAAGAGGCATTTAACAAATAGCATTTCACCTTTTAAACGAAGTGTCAAAAACTCGTGTTCATATAACAAAGTTTCCTCCCCCCCCCCCACCCTTTTTTTTTTTCATCAACTGAAAGTAAACCCCTCATTTTGTGAAATTTTCAAATTCGAGCGAGCCAACCTTCTATCAATTCTAAAATACTTAAATTGGAAAGCCACAAATCGTATGCTAAAATAAAATTTCAGACATGTTAATGAATTCGTCTTTTCATGCCCCAAACCGACTTCTTGCGGGGAAATCTACGATACCATGCAACTTTAAGTTGATTTTCCCGATGGAAAACTTATTTTAATTGGTAGTTTCTAGTGGGGGGGGTGGTGGGGAAGAGGAACTAAAAATAGTAAAAAAAAGATGAATTATTTTACATGCACACATGAAACTGGAAAAAAAAAAAAATTAGTGATGCCAAAGCTAGGCAAAGGATAAAAATGAGATTTACAAAAAAATCAGTCATAAATGTTTATAGATTTTTATAATTAAAATTTGAAAATTTTTTCAATTTTTATATCACTTTAAAATATGTAATTTTTTTAAATAATTACATTTTATGACTGAAAAGCAATTAAAATTTAGATATGTGATCATCTATTCCTTAATTATAGAAATATTAGATTTTTTTAAAATTCAATCATACTAACTTTAAATATTTACAGTACAATTTAAAAGAAAATTTTAGTCAAATAAAATTTTTTAACTAATTAATTATTATCAAAACTTATATATAATGAAATAAACATTAAAAAAATGACTTTATATATTTTTATTATTTCTAATTATTTAATAGCATTTTACTTTAATTTAAAAATTTTATAAATTTATAATTTAAACTTTCTAGATATTAATAAATTTACTTTTTTTTAAAAAAATTATCTTATTATCTACAATTAAATTCAATTATAATTTAATATATATTATAATTTACTTAATTGATGTTAAAGATTATTCAAATATGTTCAAAATTTGTTTAACTTAAATATATATAATTAAAGAAAATTGAAAAAAAAATCTTTAAAAATTACTTTTAGAATTTCATTTTTACTTTCTTAAAGAGCAAATTTATTTACAAATTTTCATTTTTCTTCTTGAAAAACGTTTTATTTAAAATTCAAATCTCTTTTTATAAAAATATAATTTTTAATAAATATAATCAAATTCTCTTTTTGTACGAATTTAATATATATGTATATATTTTTAAGATTTCTGTGTCATACGACAGGGCACACTTATTTTCTTCCCTTCTCCTCCGACCATAAGGGCACGCCTGTTGCAAGAGAGATTGACTATTCCTTTTCGAAAGTTGAAATTACAAAACTACCTCTTTTTGGCTTGTTGACCTGTCTCACATTTTAAACTCGTGGTTAAAAGCAAATCGTGCAAGAAATTAGATGAGAGAAGGAAGTAGTCCATGCCGAAATTGCTTGATGGTATTTAATAGCTTACTGTAACAACTTTGCATGAATTGGAAGCTTGTCAACTTGAAGTCAGTAATAAACTCAGTCAAGCTTGTTCACAATATATTACACAAATTGTACAACGTCATTATTTTCCAAAACTAAATTTTGTCGCTGAAGTCCTATTTTCTCATCTGTGTGAATAGCTCTGAGGGTTTTCCAGCTTCCCCAGTATGGCTGCCAAAGGAAGAGAAACCACTGGTTCCTTGTTGGCCACTGAAAGCTCCGAATCCACCCCCTGCAAACATTTGAAATGACTAATCAGGATGGAAGTTCATAATTGTTGAGCCAAAAAGCTAGAAAAACAAGGTAGGTATAAAGCCACCCGCAGAGGAAGCTACAGCACCAAATCCTCTACCGGCTGAAGCAGCACCTGCAAAGCCACCACCACCACCCGAAGCCATACCAGCAAATCCACCGCCACCAGAAGACATCCCAGCAAACCCCTTTCCAGCAAGCCCATCACCAGTTGCCGTATTAGAAAACCCACCTGCTGAACTAGTATTTCCAAAACCACTGCCGAAACTACCTGCAGAAGCCAAACCACTCCCAGCCAATCCAGTGCCAAGTTGTCTCGACTGGCCAAATGCACCAAGAACTGATCCTAATGCTTGCTGCCCTGGTCCAATTTGTGCTGGATGGCCAAAACCACCTTGAGTGGGAGCTTGAGCAACAGTTCCATTGCCGAAGCCACCAGACAATGAACCCAGGTTTGTCTGAAACGATGGCTGGGAAAACTGTGGAGATTGAAGGCTAAAAGAAGCAGGCCGAAAGAGCTCTCCACTCGGCACTGTCATAGTGTATGGAGAGATTGTTTGACTTGTTCCTATGCTACTGAATGGACCACCAAATGGATTTTCCCTAGGCAAAGTAATAGGAGTTGAACCAATCCCAAAACCTCCCAGATTTTGTAGACTAAGCTCATTTGTACGGCCAGACTCAGAAGCCTCCTCCTCCATCTCATCCTCTTCTGTTATAGAAACATCCAAGCTTCCATTTTTCCCACTAATGGTACCATCAGAAGTAAGTGCAGGCTGTTGATGTTGAGCAGCCAGAGCAACATTAGATGTGGAAGTCACCATCTTGGGCTGGCTCCCAGATGTCAACTCACCCCAATTTTCAGTCTTAGCACCAGATAGTACTGATGATTCAAGCTTTAAGCTAAAGGGCGAAGCCTCAGGCTGTAAAGGTGGAGGAGTTGTAATGGCAATTGTGTGTTTTTGTGAAGTACTATTGTCTCTAGAAGGTTGAAGGTCTGTTTTAGGAGACTGCAATGTCAGAGCTGGGTTCAAAGACACAGTTGTTTTAACAGTGGGTAGAGTTTTGTCCGTGTTAGGCTGAACTTCTGACTTAAAGGACTCTGGTAATGAAGCTGGAGCTAGATTTAAAGGTGAAGTTTTGCCTTCAAAAGTCCTAGTCTCTGTATGGACAGAATCAGAAATAGAAGGTTCTGCAAACAATGGAAACTGCATGTTAGAAGTCTGAAGAGTTGATGAATCAGAAGGAAAAAGAGGAGAAAGGGAAACTGAAGCCAAGGATGCTGAAAGGCCTGTTTGTCTAGCATCAATGGTAGTTTTAAAACTACTCAGAGATGTGCCAACTGACATTACACTTCCGGAGGTTGGTGCCAATGAGGATGGAGTAAATGACGAAGGTGAGTTTATCAATGATGAGGTGTTCATTGAAGATGATGAAACTGAAAACGACATGGAGAATTCTGGGGCAGATGATGTTCTCTCACCAGGTTGGCTCTTGCTAGTTGCAGTATAGAATGGGGAAACTACTTGAGGTGCAGTAGAAATAGCAGGAGCAACAACTGGATGGAACAATGGACAGTCGGTAGTTTTGCCACCAGGGATGGAAAGCCCAGTTTTTCCATGAGGTCCATGCCTCACATTTTCAGCTGAACTTCTAGACACACTCCCTTTAGCATGAGAATGAGCGAGTTCACTTGACTTCCTCAATGTTTTATCAGATGGCACCATGGATACTAAGAACTGTTCTGTGCTGGTTTCAGATTGCTGGATAAACTTGGCCTCATTATGACCCACCATGGGCAACTCTTGTAATGTTGAAACTGATGGCAATCTCATAATTTTACTTTGCAATCCTGTAGTCTGTGATGGCTGTGGAGGCTCATTAGCACGTTTCAAAAGAGCTGGGCTTTTCTCAACTGCCTGCTTTGGGAACATATTTGGAGCATTCCCTGAAATTAAACATAGGTGGGTAATTGATGGTAAGCTGCTCCTTGTAACAGACAAATAAATATATAACTGGAATACTTTGTCTGTACTTAACATGGCTCACCCTCATTTCTGGATGCATACAAGATTGGTGGGGATGCCATGTTTTCAGGCTGGGTCAGCTCTGAACCATCTAGCAAGTAAGGCTCAGTATGTTGCTTATCCATCAATGAGGATGATTTATTCACACGTTTCTTCTGGCTTTCTTGCAAAAGCACCCTTTCTATAGTTGTTTTTGTGGGCTCAAACTTAGCCCAACTCTGCATCAAGGTAATACATACATGACATTCACATCAGTGTTTGCACCAGAAACAACTGATGTATCACTGATCTGATTCCAAGTCCCAAATCAAATAGACTTAAGATAAAATTTTATTGACACAGAATAATAACTCATGATATTCTGCATAATACACAAATATACAATGTCTAAGAGAAGACATATATGCTAAAGGGTTTTTTTTTTTAAGAATCCCAAGCCTTTACATTCTCACTAAAAATGTAATAGAATCTACAAGCCAATGACAAACCTGTCTAATCAGTAATAAGATCTATGCAGAAATGCAAATCACGCTTGATGAGGTTGCAGAGGTTATGAATCCTGCCTATAAAAGAAACCTGGACCTTCTTAATCCCCTGCCTATCTATTCATAGCAAAACTTGGCAAAAGTTATGCTATTTGACAACTAGTTCTAGCCATAAGTATCAGTGGACATCGAAATGGAAATTAAATGCAGACACTAGCTATCAGTATATTGGAGAAACCAACAGGGAAACCAACCTTAAAAAGGGAATACCTGATCCAACGAGTCTCTTCTTCTCCTGGCCGTTTCTGAGTCTGAGCTCTTCATAGCATTTGAATGCTGCTTCCTGGACTGATCTTTAGCAGTAGAGAAACCAGAAGAGAGGAAAACTTTTTTCACTGGGGAGGTATCAATGCCTTGTTTTGCATCTGGAGAACCAAAAGATGCATCATAGGGTATCCCAATTGTTTCAAATAGCTCCTTTTTGACATTCTTTTGTTTTACAGGAGACTCTACACTCAGCAGAGCCATTTGTTTCGAGAGACACTCTGATAGTTGTTCAGCAGCTGCTATTTGTGAACTCATCGTCCTGTGTAAACTATGCAGAGACTGCATGTGTCTGCAATTAGAATACAGTCAAATTGACCAGCCAACAGTCATAAAGCTGAAAGTAAACTTGTTAGTTTATCCACTTGATCATCAGCATCCAAAAATTATATAATCATCCTAACATATTGTGGAAATAACCACTAGGCTCTAAAGTTTTGTAGACTTCACAGCTGAATCTTTGACTAGCAAAAACAGGATACAAGCACTCGATTAAATGTGCTGGCCTGCAAGTTAGCCATACCTTGAGGGCCTGTATCTACTCTGAAAAGATCTCTGACCTATGTGATCTACCCCACTTTCACCAAACTTCTGGTATTCAAGGGTATTAAAGTGTCTTTCCAGTTCGATTAACTGATCTGTCAAATCCTGGAAGATGGAATGAGATATCAAGGTAAGATTAATGCCAAATTTGCCAAGTCCTGCATGTGGAAAGCACCTGGCAACAAACCTGATTTAGTTTCAATATATGTTGCCGCTTTAGCTCAAGTTCAGAACTCAACTTTTGGTGATTCCATAGTTCCTTATATCGCCCATCAGAAGCTTGCTTAACAATACCATCCATATACATTTTTCTTGCCAAAACTGAAGGCCAGATGAAAAATCAAATTAGCAAGTTAAAACAATTTGAATTGATCACAAGATTGCAGCTACAGGCAGACCATATGAAATAAGGCCAACATGTGGGACTTATTTTCACAGTATCCGAGGGAGGCAACTCTTGCAACAAAACTAACTTGTGAATAAAATTCAACCAATTATATTCCATCCCACCCTACAAAACAATGCATTAAGCCTCATCTTCAAGAGCTTTTAGGCACCCCCCCCAAAAAAAAAAAAAAAAAAAAACTGCTATAATATGTTTCAGGCAAACTCTACAAATTCTAGGGTACAAAACAAAAAGGGTCTAGTTGCTATTGCTGCAGAATTGGTTTCCATGGATTGGCTACAGACAGGTGAAGTAACATACATTTTTATTTATTCTTTCACTGTGATAACATATCACCACAAATAAAAAAGACCAGGTAAGAATATCACAGAGTATGGTAGAATGTACAAAAATTTGAAACCAACCATTAAAAGATAAGGGAGAGGATTTCCATAGGAGTACCTGTGAACCTTTGAGGTTTTTCAAAGGGCCTTTTAGGTTTGGACAAGTAAATAGTGTGTGTTTTTATTTTGGGCCTCGATTGTTAGATTTATAAAAGACACCAAACATCCAAATACATCATCATTAGTAAGATAATGCAAAATACCATCTAAGCATATGAAACATGGAGGCAAAGAGTTGCTCGTTACATTTTAAATGCTATTATTTACTTTTTTTCAATGGATATAATTTGCAAAGTACATTGTTTTAATGTTATTAGCAAAACAAGAAGCCTACAAATATCTTATTGGGTATTAGAAAAATAACCAAAAATTCCTGAAAAAAGTACAAGTTCATGAGCTCTACCCTGTTTTTACACTACACACAACTATGTAGGGTAAGGGTGGGATAAGGAACTCACAGTAGCACAGAGGTAGGAAACCCTTGAACTGACATTATAGGGTAGGGTACAGGGTAAAGCCTTTTCCCTAACCTGATTTACTCATGCTCACCTTAATGTTATTAATACTATCCTCTTTTGGTAGGGCAATGCAATAATGCATATGGGAAGCATTTTGCTGCTTCTATCACAATCCTGAAATTCCCTTTCGAAACTTTTTATGGTACAATCTGAATGATGTGTGTTTTTTTTCTTTTTTTAATCACATCTACATTATTAAATTATAGAAAATATCACCATTACTAATGCTCAAATTATTAACTTTTCACCACAAATTTTATAGTAGCAAAGTACCTTGTACTGTGCTATCTAGTAGACGCTTGATCTCTCCATGCCTTTCATTCATCACACTCTACAGATCAAGAGATCAACAGAAAATTGTTAGCAAACCAACAAAGGAAAAAACAAATAGCTTAGAAAACAACAACAGGTAAAAACAAATGAACATTTGGTGTATTGGATTAGGGAAGTTAGAAGCTCCAAATGATTGCATTGTATGCTCCCTCCATATAAGAGGAATTAGATTTTCACTTTGCCCTCTTGCACACAAATGTGCAGAAAAAAGTTACCACAACAGAAACATATCACTGAATTTGTACTGGAAACTGATTTCATATTGTCACTATTCCTAAATGTGAAATGGACTCAAGAAGTCATATAATGAAACCTCTACTTTAGGAATTCATTTCTGTGTAACGCTTGGGACATAGGACCAGATTTTACAATGAAAGGGTAGCTTACCCAAACTTATGATTTGAAGCATTCATTTACATACAAACCCTTTGAACTTTGTGATGAAGCTTTATATGCCCCAGACATTCTCCATTTTATTGTAGGAATGTAGGCCAAGGTCACCTCAAGAAAAAGACACTACTAATTGTTTGCCACCTTTCACATTTTCATAAGTCATATTTGAGATGGTATATCTACGCAGGCCACTATTCTTTCCAACCAGTGGAAATTTGAGTGGGGAATACTAAAACAAACAATAAAACCAATCACAGTGTGTTAATAATTTTAAACTATGGCAAAGTGAAGGAAGACCAAACTAATGAGTGAGCCATCAATATAAATTAATACCTTCCACATTATGCATTTCTCAGAAAGATTCTCCAAGCCCTCCTCCAAAGCTTCAACTGAACTTCTCTGAAGAACAGTGCAGGCATCCCTGAAGCCACCTGTTTCTTCAACACATTCTAAAAGCACACCCAATTCTCTGGCCATCTCTTTAATCTAAAGAAGAGGATTTTTATTTTGATATTTTAAGGAAATTAACAAGTATCAGTAGGGGTAGCAGAATACTCAACAAAATAATTAAAATCGAATCATTATGCCAACAAAATCCCACATACTATGCAAAGAACCTTTTTTTTTTTTTTTAATGTTTTCAATTAGCCTTTTGGAGGGGGAAGGGGGAGAACGAGATGGGAAACAGAAAGGAAGAAAAAAATCTCAATTGAACCAACCCACTCCATAGATACTCAACTGATCATTTCAACACAAAATCGAGAACTAGCACACATGACCAGTGAACGCTAATAAATTGTTCCCCCCCCCCCTCTGTCTTGGTCAAAGCTAATATTGTGATTATGCAATAGCTGCCTCATGCTGGCTTTCAAATTTTCTATGAATTTCACATTGCAGGCTGGAATGGCAACAAATAAAAATTCCAGATGCAAATAGCTGACTAAAATACCAAGGAAAACCATCAAAATTCCATCACAATATGTTTGGAATAATGATGAAGGAAATAAGATGTACACATACATTGCCAAATTGTCTTGACAAGTTTGGCTCCAAATTTGATAGTGATGGAGATTTGTAGTCTTCCTTTGGAGACCTTCCAAAAGACAAATTTTCCTGCGATGACAATTGCAAGTGATGCATGGAAGGCAAAGACTCAATTTTGCCTGGCACAACTGAAGCTCTCTGTCCAACCACCTGGGCTGATCCAACAGAGAACTTGACTGATGAGGAAATACTGGCAGTTTCCCTTAAATGGACAGGTTTTCCATCAGAGCTGCTAGTAACATTTGTGGCACTATCATCAGCAGTATCAGATCCCTGAATAGTAACCAAAGGTAAAAACAGAGATCTGGCTTCAGAGCCATCAAGAGGTTGAAATTTTCCACTTGACGATGACTGAGATGGTACACTCTCAGAAACAGCTGATTCATTTTTTCTTTCCATTTCCTTGGTGAACTCAACACCTCCTTGTGAATCCTTCCGACTCAATTGGCTGGAAACATCAGTAGGGGCTTGCCCTAAAAATGATCCAGGACCAAGCCCAGATCCAGCAGATTTCTGACTCTCGGTTTTGGCAGAACTCCTTATCCAATTGCTATGTCCCTCTTGGACTGAAACCCTCTGAGATGAATGGACTGACTTTGCAATTGGCTGCCCGACAAGCAGCAATTGTTGGCTACCTACATCTTGATGCAACTTGGTGACAGGAACAATTTGTTGCCTAATATCTACCAAAAAAAAAAAAAAAAAAAAGAAGGTAGAAGTTAGTTTCTGGTTTCCATCACATATCTGTTTATTGTCAGAGGGGTGAAGGACTTTGACACTTGGATTTTCACTACCTTCATCAACGCTTGATTCCTTTTTGCTCATGTCCTCCAGTTGAACACCTACAGTTGACACTTGGCTACCTATGTCTTGATGCAACTTGGTGACAGGAACAATTTGTTGCCTAATATCTACCAAAAAAAAAAAAAAAAGGAAGAAGTTAGTTTCTGATTTCCATCACATACCTGTTTGTTGTCAGAGGGGTGAAGGACTTTGACACTTGTATTTTCACTACCTTCATCAACGCTTGATTTTTGTTCTCTAAATCCAGAGGAAATAAATGACTGACCACAGCTTGCAGTTACATCTTCAGAAGAATCCTCTTCCTCACCATGAATGGTAGAATCAATTTCAGATGCTTTAGTAGTTCCTGCAACACTACAATAAAAGCCAACTCATTTACAATGAACATAGCTGTGAAAAAATGAAAAACAAGATGGCAGTACAATGGAATCAATTAGCCACCTAGTTGGGCTGTAAAGAAGCACATAATGCCAGAATGGAAATCAATTTGACAACACATGAAAATACCTGGCAACATGGAACATAATGAGCTTTCCCTCAAGAGTAACACAAATTAGAACACAATGTGGTGAAAGTTCTTTACAGTCTTCAGCCTTAACTTCAACTTTGACCTTTCCATAAAGGGAAAGCTCAAAAATACCGAGCCCCAAGATCAAATTATCATCACCACTATCTGAAATAAAAGCCATTAAACATTTAAGTAAAATGAACAAAAATTCACAGGAAAGGATAATAGCAAAAAATTCAAGTATAACAAACACCAGAACACTAACAAACACAAAAAACACAAAACATATGAAACCATATGGCAATTCAAAAGGAAGACAACAATGATCCAAAAAAATCTAAAAAAAAAAAAAATATTAACTATAAGTCTGATAAGTTCAGGACATGAGTTTGAGCACCTTGAAGCTCAATCCTTGGACGCCAGGTATCCCGCACAATGTCAATAGCAGCTATTTTGCTTGTCTCACCCTCAGCTGACCAACCAAGCAACACAATATGCTGATCTGTATTCTTTTGGTTTGCTGTAATTGCAAGCCCACTGTAATTAATGCACAGATAACAGAGTTATTTTCAAGTGCACAGATGGACAAAGGGGAGGTAAAAAACTTAAAACCACCAGACTATAAGGAACTAAAATAGGACATGTTGAAAATGTATCACAGACACCAAATTTTACAATACTAATAGAAAGCCAAAATATAAAAGGAAGGTAAAATGATGACCAATTCACCAATTCTAAGTCATAAATCAAAAAAGCAATTCACAGAAACAATAAACTAAGAATATATGCTTCAATGCACAGTAAATTTCAGCTGGTAAAACCCTGACCATGTAAAAATAAAAGAAGCTTAACATGAGTGATCACAGGCATCCTGTGCAAGAAGCCATATTCAAGAGATTCTGTTCTACCATAAAAAATTTGAGACAACCACAATTTCATATTATGACAAGAACTGAGAAATGAATAACAGTTGCATATACAGAGTACCACTGAGAATGCATATTCAATCAACCTTACCCAAAACCAACTTTTCAACAATGCTTGTAATATTGAAAGGAGATCTAGCTTCCATGCAATCGTTCTTGAAAAATAAGGAAGAAAATCATATGTTCAGATTCAAAGAAAAGGGAACATTAATGATAACAATTCATAAATTTTTATCTTTTTGCTTTCAAATTTTGTGTATCTATGACTATCTTCTCCATTCTAATTCTTAAATCCACTACAATGACCAAAAAATGGAGGAGAATAGAAGTTTGCTCAAAATACATGTTAAGATAGCACTTATAGCATCTTTACTGACACAAAACTAATAGCACATACCACTGCTCCAAATAGCTTAGGAGTAAGTAAGGACCGCCTCCGTAAGGTACATTGTCACTAACAAGACCCAAAAACAAATCATTGAATGATAGAACAACCAAACTGGAAGAAGCCTGCAACAGACATTCAAAAATTCAATGCTCAAATAGTTGAGTATAGGAAAGTTCTTAGATGCATTAATGATATGTCATTTGGTTAGCTGTGCATTTTAATCCAGAAAAGCCTCAAGGAGAAAAGGAAAGAATGAACTATCATATAGGATTAAATTACAATTGTCCTGCAAAATGTTCATGCAGCATCTACTTTCCTGATATGGTGAATGTGTTGTACTCATAGGTTTCATTGGAACACAAGCACAAATTCTTCTTATGAAAGCCAGTAAGGCATATCCGTAAAACTTTATATTATGGTGCCACACATGGTTACCTCATCAAATAATGGTTATGTCATCAATCATTCCACATTGCATTTTCCCAGCCTTACTACTTCGCTTTCAAAAGTATTTCTTGTTCAGTTGAAAACTATATTTTCACTGTATCCAATGCAAAATAATACTGCCACTAGCTTGTTTATCATTCCAAATGTCACTAAGGATAGGTAATTTTCCACCTACAACTTTCTGACTCAATTCAGATTGTTGTTCTGCTATCAGTAAAGCAAGGAAGAAAGCACTAATTTCCTCAGGATAACAGCAATATTGCAGTAGTTCAGCTGCATCAACCATGAAATTTAAAGCATGCAAGTGCAGTCACACCTCACAAGCCAACATTCAAAAACCACAAACAGTAAACTGAACAAAGTTCCTGGAATCTTCCGGTCAAACATGGTAAACAATTACTCACATCAGTAATTTTGCCATCAGTGCTTTTGATTATCTGGACAGAGTAATTTTCCTCTTCATTATCTGCAGTTTGCTGAAAGCATCCTACAACAATACTATCAAAGCGTACCCACCTGATAGAGTCCACTGGTGCAGTTATTCAAGAGACATTTCAGTTTTAGAATCAATAAGAAAAGACCTAAAACAGCCCTAAAAGTTAGGTTCCACCTCCTTCAAGGTATACTGTATTGCAAATCAAGCATAAGAAGCTCAAGAACAGCAGGAAATAGCAGTCATTCAGCTAAATAAACACTGTATACAGATACGATAACTCAGCCAACAAAATTCAGAGTAAATGTGGTGCATCTGTGATTCTAGTACAAGTTTTATCCAAGATGAATCTACAGTTTGCAGATTAAAAAGGGGAAAATGGACTGCTAACAGCAGAAGAAATCATATGGCAAGTTGAGCTCCCAATCCAATGCCAATAATCAAAAGAAATCAATTTATATTCCAATTTAAAAATCAGAACCCTGGATCATGAAGAAGAGAGCAACTTGCTGACAAAGAGAGAAAATCTTACAGCCTTGCAATAAGTTTGCACTTTATTGTGCATATCTTGCAACAGAAAAGTAGTCATCAAATTATTGTGAACAACCAAATTTCTAAAATCCTTTCACACTTCGAATGTGTTACTTATTCCATTTTATACAACCCAGGACAAAGACAACAAGAGAAAGTATGTTGCAATTCTTTGGGGCTGAATAAAATGGTGAGTAATTAGTAACGTGTTTACACAAAGTTGTATGGAAAAAATGTCATATTTTATTGCTTGAAATTCCTTTGTAATACTTTAACAAGTATCACCCACTTAAATAGTGATCCATATCCATATATAAAACACATATGTACATACATATGTCAAGGAAGGATGTATCTACTACTAACAAATTCTGATAGCTTTAAAGAAATATTATGCATCTGCAAGTGTCCACAAAAGCATGCAGATGCATAAGCATTGTAGTTTGTATGTGTGCAAGCTCTACTTTCTCTGTTTAGAAGAAGAGGATATAAATATTGTAAAAGCATTTCCTGAAATATTTAATAACACAGGTAAAGACTGTACAAATACCTCTGATGCTACAGTCATCATTACAGTCACCAAACCATGACTTAGAAGGCAAAGATATGCATAACCTTTCCTCAAATTTGAATGAAAGGATTCTAAGATCATTCTCCATAGCCACGGCAATAAATTTTCCTTTTACACTCCATTCAACTATCACAAGAACAAGTCCAAGTAAGCAACCAGTTATACCTAGCAACATGGTATGATAAGCAAAAAGAACCAAGCATACCCGCATCAACATTATCCATTATATCTTTAAGAGGACCACCAAGAGCACCATGATATAGCTTCCGATTATCTGAAAGAACAAGATAAGAAGAGTCCAATCTCTTTCTCCATTGCAAATCCTTGACTGTACTTGCCTTGTCTAGTGAACAAGAGGAAGAAGGTTGTAGCTCCTGCATAATGACATCATACACCGATAAAGAAATATTGAAAACAAAACTAAGCAATACTCAAATGAGAATCTAGGCTGTGAATGCTATGGTACTGCCTTCAACTAAACGCACTTCAATATAAACACAGCAGAGGAGTCAGAGTTTGAATAGAATGCAAAGGCATCAGCTCTTCTGAAAGATGTGTCGTAAAATTTAATGGTAACAAATTCACCAATTAGGTTATCTATGCATGGGTGCATGAATGCACATGAATCTTGGCTGTTAATGGAATGCATATAGAGACGTACATTTGTTATTTGCTTTTTTTGAGTAAACTACATGTACCTCTCCTCTTCCCTCCCCTTCTTCTTGGATAAAATGCTTGACAGCCATTGTCAACCCACAATATGCCTTTTGATTTGAAATAAAAGTACTTTTCGTCATTTTCTTCTGCTCCCTTCTCACTCCCCCCTCTCTCTCTCATTCTCTCTCTTCATTTGTTTTATATCTGAAAGGATTATGCCATGGTTTTACATTGTTCTGGTGATTTTTTTATTTCCATCACCTCTGATAAGAAGTCCTAGGATCATTAGAGAAAGCAAAAAAAAGAAGAGAAAAAATCAGAGGCGAAGTGAGATAAAAGAGAGTGAGAGTGAGAGGGGGCTGGGTGTCGTATTTGTGTGTGCGCGTGACCTTATTGAGGAGGGCAGCAACAGCGAAGAAATAAATATCAGAAGCAACAGTGACAGCAAGGGTGGAAGAGTCAGAGGAGAGGGCAAGAATGTGAAGTTTTCCAATGGGAACGTCCACAACACACAAGTCTTGGATGGAAGAAGCACTCCCTTTGGCATTAATCTCCAGCGCTGCATCCATCACATCATTAGTCCTGGCCACATAAAACCCTGGGCACGTAAAGGAAGAAGAAAATGAAAGCAAAAATAAGTTAGGAATTCATCAGTTTAAACAAGAAAACAACAAGGCCAACATATAAAGAACGAAAGAAAGAAACAGGAATCAATCAAGAAACGGAATTGGGGGAAAGTAAGAGAGTAGAAATGAAATTACCAGAGGAATGGGCAAGGAACATGAGGGAGTGGTGCTGGGAAATGGCGAGAGGGCGAGAGGGAGGACTCTGCAATTGGAAGACGGGTGAGTGGGTCGAGATGGGGATACCCTTGCCGATCGTGACGAAGAAGTAATCGGTGCTTTCCACACTCTCTCCTTCTATCTCTTCTTCTATAATTATTCCTTTCTTGCTTCTTCTTCTTGTTGTTGCTGTCGTTGTTGTTGTCTCAGGAACAGAATCTGAGTTGTTTCCCATCCCCTTTCGCTTCCCTTCCCCTTTCAATACGAGGAATAAAGGAACAACTTTTTGACAAACAACCTACCAATGAGTGAAAGAAACCGTCCACTGTCCACCAAGATGTAGAAGAAGTGGGAGCTCAAGTAGATATTGCAGAGAATTATACCCTAACTATACTCGAGTTGTGGGATTCTACAACAGAACCAAGAAATAAGCAATAAGCTTATATAAAACAAAGAAACCCTAGTCTCAAATTTTCCGAATGGTAGGAAAATAATTTTGGGTTTAGGCTGTGGGCGGGAAAAGACGCCCAGCCCCTTCCATATCACCAATACGATGTCGTCGCTTATCACTAACCACTTGTCTTAGCCATTTGGTCCTTGGCTGTTGCCTATAGTTGAAGAAAGTCAAAACAAAGGAAAAGAAGTTGCCTTCAATATAGACGATATTAAATGAGCAGAAGCTAATCGAAAAAAGATGAGATGAATAGAAAGGCAAAGATGTTACAAAGACCGACTCTTTCAAACTTTTTCTTTAAAGAAAAAAAAAAAACGAAGCAGATCAAAGAACGTGAAAATCTGAGATGAAATAGAAACGCAAAGATGATAAAGAAACGGACTCGGTTGGATCTTGGACGGACTTTCTTTGACCACCAAAAAACAAAAAAAAAGCAAACACGAAACCCTAAGATGTGAAAAATCATACAACGGTAGAAAAGAGTCCTCTTCGGTTATCTCCCGCGCTTCAACCTGAAACAGGCACCGGAAAAACACCGTCAGATCGAGAAGAAACGAGAGATAAGCACGGATTCTTTGAATTCTTGAAAAATGGATCGCAATAACCACGGTGAAAAAAGAAATTGGGGGCTTAAGGAAGAGAATGTAACGAATCTTGGAGGCAAGCGACCGCAGGGAAACGAAGGAAAGAAAGAAAAACCGCACTGAAAAGGAGAGAGGACTTGAAGAAAGAATCCCGACGTGTAAGCCAGCGACGAAGAGAAGAAGAAAAAGCCTATAGAGGCCAGATAGAAAGAAGCAAAGAACGATTTCGAGGGAAATGCCTGATTCGTAATTGTCAATCCGCTCCAGGCAACATGCTGTATTACCGTTGTAGCCTTGGTGTTTGTTTTATTTTAAAGAATAAATAATATTACTGTTACATGGTGACGTCGGTGTAACTTTAAAATACGATTAGCACAAAAGAAAAGGCTTGACAATTAGAGATAATTATCTAATAAAAAAAAATCCGAGATAATTGTAAGAATATACAATTATCATTTATAAATGATAGTTGGGCCTGGGCGTTCCGAATGCCCCCGTTCGTCGACCTGGGCTTCCTTTGCTCGTCCTCTTCTGTCCTCCTCTCATTGCGTCAGAGTCAGGATCAATTGCCCTTATGAGAGCTTGAACTGCAATAGGTGCAGTATCTTGCAATTAGAAATTAGCTCCCAATTCCGTTGCTTGAGGGTTTACTTTGGATTTTCTTCTTATATTGATTATCTCCGTTCTTCGCCGCCATCCTAGTCTCATCCCCTTGCTCCTCATCCGGTTAGTTTGTTCCCCCTTCTTCTCTTCTTCTTACTTTATCATCTCACTCTAATTCTTCTTCTTCGTCTTGTTTTTTTCCCCCTTCTAATTTTTATTTTACTGTTATCAAATTGATTTTATGCCATGTTATAATCATTGAATTGACACCATATTTTGTTTGAAGTGCGTTTTACGGGTTTTTCAGATTTCGCCCTATTACCAAAGAAAAAGCAAAAAAAAAAAACTATTTTAGTAGAGTTTATTTGATTTTGATCTATAATACAAAATGAATTGTCGATTAGTATTGAAGCTTCTTTCCTCGTAGGCGTAAATTGGGCGGACAGGGAAGGAAAGAGGAAGGGAATAAAGGAAGAAGATGGCGTCCAACAGTGTCGCAATGTTGTTTTTGATGTTCTTACCACATCTTCCATTCTTGCTGGCTTTCCAATCCACGGTGCCAGCATTCCTTTGGTCTCCTCACCTCCACAATCCGTATGTTAAACACAATTTCTTCTTCTTTTTTACCTTTTCTTTTCATATTTTATTTTTTAAAATAATAATAGTATACAACTTCTTTCCTCCTTTTCCTTGGAATTACTGATATCAATGTGGCTGCTTGAGTGTTAACAAGAACAAAAAGAGACCACAAAAAAGGGTGGGGGGCAGAAAGGAAACAGAAAGAGTCTTGTTTCTGTCTCCAACAGTATACCAGGGAAGTCATGGAAATGCTACGCAACTAAAATGAGGAAGAGCATTTTGAATGATTTTACTTGCTTAATTACATCATCAGCAAATTGATGTCCGGGGATAGCTTTTTCAATGTCAAAGATCATGTTATGCAGCATGGAGAAAAGGGAGAACAAAATGATGGTTTGGCCCAATTAGGAATTTGACTAAATTGTCTAGTTGGTAGAATGCTTGATGAGAAGCCAGAAAATTCCAAGCAATTACCTTCTTGATTGTTAAGCCAACAAAATGACCAAAACTGGGTATCACATCAGGATATGGTAGTTCATGTATCAGGAAGTCAGGCATAAGGTCCGGTTTTCAGTCCTGAGTGTGGTCATACATGCAGATGTGCTTGGTTCTAGGAACATCTAGTTTATCTACTGATCTTGAATGAAGTTACTCTTCCTTTGTGGGATTCCACAATTAATGTGGTGGCAACCAAATTACTTTTGCAAATAGCATGCGCTTGAATTAGTTTTGTCTATATCTTGACTATAAATTGACTCCTATGTTTGCCACTAATTAGTTTAGTTCTATCCAATAGGTGGCATGCTGGTCATATTGTCTTAGTTTAACCTTTTTCATGCTATTAAATTTTTGGAAATGATTGTCTCATATGATTTTATTGTGAGTGCTTACAGGTTGCAAAACTCAAAAATGGATGATGCTGTAAATTATCAAACTATTTCCTCGAGGGACCTTGCCAAATCTGTTCTGTCTGAGGGGAGATGGTCAAATTTACTGGTTCTAATCTTGCTCTTGGTTGACATAGTCTTGAGTTTTTAAATTCCATACACACCGTCTGTTCTTCAATTTTTTGAACAGCGATAAAAGTTTTTATTCAACCCAAAAAGTCTTTTTTTTATAAAAAATTCATATTCTACTTGTTTTTTTTTTTTTTTAAATTCAGTTGGCCTCTTCCATGTTGATATGTACATATATTATTGTGTTATTTTCTTTGTGTAGTGCCCTGAAGAAAATCTTCAACAGTCTCTGGATTTAGCACTTGTTTTTGTTGGTATTGAGGTAAGAAATTTCTGGAAGCATTGTTATACATACAATGAAACCAATTTCCCTGGCATGAAAACTCCAGCATGTAGAAAACAGCAATGACTGGCTTTAGTTTACTCTTGGGTTGCCTTATTGTTGGCTTAATCCTGTAACAGCGCATGGCTTCCTAATAATGATTTCACTGTGGCTAATTGGGTGAATGTAATGAGCATAGTGTTAGCCTATATGTTCTTAGATTCCAATCATCTGCTTTGACACTGGCATTTTCTTATGTGTATTGGCTGAGACAATTGGTTATACAGTAGCTTCTTTTTGTTGACCTGTATCTTTGTGCGGTTGGTTAGTTACACCAGTACCACGAGAAGCACAATCCAATGCAATATTTGTGCCTTGGTTTCTTCTCTGGAAAAGAACAGCTGTTGATTGTTTTACTCTTCTTATCTATAGCTCCTGTCCTTGGATATTTCTGCAAACACAAATGCAGATCCAGATCTTATTAACTTTCTCAAGGTAACTGTCTAACTTTCTACTTAGGCAATGATTGGACTCAACAAACTAGCATTTGTTGAAACTGGTTAGACTTACCAATTTCCTTTGTTATATACTTGGTGCTTGTGTTGTGAGCAGGTATCATTCACTAGATCCAATTTCTCCATGGCATTCCCATATGTTGTTCCATCACAGGAGGAGGCAATAGAGAACTCTCTGCTTTTGGGGTTTGCCAAAACGTGTGGGCAGGAATTAGAGATTAGTAATGTTGCTCTCTCAGAGTCATGTTCTGTACAGGGTGGAAACTTTGAGAAACTAGCAGACCTGGAAACAGTTCATGTAAATAAACTTGAAATATTGTATGACTAATTGCAAACTTTTGGCATTCTGACACAACTCTCTGATTACTTGTTGGCTATAAAAATGGATAGGACTATTTGCTATCAAAGATGAGAAAGAGACCCAATGGACCAGCGGAGCTTGTTGTGTTCTGCCATGGAGGCTCTGATTCTCATAATGGACTTGAGCACCCACAAAGTGAAAGTATGTTAACTTCTTTGTTGCTAGTAGATATCAAAACTGCATTACTGATTTCATGCTTTTATAGTCCAAGAAATTTCATCCCAATGTATTGACTAAATATGCAGGTGAGGTTTTCTCTGGGCTAATCAGTTCTATGGAGACATTGGGAACAAAATATAGCGTCCTCTATATTTCAAAACCTCTTCAATCAGTTCATTATTCTTCTCATCGAGAACTAGAAAGGTTTCTTGCTGATTCTTCCACACAAAATGGATCACTCAAGTCCACAGTTTGTGACGAAGTTTGCCAGATCAAGTCCACCCTGATGGAGGGAGTATTAGTTGTAAGTAGACATTTGACCTTTCTTAGTTGTGTGATCTCCAGTAATGGTGCATATTTATTTTCTGAATTATGTTGTCTTTGCTAATAGTATCATTGATATTCCTGGTGCAAATAGATCAATTTAGTAGAGGAAGGCCATAATATATCTTTCTTTCTTTCTTTTTTCTGTCCTTTTTTTGAGTTCTTTTGGGGTTGGGCAAGGTGACTATGGGAAAGTGTGTTAACTGCAAAAAGATCATGCAAGATGAGGACCACCGTAGGCGAAGAATGAAACAAATGAGAGAAGCAAATTGTTAGAATAACCCTTATAATCTGCTATTGTTACATCTTATTCTCATTCCATATTTGAGAGAAAGTCCTCATATGTGAGCTCTTCTAATCTTTATTTGCACAAAGACCTCGCATTATGCAACATTACTAGCCTAACCTTTCTCCCATTTCTCGTGGGCTCGTCCTTTTTTTTTTTTATTTTTTGTGATCATTCCTCCCACTGTTGTCTTCATAGAGTCCTGATATCATGTCTTGTGATGTTCCAGGGGATTGTTTTGCTGATCATTTTGATATCAGGCCTTTGCTGTATGATGGGCATTGACACGCCATCAAGATTTGAGGCATCCCAAGATTCTTAATTCATTGTTTGTAAGATACTATTATGTTGTGGCACCAAGTCTTTCGTTTCAGGCATTGGCGAAAAAAAGTGGTTGTTTGTTACTTAGTAACGAAACAGGTGAAGCATTTTGTTACGGTTGTTTACTCTCAGGCAAGGTCCATTTATGCTGTTTAACAATAATGGAGCTTACTGTTGTTTTGACAGCATTTGTTTGTCATTTCTTCATCTTGCACATGTATGTACCGGAAATGATGGATGTAAACCCTGATAGGATTCCTGTAATGATGTCTGTAAACTTAAGTCCGATGGAAATAAAAGATGACATTAAGGAAATTTAATTGCTAACCTGATGAAGATGCAGAAAAGTGACAGCATGTCAAGTGTTCATGCTGTCAAGTTTTCTGAATCTAGGGGAAGGGGGAAGCTGTTTCTAGGAAAGATCATATAGGTTCAGAAGTAGCAGTACATCCTATCCCTCATTGTACTCAAGCAACCCACCATACTCCTCATCCAAATTCTGAATCAGTCTCAACTGCCTGTTTAACTTGTGTAGAACGTCATGTATTTTAGCAAACTGGGGATGTGACACCTCTCCCGCAATAAACTCATAAACTCTATTATTCACTTCAGTGAAACTTATCCCGGGTGTCTTTTTAACACCTAGGTCCCTCATCACCTTCCTTACCATTCTGGATTCATTCCACCTACCAAGAGAAGCATATATATTAGATAAGAGGGCATAATTGCCACTATTATCAGGCTCCAACTGTACTAGATGGTGCAATGCAAAGTCTCCAAGCCGAGCATTTCCATGAGTAGTCGAAGCAGCCAGAAGGGAACCCCATATAGCTGCATTTGCCTCAAATGGCATGCAACTAAGTAGTTCTTGTGCTTCCTGCAGATATCCAGCTCTTCCAAGTAAATCTATCATGCAGCCATAATGCTCAATTTTGGGTCGAACAGCATACCCAGATCTCATGACGTTAAAGTAGAATTTACCAATTTGAACCAATCCGGAATGACTACAGGCCGAAAGCACGGCAAGGAAAGTGACGTCATTTGGTGTAACTCCAGCCCTCTCCATCCGTGAAAACATTTCAGTGGCTTCTTTTCCGAGTCCGTGCAGAGCTAGTCCAGCGATCATTGCTGTCCACGTTATAACATTTTTATGCTTCATACTCTCGAATACCTGTAAGGCCTTTGTAATATTACCCGACTTTGCATACATATCTATAAGCGCATTGTTAAGGGGGACAATCTTGTCCAATCCATGCGTGTCAATGTAGTTGTGAATCCATTCACCTAATTCCAGGGCACCCAATTGGGAACAAGCAGAGAGTGCAGACATCATCGCAATTTCATCAGGTTTCACATTTTGAAGCTGCATCCTTTGGAAGATGGCAATAGCCGCATAGGGCCGATTCATGTGAACATAACCGGAAATGATGGATGTCCAAGAGATGACATTCCTTTGAGGCATGCGCTCGAATAAGTCACGGGCAGTGTCCAGGTCGGCAACCTTAACATAACCAGCGATCATGGCATTCCAGAGAGCCACGTGTCCTGAAGAGTTCATTCCATCGAACAGTTTGCGAGCATCAGAAATGCTGCCTGGGACGCAGGAGGAATACATCTGGATAAGGGCCGTAACGACGTGATGTTGAGAGTGAAAACCAATGTGTATGGACTGACAGTGAAGCTGGGTGCCGGTGCGAAGAGATGACAATCGGATGACGGCCTTTATGGTCAAAGGGAAGGAGTAAGAGTCGGGTCGAAAGCCAGAGAGTTGAATGGATTTGAAAAGGGAGATGGCTTGCTTGGCCGTGGAGGGAGAGGAAGAGAGAGCCTTGATCATGTTGTTGTAGTGGGAGAGGGAAAAAGTGGTTGTGTTAAGTCGGTTGCGGCGGTGAAGACTGAAAGGGCGTAGCGAGATAAACGAAGAGAAGAGCAGGCGCGTATGAAATGAGCGAGAAGAGGGAGGTCCTCCTGCTGCTGCTGGTGGCCCAGCAGGCCTCGGATAATCATGAACCCGTGTGTTTGTTCCATGTGTTTGATTTTGAGACTGGAGCATTGCCTATACAACAAGGACACCAGTTGCTGCTTCTGCTGCTGCTTTGAACTTCAACTGCTGCTGCTGCTGTTATTGGTGTTGAGCATGCTCATCATATCCTCGATCCACTCCACTCCCTCGCCTGCCTACCTCATCTCATTATTTTACAACACATCCATTAACTATTTTAACAAGTCTTCTCCAATCTTTCTTCATTATAAAGGGATCCCAAAAAAGCACTTATGGTTTTTGAACCCTACCGTACCGTACTCCATCGGATCACAGAATACCATGAGAACAACCTGCTTGCTCTTCGCCATCCGGATCAACTTGTCTTTCCTTCGGGCTTGCATTTTTGTATTATTATCATGTGTATTTTATTAATTAATCATATTAAATAAAAATTATATATGAATGAATATCAAATATATCGGATAATAATGCTTTTCATATTAGAAATTATAATATTTAATATAATACTTGTAATCTATTCTCTTTTTTTTTTTTGTCTTTTTTAGCAGATACATGCAATCTATTTCTTTCCGATGTAGGAAGAAGTTATTGCTAAGACGCCTTTTGAATAAGCTGGGTTGGGTCTGGGGTGCTTCGTGGATGAGAGTCCAAGGAAAAAATCGCTGATTATTACTATGTTAAAAAAAAAAAATTACCACAATGAGTCACCATCGCCATCGTTAGTTTGTTACTTTGCTTCGTTGTTTCGTTGCTGCACAATTGCAGGAATGATAATACATGTGTGTGTACCCCACGCAATTCCGAAAGGTTGATTCATTTAGACTATGTTGACCCTAAAAAGCAGTGGTACCTGCACATTTTTTGTGCAAATATATTATAAATTGACATTCTGTCCTTATGGAAATGAACTCAACTTTAATTAACGTATAAGGTATAAACATAACAGAATGATATCTAGAGCCAAAAAAAAGCCAAAAAAAAAAAGAAATAGAGAAAAACAAGAAATAAATAGGAGAGGAGAATTGAATTGAATTTATTGCAAATGGGAAAGGGTTAACAGGTGCACAATTCGCCACTGCAACTTTGCTCCCCACTCCCAAAACGACAAGCCGAAATGGATGGTGGAAGTTTACTCCCTGTAAGGCGGGGGCTTGGGCAAGTCCTTGACGAGGCCACAAAGCAAAGCGGTATCAGGAAGGTTGTATTCGTCCCTGAGGGAGCGTTCGGGGGACAGAACACTGATGTAGAGCTGTTGGCCAAGGTAGGCCCTTTCCCACATCTCTGACCTGACGTTCCACATTCCGGCGTTGTCGAATGTCAAAAGAATAGCCGCCCAAGACTTGGGGAACACTTGCACCGTGGTTCTGCTCGCCGCGTCTAACAGATTGTAGTTCTTCCTCTTCTCTGGGGTCCATGTGCCGGCCTCCATGCTACATCAAATTAATCACATGGATAAATGGATTAAGTATAAAAAATGAAAGTCATAAAATTAATTTCAAACAACGTGTACTCAAACATGCATGGATCGATTGAAGTGCACTCTGAGCTAAAGAAATATTTCTACTTACCCGACTGAAAAGAAGGAATAGCCATCCAAGTGATAAGATTGAATGCTAGTCTCGTGGTTCTCAAAGATGATCTCGACGAAGTTACGGAAGGTGAAGTTAAGGACATTAGGCTGCAACACAGCCTCACCAATTTTGGCCGGCGGATTGTCTTGGATAGTGTTGTACTTAAAGACCTTGTTTGCAATCCCGTAATACTCGGCAAGCTTGAGTGGAGTGGGTGGGTCGACGTGAGAGACGCCATTGATGGCATAACGAAGCTTGCCGCCTGTCCTGCTAGCTGTGTTCACGAGCCTGACAGTGCGAGTGATGTTGATGTTGCCGTAGTGGTAAGACCCCTGGGGGTTGGGCCTAGCAGCACTGGCTGTGAGATTCCAGCGGAAGGAGCGGAACTGGTTGAGGGACCACGCCCATCCAACAGGGGCCTCCGGGAGCACAGGTGAAGCCGGTCCATTGCCGTTGGTGTAACGGATGATACCCTTGGCAGTGAGAACGGTCTTGGTGAATCGGGTGGAAGCCACCATGTAGTAGTCCCTGGGTTCTTGGTCGGCTGTCACAAGAACACTGAAGCATTGCCCAACATGCACATCAAGAGAGTCGTAAACGTTCTGCACCATATGGGAGCCTTCCATCTCAACGAGCTTCATTGGGTGGTCCTGTATCCTAAAGTTGAGGGAAGTCTTGAGTCCTGCATTGCAAACTCTGTACTTGTACGTCTTTCCGGGCTTCATGGTGAAGAGGGGCTCATCAGTGCGGTCTCCCTTGGCAGTTTTGCCATTGATGAGGACACCATCTGGTCTGCCGATTGGACGTCCGCTGTCCAAGAATTTCCTGAGAATGCTGTGGCTCTTGCTGAACCAGTCGTTGAGAATGACGGTGTAGTCGTCGTCGGGATCGGCATAAGGTACAGGGATGAGCAGGCGGCTGTTGACGTGGAGACCACCAAAGCCACCAGCTGCCCTGTGCATGCCTGTGGTTGGGTAGTAGAGGTAACTGCCGATTTGATCCTTGACCTGGAAGTGGTAGGTGTGATTGGTCCCCGGGGGAATGGGGCAATTGGTTCCTAGCATTCCATCCTGCCACGAGTTCTTCCTCTGCTGGATGCCGCTCCTGCAAATTAACATAGATATGCAATGACGAGGGTGTTACATAATTGTAGATGAGGATGAGAACCAAGGGGGACAAAGGACCCTCAAAAGAGCCAAAAAGAGGTAATCTGTTGCGTAGTTGTTGTTAATTATACATACATACATACATACATATATATATATATTTACACTCGATGTTACCAGGTCAGAAGGAATGGCTCGTCGAGGTTGTTGAAGACATTGACGACAATGTTGTTGTTGCTGGTGGAGTTGATAACGGGTCCGGGGAACTGATTGTTGATGAGGATGACTTGTTGGGGAACCCCCAAAGGAGAGATGGTGCCATAGGTGACGTTCCATGTGAAAAATAGGTAAGGATCCTCACCCCGGACCTCCAAAATTGCCCCGGCTGAGAGGCATAGCAGCGTCATCAACATCACTTCAGCCCCATCCATCGTAATCTTATTCTAATTCAAATTGTTTTTTAGTTAACCTTTTCCTATTCTCCCTTCCAATAAGATCTCTCCTTTTTTTTTTTTTTTCTCGTTTTCTTTTTAATACAATCTGTCCCTACGAGAAGAAGGTCCTTAGAGTCTTCTTCTACAAATTGCCTCGTGCGCCGACCCTCTCCTTTTATACTCTGTATCGTTTTCCGTGGAGTAGTTATTAACCATCCGATTCCCGCAGATTCCTCAGTCCTCCGGCCTCTTGATCCCTTGAATGCCGCTCTTCCTCACACTGGTACCGTTGGCCATAACTAAATTGGCTATTCTTACCACTTTGAACTTCCCAGCAAGGGGAGCCTCTCTGTTTTCCCTTTTTAACTCCTCTGCTTCGTTTTCCAATGAAATTCATTTATACATAGCTTTACCAGATGCCAACCGAATCGACCCTGGATCTCTTTTTTTTTTTTTTTCCTTCTTCTTTCCCTTTCCCCCTTAATTTCAGGAGTGCGATTTATTCAGCTTATGAAAATTACCGAAAATGGGATAGGTTCCTTCACAGCTTCTAGCTAGAAATAACTCGTGCTTCTTCCATGACACAAAAATGAAAGGTTTTAAGGCACTTTCATGTATATATTCCCTTAAAAGTTTATGGGCGAATGGGTTATATAATTACATGCATGAAGGTTGGAATTTTGCTATTAACATTTTGGACACATTCTTTCATGTTCTTCTCACTCATGGACTAGTCCTTCTTTAATAAAATTTCTGCTCTCGTCAATAAAATATTGTCAGAAATAATATATGTGATGGCCACGGTGTCGGCGTTGCAGTACCGGCGCAATGCTTTAGGAAGACTGGCGGGGTTGACATAATATTGCAACTTACGAGGTACATCGATGGTTCCAACAAATGATATTTTGCGGAAGTCGAACATTGCAGCCACCGTCAAATTAGCAATCTTCTTAGGCCTCCAAGCTAGAAACACAGCTATTAGATAAAACATAAAATTCAAATATCATAATCTCTGCTTTTTCATGTCACCGTCAAATGTTCCAAATCCACATGGTGGTGGTATTTATCGTTCGCAAAACTGTAATGTTTAATGAACCAAATTAATTAGGTAGGAAACCGACTACTCGAATCTTACGTATGAAGTATGCCACATTATTTGAATCGCACAGGCAAGAGAGAGGAATACATGTACTC
>CM038602.1:0-45071 GCA_021533255.1 Ceriops tagal
ACCCTTAACCCTTAACCCTTAACCCTTAACCCTTAACCCTAAACCCTAAACCCTAAACCCTAAAAGCCTAAACCCTAAACCCTAAACCTTAAACCTCAAAAACCCCAAACCCTAAACCCTCAAACCCCAAATCCCAAACCCTAAACCCTTAAATCCTTAAATTCCAAACCCTTAAACCCTAAACCCGAAACCCTAAAAACTCTAAACCCTAAACTCTAAACTTCAAACTCTTAAACCCCAAACCCCAAACCCCAAACCCCAAACACCAAACCCCAAACTCCAAACCCCAATCCCCAAACACCAAACCCCAAACTCCAAACCCTAGACCCCAATCCTCAATCCCCAAACACCAAACCCTAAAATCCTAAATCCTAAAACCCTAAACCCTAAAATCCGAAGTTCTGCAAAACCCAAGTTAGGCGAATCCAGAACTACACGAATTCAAATCTCTGCGATTCCAAAACTGTGCAAATCCAGAACTCTACGAATCTGGAACTACGCGATTCCTGAACTACGCAAATTCAGAACTCTGTGAAACCGGAACTACGCGAATATGAAACTGTACGAGGAACTACGCAAATCTGAAACTCTACAGGAACTACGCGAATCTGAAAATCTGTAAATTCGGAACTCTGTGAAACCGGAATTACGTGAATCCGGAACTCTACAAATCCAGAAATACAGGAATCCAAAACTTTACAAATCCAGAACTATGCGAATCCGAAATTCTGCGAATCCAGAACTCTACAAAACCAGAATTCTATGAAATAAGAACTCTGAAAAATTGGAAGTTTGCGAAACCGGACCTCTGCGTAACTCAAATTCTGGGAAACTATAACTCTAGAAAATCGAAATTCTGCGAAATTAGACCTCTATGAAACCAGAACTCTGAGATAGTAAAACTCTGGGAAATCACTAATCTTGAAAATCAGTAACTCTGCGAAATTAGAACTCTACAAAAATAAAACTCTACGAAACTAAAATTCTGCAAAACCACAACCTTGCAAAAAAGAAATTCTACGAAACCGAAACTCTACAAAACCGAAACTTTGCGAAATCAGAACTTTTTGAATTCGGAACTCCATGAATTCTAGGAAACTAGAATTAGGTGAAAATAGAACTATATGAATCTAGAATTCTGTGAATACTAGAAATAGCCATAGGAAGTTCACATACCTCACAATGAAAGTTTTCAACATCTAGATTTTTAAATAAAGTAAGAAACAAAATTTAATAATCCTAAAAGATGGATGTCCAAGTCGGGGATAATTAAGCCAAACTTTCTCTTTATTGGATAAAAATTTTCTGACATAAAAGAATAAGGTAATCTACCCTTAGTAATGTTTAACTGATTTGGTGCTTCAAGGTAGTAAAGACCATACCGTTCTTTAGCATGTCCAATCATCTTCCCCGAATTCTTGTCCTGAAATATATAATAGTTGTGATGGAAAACCACATTACAATGTAAATCTTGAGTAAGTTTTTGTATAGAAACCAAGTTTATGGACAATTTAAGGATATAAAGGATGTTTTTTAAGATCAATGATGGACCTATTTTAACATTCCCTACACCTACCATAGTGGTCACAGAATCATCTGCTGTGGCTATTTTCCTATTACTTGGACATGGGGAATACGTAGAAAAAATATTTGATAAGTGAGTCATATGGTTAATAGCTCCTAAGTCGATAATCCAAGAGTTGGCAAAGGTCGTACTCGAAATATTTAACCCAATAGAAAATGGAAACTTACCTAAATATGCCAAAAAACATGACTCATACAACCTTTGACATCTTCTATGGGAAAAGAAAACAATTCTAAGCAATTAAGGCCTTTCATGTGAAATAGAAATCACCAACAATAAAGAGTAACAAAAATACTCTATTTTGATGTAAAAAATAGAGTAAAACAGAATGAAAAAGACTATGTAGGACAAAGGTTTCAATTTTAAAAGGAACTGTAGTCTAGTACCATATTATAAATTGAAAGAAGAATTTCCATTCTTACTTGAATAATACATTAAACAATACCTTTATAAATTTTAAACCTAGTAAAAAAGAAAATTAACTAAAAAGTAAATAAACTCATCAAATCTCATAATTTATGAAAAACCTTAAATAATCTACCTAAATTATTTTAAAAATAATTAACTATGCACCATATGAACCACTAATCACATTTTCCCACAATTAACACAATTGAACAACGGGAGTTATGTGTTAGATATATTTTTTCAATTACCATTTTGCTTTTAATAACCAAACTAATTCAAACCCAAATCATCTTTTCAATTACGAGTATACTCCTCGGGTGATTTTGGATATTATTCAATGATAGACTACATTTCCTTTAAAATTAGGCCCGAATCATCTATTTGAACAAGAATTGATGCAACACACACATGTTTCATCCGTTTGATTAGACTTATTCTAAACAAATTTCGTTTAAAATGGACGTGTTTGCTATTTAAGATCTAATCTTTGATATTTCCCGAGTAAAGAGAGAATAGTCCAAAGCTCGCTTCTACGCTCTCATTAGCTTGGATTTAATATTCCAGCTCCAGATAATATTACATGTCTATTAGTTATTAACAAACAGACAAATCAGATATAAAATCTTAATAAGCCCAAAGAGATCATCGTCCAACATCGTATCGAAGTTTAAAAATCTTACCTGCGGCGTCTACAACTTACCTCCTAATGAACGTTGATGCTGAGACAAACTATTGCGAAAATAGAGTTGCAAGTAAATAATCATCCAACTAAAATTTTAAGAAAACCATATCCCTGTGGCCGTTCCATTTGCCCCAGCAGGCCAACTTAATTCCTAATTTTTTTCTCCAAAAATAAGGCCCGCAGACATGGCAGAAGTTATTCTATGACGTTTTAAAATCTTAGAAGTCGCATGCTTCGCGGAATTATAGTTCAAAACAATAACTCTATCGTCATCCAAGTCAATCCTCAGGCTCTCTGCTCTACACTCAATGACAAGCTGGCACAAATGCCTCAAATTCACAACATCGACCCCATTGACCTTCTTAACCTGCAAAGGATGTAAGTATTGTCAGAAATAACTTAAAAACTCCGCATGTAAGTGCATTAGCAAGTACTGTACATCACATGTTACAGCAGGTCATCACACAACAACAACCCCACCAACGTAGGGTCTTAGAATGGATGATTCATAGGTCCTGCTAGTTGCAAATTAGAAAGGGTGATGTCTTGAAGGATTTAAATTTTCAACGTTGTGGCTGCAAGCGCAGGTTTGCACACAAATTATGATCCCCATGGAATGCATATACCTGTAGATCAGCAAGACGCTCATATCCTGCATTTATGTCATCCAACAGCACCTGAGCCAGGTTGTTACTTGTCAGTGTAGGTGCAAACACAGATCTCAACAAGGTTAACCACACAATCCAGTCACAAATTTATGCTCGTCAGCCTACTCTACCATCCCAAAAGTACTAATCAATGGCAAAGATATTGTTCAGGCCATAAGCAAAGACCTGTAGTCTGAGAAGGTCAATTTTCTTGGCATTTGCATTCAATTGAGTGCTTCTGAACGATTCAGCATTTACCTCTAAAGGTTTATGTAACATCCAAGGGTAGTTAAATGTTCTCCACAGAAAGTTTTCTAACTCTTCTAGATCCCCAAATTCTTTCCTATGGATATAACTTCAATTGAACAACCATTTCTTTCTCTGCTATTTATCAGCCTGGAACCCCAAATCAAATTCTGCTCTTTACACCACTGATTTTTATAAACTTCAAATTACTAAAGACCAGTGAAATTTTCGTTTGATTAGAATCTCAAAATTACAAATCTGTAACTGCTTTTTCAAATAAGCATGATACCTGGGACAGAATGACCAGTTGTTCACCAGCCCTCGTTGGTAGCTCCTTCAAAGCATGTTCGCACAATCTACGAGGTGAACTATTATACCAGTCCTCTCCATACTCGTGAAGATATGGCTGGGTCAGTGGTATAAAGACCAGACCTGCAAAAATGTAATAACTAGGAATCTGATCAAACTGATGAACTGGAACCAATGGCTGCAACTGCAAAATTCACAAACCCAGATGTAAAGAAAAGTTAGAAAAATGCTAAGGATATATATATATATATATATATATACTTTTTATTTACCAACCAATTCAATCTTTTGTTTCACTAAAGATGCAACAACATATTCATTCCACCATATTCAATCTTTAAGAAAGGACTGCTACTACCAAAAATCCATATCTAAATCTGCAGTCCCTCCAAGTGCAAGAGGTTAAAAAGTCAAAAATCCTAAGGCGACAGAAGAAAGTTAACTTCATATAGGCTCAACTCATAAGGTACAGAAAAAGTTCGCATTTCTTACAGGTACTGGCAGGTAAACTCAAACCTCATTACTACACCCCTGCCAGGGAACTTTGCAGAGACAATAGCCTGGAGGAAAGAAATAGGAAAAGTGCAAAATGTTTCGACCCTTTTTGCACTGTTATTAGGTTAAGTTCCTGCTCCAATTAGTGGCACAGGACTGCAAAATTAAACTACTAATACTTTGTATGTTTTGAAAACCAGATCTTCACAGTGATTGTACCGCAAAGGTAGGACATGTATGGGCTAAGGTTAAGGGATCTGATTTAATCCATAAGGCTAGAGATATGGATGGAGAACAGAATCTTTTGAAATTGGTCTTAATCAATCAAACTAGGATATGCCTCACCCATCTTTTAAGGTCCACCTTTTTGACCCTCTGGCAACAAAAACCACAACCTTCCTCCATCCTTCTTTGAAGTGAAACTCAACTGGAATGTCCTTCTCTAAAATTCTGATAATGGAAAGGTTATTCTTTTCCTTATATGAAATGAACTTGTTTTGCATGTCGAGGATAGAGAATCAACGACCACAACGGGTGGGATTCCCCATTTCCTGGTTGAAAAAATTGGCAATCACAACTAGCAAAATCTCGAGCTGGTAACAACCATGGGTTGCCAATGATAGGCTCCAGACAGCATTAGACACAATAGAGCAATCAAATGTTAATTCATATGCGACAAAGAAGGGAAACAAATAATTTTCCCAATGAAGATACTACAACAATAACAAGGACAAAGCCTTAATTCAAATTTGATTGGGCTCAACAACAAGGTCCTTGCACAAAGCACAATCCATACTCTATGTCTTGTTAAGAACAAGTCAATCTCACTGTTGTTATACCTAGTTTTAAAAGTAATAAAATGCAATTCCCTTTCTTAGAAATAAGCAATGACTGAAGCCAAGTATAGCAAAGTCCAATATGGTTCACATTCATTGTTTCACCCCTAAAATTATACCCTCCATCTCTCAAATCCTTCTACATTACCACCCATGTCCCACCTCACAGCAAGGTTCTCATTTTGAGATCAATCATAATGAAAGCAGCTGCTTTGAAACTTCTGATCAAACTTCAAGTACTACTAGAGAAGACATTAGAGTCTAGAAAACACATTCTTGGTACCCAATATTGGCTAAGGCTGAGGAACCTTTGAGTTTGAGAAAACCATAAATTGGAGAAGTACACAAAATATTTGGCATTTAGGGTCCATTTGCTCCAAGAAAATAATGACATGGGTCAATGAATAGATTGGAGATTTCTTGGTTAAGAAAATGATGTTTTATGAGAAATTATTTTCACTGGAAAACAAAATCCGCCTGTATGGGACCTTAAATTCATTGTTGTTGATCCTAAAAGCTGGATAAAGGAGGAGAGTTGTGGTAGGTAAAGTGCCCAGCATACAACTAGTCGATTTCTCATGACAAGAAACTTTCAAGGAATTTCGTTGGGCCATTTCCAACTTGTGACCCATTACATTGGAACCCAAATGTAGGTAATAATGAAAGGGTGCAGGTTGTGCCTAAAAGGCGGCCCATCATGCTGCTGCCCAAGTATGGCAAAAAATATGCAAGGGTTCACCTAATATTAAAGATGATCAACAACAACAAACTTTTAATCCCAATTTTAATTAGAGTCGGCTAAAGGTCAAGCAATTTCTAATTCACAAGACAAAGCTTACAACAGTACAGTGCAAAATCAACATTACACAAATTGCAAAGAAGAAAGATTGTTATTCAGTATAATAAATTCAATCTAATTATCAAAGCAGTTAAATGAACACCCTAACCAAACTTTAGGTACACTTGCTAGTTTAAAGATTAGCAATACAAAAAAAAAAATGAAAACATAGATCCATGACTTACAGGTCGAAGGATTACATCAAATTCATGTTCTTTACCATCCCTCAGGACTCTAAATATAGCGGTTTCGTTGGGCTTCTTCATAGACACCAAATGATCAAATGTTATTCGTTCTCGGTTTCGGAAAGGAACTGCAGAATTCGTTAATCATAGTGCTAATTCTTATCAGAAGTATTGCGCATATAAAGGAAGCAACACAAACAAACATATGTACAAAAAGAGGCAGTAAACAATGTTTCGATGCTAGAAACAGATAGACAAAATGAAACCAAGGTTGCAGAAATCTTTGCAAGCTATGCTGCCGAGCTACATCAGAAACTTGCAGGAGGCTTAAGCAACTTGCTATCAATAGTTCAAAAGGTACACAAATTTCACCATTAGAACAGTAGCCCCAGACATGATAAGCAAACTAACATCAATGTAATTCTCAAATAACACAAGTTTCTTCTTAGAACATCCTTTCTCCCTTTGACTGAAAAAGGAAAAGAAGAGAAAAGAAAGTGCTACCAAGCTACACTGGCAACTTAATTAAACTTGTGGGTGCTTGATGACCATGCTTACCCCAATTCCTGTTAAATGACCTGGTTATGTCATTTCTTCAAATATAAAGCGGGACTAAAAACAATCTACAAGAAGATAATAAAAAGACAACATAAAACTATGGTGAACCTGAACAACAGCTGAACAGACCGTAGATCATGCTTCTAGAATAATGGTTTGAACATCAATACCTGTTCCATCATTCGCTATAGCAATGCCATCAAATGCAAGGATAATGTCATCCTTTTTCAGTGTTCGATTTGCATCAGAGAGTGGATTAATTCTACTCACAAGAACCCCAGTCATTTCAGGGAACATACCAAAGTGTTCTCTCAATTGAGCATTTTCAGTTGGCTGGCACGACAAACCCAAAGAGCAGAATCCAAAATACTTTCCACTTTCCTCCAAACCACAGATGAAATGCTTGATTATTGAAACGGGAATTATATAGCTGAAAAAATTAGGAAACAAGATGAGTTTACTAAAACTAACATCCAGATGCACAAAACTCAGCAGAAGAATACCAAAATAAAAAACATATAGCAGAATGCTGTACGCATGGCTTAGACATTTTATGAGTTGAAATGCTATTTACTCAGAATTCAGAGCAAGCAATCATGGCTACGACTTACCCTATATTATCAGCACCTGAAAGGTTCTGAAAAGCAACACCAACAACTTTATTGCCCATCATAGCTGGGCCACCACTATTCCCTGGATTTATGGCAGCATCAATCTGTATGGCCAGTAGCTGTGTTGCACCATGCACGTATTGTGTAGGTTCAACTCTCGAGACAACACCTTTTGTAACAGAAATGTTGTCCCCACCTGCAATTAAGGGAAAAGGCATGTTGAACCAAAGTAATTGGTCACAAACCTCTTGAGCCATGCAAGCAAAGGGCAACACATTCAACTCCATCGTTTACAAACGTTACTATTAGTTAGGCACCCAGGTAAATAGACAACAGTTAGGACAATGGTACAATGGTTATGCTCATTGAACGCGACACATTAGGCCGACAAAAACAACAAAAGATGAAGATGCAGTGTTAGCCAAGAAATATGAGGTAAATAACAGTAACAATGTTACCTTGAGGATACCCAACTACGGCAATGGCTTCTTGAAGAAATGGAATGTCTCCAAGCTCCAAAAAGCACATGCCCTCCCAAAATTCTTGACTCTCGACATTCAAAACAGCTAAATCACATTCATGACCAACAGCTTGGATTTCAGCTTTATACTTGGTAGGGCACCCGTGCTTTCTTACCAGTACGAATGTATGATCAGCCACTACATGCGCATTTGTCAGGATTCTTTTCCCAGGAATAACAAATCCTAGATTTTAGAAGAAAAGCCATGGATTAATAAATAAAAAGAAAAATTAAAATTAAAATAAATAAATAAATACGTCCAATCCTGCGGTGGGACTTATAAGAGCTGTTATTTGGAAATTCGCATCGTGGATGAAATGAAAGTACGTAAAATATGCACATAAAGTGTGTTGGTAAAAAAGTGAGAAGGGGAAAGAAAGTAAATGGAAATAACGATAGATACCGGAACCAAAGGTTTCACGCTGAGATTTATTCTGCCAGGGAAGGAAGTAGTTGGGACTGCTGGATACAGTGAAGATCTTGACCACGGAGTCCAATGCCAGCTGCTCAACAGTCAGCTGCTCGGAATGGTAATCGGCAATCGAGCAGCAGTAGGAGCGGCAGGAGGAGGAGGAGGAGAAAGCAGCATCACTGTTTGCTGTCGGGGTGCTTGTGCTCCGACTTTGTCTTCTAATTTTACATAAGAAATCACAATTGCCTGTGTTTCTAATTCTTTGCCAAGAGGAGCTGCGGTGCCGGTGTCTAATAAAACAGACACAATAAGGAGAAGACGACGATGACGCGCATAGCTTCCGCACCCCACGGACACACGAGCCCAGTCCTCCCCTTAACATTTGCCGCCCCCGGGCAACCCCACTTCACTTGCTGCGCTTCCTCCCTTCCCTCTCCGCTGGAGTCTATCTACAATGCAGTGAGGGTAGCGCGACGGAGAAAAGGGCCCAAAGACAAGGCATAGCGAGCAAGACATGGAATGGAGTGGAACAACCAACTGGGAAGCAGGGCTTGGTTGGGCTTACAGCTAGAACAGAACAGAACAGAACAAGTAACTTTGGACAAGTGGACCTGCCCTGCCCAATCAAAATTATAAAAAGACTTTTTCCAGTCATTAGACTGGGGCGGGCAGGCTTACTCGTCCAATATAATGGACTTCCCCTTCCCAGACTTCAAGACCTATTATTATTTCGGCCCATTTATTATGCAGCTATGCAGGGCCCTCCAGCGTCTAGCGGAGCCACAGTGTCGTTTACCGAGAAAAGGAGGAGGCCCATGGAAATGGGCTGCATTAGCTGACTGACAGATGTGACGAATTAAATTCGACTGACCTGGCCAGATTCGGCATAATTGGACTCTTTCAGTTAGACGTGCTTTGTGTGTCCTCACGCTCTACCTCTCCCCTGGGATTGAAGCGGAAGCCGCCAAATGTATGCGATTCGAGAACTAAACTCTTTCCCTTTTTGTTGTTTTTTATTTTCTTTGAGTTGTAATTTTATGCCATGGCGTATAGTCGACGACAGATATTAAAAATCCGTCCATCCAATGCTCTCCCCTCGTTTTGACCGCCTATATTGGCTTCGCTTGGATATTGGTGATGGCCGTCCAAACTCTCTACGCGGCACTCCCGTCATTTTGGCATTTGTAAATCACATCTGCATATGATAAATTAAATTAGTTAAAATTAGGCAAAGGTTAGTTTATCAAAGCGCCACAGTCTACTTAACAATTATTCGCGCAGTGTATACCGAATTATTATTCATCATCTCTTCTCTATTTCTCCGGCAGCCTTTTGCAAACCACCACCACCACCTGATCTTTCCCTCCCCCGCAGTTCTCCTTCCCATCAACACTTTGAAAGGGGATACGAACGAGCATATGAAAGGTGGTGGCAGGTTAATTCCTGAGGTGCCATTGAGTGTACGGAAGGATACAGACGAGGACCTTCTTCTATTCAAGGAGTTGCATAAAGGCGATAGAGCTCAGCAGGCCAGCCTCCTTCAGCCTGTTTCTGAGGAGTTCGAGCCCAACGGTGGATCTTTACCCGCATATCACCTCATATTTTATATATATGTATATATATAGATAGATAGACACGCACATGTACGTATATTGGCGCGCCATAGAAATGCATGCTAATTTTCCATGAACTTAATTGGACATTATATTATATTATTAGCTGATGTTGTCGTTTTCATGTAGGGAATAATACACTCTACAGAATTGGGTCTGGGAAGAAGGCGTCTGGTCATGAATTCTTCGGTGAAAACGGCAAAAATGACTATGATTGGTGATTAGCAACCGCCGTCTTTATTACTGAGGGAACCATTTTCAATTTTTGTTTTTATATGTTAAATCGATCGGTTTAGAAAATTTTAGGTTTCTGCATAATTAATGTGCAACCATTTTAATCAAAAGAATAAAGTATTTGTGCGTGCACTAATATACCTCTCGATAAAATTTTTTAAGGTTGAAAACGCCACCTGCAACTCCTCTTTTCCCATCTCTGGAAATGGACGCAAATCCGCCGCAACTAGTTGTCCAACGGGAGATACCCATTCTCCGACCCTTATCGTCGAAGGTATGATGGATCTGGGCTTCTACTACACTTTATTTGCAACAATTAATGTGAAACACCAATTAAGACTACCATTTTCCTTTTTCCCACCCGTATTTATTTGACCCCCACGCTTGATCATGTGGATACTCTCCATTATCAGAACAACATTTTTTTCATCAAGTACTTATATGGAGACCGCCGATCAGTTATTCGTATCTCCCATTTTTAGTCCAATTTTAAGGCCATCGATCAGCAACAAGTAGCGGATGGGCATATCAGGGCCATTTTGCCGACAAAGATCTTGTGTATCCATCCCATCATAATTGATGATTTAGTCGTTCTTTTTTTTTTCTTTTTTTCTTTTTCTCTTTTTCCTTTTTAATCTCAGTGTCTTAATTACTGAGATGTTGCCTTTCCATATTATGTCTATTGATTCGGCTGAGCCCGTTTGAGGTTTTTGTATTCTTAGTTTAAACCATTAGTGCGTCCGGCCGCACCCGAACGCGAAATTCGATTCCAGTTCGCAGGCTGCTCGAACGGGTTGGGCGGAAGCACAGCGACACCAAAGGCAACACCACCAGGCCCATTAAGACCAAATAATCCACAGAGATCCTCGGCTCCGAATCGAAGACCAAACGTCTCATCACATCTGAATGAAACCAAAGACGCTCAATTGGTTCCATTGATTCCAAGGCAAAAAATGGCCCAATTGGCAACCGGCGATCCCAACAAAGAAATAAAGGTGACTACTAGGCACACCAACGAAAGAGAAAGTCAAACAACTTTACAAGCGGTGGCCTCAAAACCTTCGAAGAGCACTGTAGGACAGGGCTCGACAACTACAAAGACGTCGACGTTGGGAGGGAGAGGTGTACCACCCTCGGCAAGATCAAAAATTTCAGTTCAAATTCCAGGATTTTCCAATGACGCACCGCCAAACTTGAGGACGGATCGCGTAACTTCTCCTGTAACGCGCTGCCGACCTTCACGCAATCCAGCAGTGGGACAGGGATTATTTCATCATCAAAAACCGGAGGCTGCCGTTCCCAAGTCGAGGAAGCATTCCTGCTCAGCAGGTGCGGTAAGGGGGCGAAGAGACACTCAACAAGCCTTAACCGCTCAAAATTTAAAAGGGAAACTTCAAACTGCTGGAAACGGAGGTCAATTTTGGGGAAGCAAAATGGTAGAGAAAATGATGAACGCTAGAAAATTAAACGCAGCAGAAGGAAGGGAAGGAGAGCTAAAGCCACAAGGGCAAGGTAGGCTTCTCACTGTTGCCTCCGCTGAAAGAGAGAGAGCTACTGGTTTTCGCAGCAGCAGGATCACGTCGAACTCCAGGACTTCTTTGGACCTGGCCTAGAAGCTTATGGTAAGATGTTAGACATCTTCCGATCCTTCAAGCTGCTCCTTAATTTTCATTTTATATCCATTTGTATGGACATTTATTTCTTCTTGCTAAATCTAACAAATAATAATAATAATAATCGGTTAAAATGATAAAGTTCAGTGATTAATTTTATTCGATTCAATTCTTCAAAATTACGAGAATTAAATTAAATTCTCACAACTGATGATCCTTATCAAACTATTAACTTATGTGACAAACTTATAAGAAAGGGACTTTAATTCAATGCAATCACTTAAACGCTTGGAAAAGTTTAAAACTCTATTTAATTCTTTTATTTAAGAATTCAGTCAAAATAAGAAATAAAAATTAGGATTCAATTACCAATCAATCGAATTGAATTTTATTGTTAAAAATGAATTGAGTTAAATTTGATCAAAATATTGATACAAAACAAGGTATGAATAATGTGTGCTGTACTGGCAGATTAGTGAGATTTAACTGCAGGTCCGGCAAATCTATGTCCGTGATTAAGTAAAACCTGCTTATCAAATGGCCATAAATTTCACTTTTTCTTTTACTAATGAGCAAACAGTAGAAAATTATCACGAATATTCGCGAAGCGTTTGCATGATCGAGTTTCTGTACCATTTACCAATCACTTGTTTCGCGTTCGCTTGCCCTATTACAGAACTTTGTGTTTGGTTGAGAACATTATAATGAATTATTGCTTCTGGTGGCTAGTTAATCTTAAGCTAATGCCATGCTAGAAACTATATTTTCAAGTTTTAATTAGATGCTCTATAGTTCAAATCATTCTGTAGAAGTTTCCCCTTCATTTATAGTTATGAGGTAAGTAAATATTTGTATAATTATAGCCCCGCCCTCTCATCATCTTTTATAAAGAGATATTTCCACTTATCATATTTGTTGGATGCAAATTCCTGCTTGCTGCTGTTGGTACGCAGGATATAAAGTAAGATCCCGTGAATGCCCATCAGCTTGCCTTTCTCGCCGGAAGACGCTCAGTTAGCAATAGGTCTATCGATTAAACCAAGTTGCATGATGCATGTTGTCCCTAAGGGAATACCCCTGGTTAAAAATTTTAAACATTTTATATTGGGGTCTGAGGTTGAGTTCATGGGAGTGTAATATTTAGGAGAAAAGGAAGAACCATTATTTGTTATATAGTTTAAGACTTGGTGAATCCTTTTTTTTTTGTTTATCGGTTGATAAGTGACTCAGCCAATCTTTTGATACATTAAAACAAACGAAAGTTGAATGAGACATCGAGAGAAACACTAGGTTTCATCGAAAAATCAGTTAATTCTTGGCGCATAAAACTTTTTTAACTGATGACAACTCGAAGTGCGCCATGATTCTAACAAATTGAAAATTTATGTCATAATAATTTGCAATAATGTCAACAGTATGTCGAGATTAAAACCGTGGCCAATTGTTAAAATTGAAGCTTGAAGCCAATAAATCTTAAGTCAAGTTTCACCTTTTACCTTTCATAAACAATGTCAACAATGTGTTTTGAACGGTGATCACAATTCACAAATTCGACTATGCTTCAAATAGGGTGCATGCAGATCCTTTTTTTTTTTTTTTATGGATTTTGGTTAGCTGAGTTCGTACAAGGGGGATTTTATTACTGCACATCATCCGTCGTTTCAATTATTAAAATATGTTAAATATCTATAACAATTTTCCTTTTTAACTTTTTAACAAAGGACTCCTCTTTTTTAAATTCATTAAGAACTCCCATGTTTAAAGTTACTTAAGAAGTTCATTGAACTATGTCCACCCAATGAGACATTGTTCTCTCTCTCTCTCTCTCTCTCTCTCTCTCTCTCTCTATATATATATATATATACGTGCATGTATATATCTAGTAAATGTCACATTCCCCCCCCTTCATTCATTAATTTGAATATAAAGTATTGCTTTTGTGCAATCTATGAAATTTGTCAAACACATACATTTGAAATAATGAAAATTTAGAATTTAAGAATCAAAATTATTGCACTCAAAATTTAAGAATTTAAACATTCTTTAGATTGACTAAACTCGCCTAAAATCTTGAACGTTGTAAATAAAATTACAACTATAATTTTAAAGTATCATGAATAAACTAAAATAAGAATATACCATTGAAACAAATTAATTAGTCGAAATTCCTTCTCGAAGGAATTTGTGAAAATCCTAGCGAAGTTTCAATTCTCTTCAGAATGAAAAATTTCTACGAGGAATCTTCTTTCACAAAGTTTGCTAATTGCTAAAGTATGTGCATAAGGCCAATTAGAATAGCATTAATATTTTATTGTGACGCACAGCTACTTAGAGGTCGCCGCCTAAGTCAATTTGTTATATGCTTTCTGTTATCTACTATCTATTGACAATTGCTAATTCAAACGGGGCTTGTATAAGAAATTCGCAATCCAGCTTTAATACTGGTCATGTTAGTTACAAATGGATCATTGATTATGAAAACAAATGTTGAGAGCTACGAAAGGATCAATTGGATGAGTTAAATGGTTGAAAATTTTTCAAGATTATTGGATTCCAACTTGAGGATTAAGAAGCGCTTTAAACAAGACGAAGAGGACTAACCGACTTGGAGGACTAATAGCATAGACTTTTTGGAAAGCAAACACTGTAATCATCCTTCTTGAGATAACAAATATTAATTAACATGATAATTCTTTATAAGATTTTATTTGTGCCTGTATGTATTATCCTCATTTATTAAACATTTGGGTTCTTCCGGGCATACAGATTTGAAGAGAAAATCCTTTTATATTATTGAAAAACAAAAAAAACTGGAAATCATTCGTTTTATGGACAATGGTAGTGAGGTGTCTCTTGGGGGAGGAGGTGCCGGCGAAACCTGATGAATCGGTTTGGAACCCCAGTCGAAGACACAGATGATGATGAATAAGCAAATCAAAGCATCTTGTGATTGTGGTTTCGCTTTAATCAGAGACGGTTGCGTCCCGTTGGTTGGGGACAGAGACGCAAAGGGTGGGGGCAGAGGCACAACCTGAAAGTCTAATTGATAATTAATTAAAGAAAGAAGAAAAATAAACCTCAAAGGGTAGTAGACTTAATCTGATTAGCGAATAATTTACAAAGCGGTGTGACTGTGCCTGTGCATTTGTTTCTAAAATCTATGCACAACAAGGAGAAAGGAAAAAATAAAAATAAAAAGGGAAGATAAATAGATTTAGCACAGCATCGAAAAAAGCTGGTGGGGCACCAAAGAGTAGTAGTGTACAATTTACAGAGAGAGAGAGAATGGAGGAAAGGTCATGTCAAAACAACACAACATGCTCCAAATCTCTGACGAGTCTGAGCGAAGGAGTAATTATCAATAAGAACAAACAAACACACCCTCACTCTGTCTCTTACTTAATTCAATCACCCCTCTCTCTCTCTGCGCCCTCCTCCTCATAACGCTAGTCCTCGCTAGTCGCTGCCCCCCCCCCACCACCTCTCTCTCACATTCACAGGCAGCCCCCTGTGTTTGTTTGTGTCTTGCTTTCTCCGCGTCTCCTTAGCCCCTGCTCCTGGGGGACTTTCCCCAGTTCCCTCGCTGAGTCCACACACACACACACACTATTCTCTCTTCTCTCTTATAATTTTCTTAAGAATATTTCTTCCTCTAGCTAGCTAGTCTGGTACGTAGCTGGGCCTGGGTGTAATTAGACAGACCTCCTAGCCTTTCTCTCTCTCTCTCTTTCCTCAACAACCTCGGCCACGCCTACGGATCATCATCTTTATATGCATGTTCTTTGCCATTTGTTTCCGGCGAAGAGTTAGAAGGCCATAAGAGAAGACGTACTTGCGTGACCTCTTAAAAAATTTATGTATATATAATTTTTATCATTTTGTATTTACTTTCCCAACGCATAAAGGGAGGAGTGAGGACTGAGGAGGCGCTATCTTCAGAGTTTCCACTTCCATATATTGGACTTTGCCAATAGCAAGCGAGTATAGCCAGCAAGTCGACATTAATCAAGCAGAAAGCTATATATTCGTTTTTTTTTTTCTTTTTGGAACAGTAAAAAAGAAAAAGGGCGGGACAGCAGCAGAAGAAGAAGAAGAAGAAGAAAGCGAGGAGTGAAAATTTTAACGACGTGGAGAGAGATCCATCCACCTCGCTCTGTTCTGTTGGTTGGTCCATCAACATCCACTAGTTCATTTCAGTGATAGAGGAAAAGAGAATTTTGAAGAAAGGAGGGAAAAAAAAAAGTTTTTTTGACCGAAGAAATCGAGGTCACTCATCTCTCAACAATTGCTTTCCTCTCTCTTGATCTATATATCCATCTGCATCTACAGATGATTTTTGCTTCCTTTAATTTTCATAATAATAAAAATAATAATGCATATTGTTCTTAATTTTCTGTCATTTCTTTCTATCAATCTTATTTTCCTTTGTTTTCGCTTTTCATCAAATGAGCTGTTTGCCTTTATCGACTGTTTATTGCCGCAAGTTGCCAGCTTTGGTTGTTAATTTCTTGGTAGCTTATATATTTGTATAATTTTAGTGGTTTAGGTGTGTGTGTGTGTGTTAAAGTGTTTAAGTAGTTAATTATAGCATGGTGGTGGCACAATGAGACGATCTCTCGAACTCAAAAGAGAGATCTTCCGTATTACGCGTCGCCTCTCCTTTCAGAAAAAAAAAAAAAAGAGTCTCGTCTTAAGAGAAATGAAGAAAGAAGTAAATGGTAAGGAATTTCACATTTAAGCGAGATCTGCTTCCCCGGACTTTCCCATCGAAAAGAGTGAAACACACATCTTTGCTACACGAGATCCAATCCACAATTCTCCACTCTTACTTCCTTCTTCTAAATTAATTAGATCTATCTGTCTGTCTGTCTGTCTATCTATCTATCTATGTTCGTCTTCTTCCTCGCTTCTACCGACTAGTGTATCCAGTCCACAGTACAGTAGCCTTTCCCAAAAGCCAAAACCCTACAAGGCACACCCGAAACAGATGCAGATGCTACTGCTTAGGGCTTCTATCCCGTCCGTGGACGCCAGAGAAGTTTAAAAACTGATTCACAAAACGAACAGAGAATGAAGAGAGAGAGAGAGAGAGAGAATGATATGTAGAGCTAGCTTTCCACCACCCGCAATCCCACGGAGAGACTTTTCCTTGCTCAATTAATGCTTACTTGCTGGTATATGCATATATACGTTTTGACCATATGTATGTATGCATATGTCTCTGCTGCCTTTTTGAGCTTGATTATCGGATCTGAAGTTAGAAGCAAGAAAATCTCTGGGAATCCTCTCCTCAGTAACAAGTAAGAACTGATCATTAAGAAGAGAAATTATTTCTCATCATCAGTAACTAATAATAATCTAAGCAACAGATTGGATCCCTGCATGCATGCAAGGTTAATCTTTCCTTTATATGTAAGTGTGTTTGTGTTGTGAAGCAGATCGTTTTCAAACTTCAATTCTATTGGTTCATCTTTTTCATTTCCTCTACATTATATATCTTCTCGATCTTCTTGAATCATCTTTTTCTAAATAAATTCACTGTCCAAACCCTAGCTAATGTAGCTAGCTTGTGATATTAGGCGTCATTGCCGCGCACCTGCTTGTTCTTCTTTTCTTTTCTTTTTTTTTTTTTCCGCCACAGAGATGGTCGTGCTTCTGCGCTTGTTACTAAATTTACCTATCGTATAATATACACATTTCACTATTACTTTTTCTCTTTTTACCTTGCTAACTCATTATCAATTCTAATTAACAGAAAATTGCCCAAATTAATTTCTCTTCACTGTGCACATCAAATTAAAACTAAACTTGGGATCTGCTGATTGGGATTGTGAGTCTAAGCCATACATCACGCTATTTGGTCTTTCCATATGCAACTTGTTACACACACACACACACACAAGAAAAGAGAAACTCGTTGTCTTATATCATCATTTTCCAACCCGATTATCAATCATATACAACGGTTTGTCATGTCATGTCATACATGGTATGCACCATAATCTCTCATTCCTTCCATTTTTTGATTCACTTTGATTGGTCTACAGACTAATTGGAGTGCAGGAAGAAAAGGGAGAAGGTTTAGCATGGCATCATCGTCATCATCAAGTTCTCCGTGCGCGGCTTGCAAGTTTCTGAGGCGCAAATGCCAACCCGAGTGCGTATTTGCACCTTACTTCCCGCCGGACCAGCCACAAAAGTTTGCCAACGTGCACAAAGTGTTTGGGGCAAGCAATGTCACCAAATTGCTGAACGAATTGCACCCTTCCCAGCGGGAGGACGCAGTGAATTCCTTGGCCTATGAGGCTGATATGCGCCTCCGTGACCCAGTCTACGGCTGCGTTGGGGTCATCTCTCTCCTCCAGCACCAACTTCGTCAACTCCAAATGGATCTAAGTTGTGCCAAAACTGAACTCTCCAAGTATCAGAACCTGGGCATCGCTGGTCACGCAGGTCTGTTTGCAGCTGCAGCTGCTGCGGCCACAGCCACCTCACACAATCACAACAACAACCACCACCAGCAAGTTCACCACCCGCACGGCCTCGGAATCAATCTGATTGGAGCTGGCCATGGAGGGGGAAGGGAACGCCAATATCACCAGCACCAGTTTTTCCACCGGGACCACCAGCAGCAGATAATGATGAGAAACTTGGATGGTGTTGGAGGCAACAACTACGATACAAGCCTTCTTTCAATGAATGTCTCCGCAAGCACTATCGGGCAACTGAGTCAGTTCCAGCAACCAAGGGCTGCCGCCGGAGATGACCTTCGCACCATTGACCCATCTTGAAATTCTTACTTAGGGTTTCTCAATGTCAAGTAATTTTAATTAAATGTCCGTTTTTCTTCTACGTACCTCCAAGCCCCACCACACTCGCCCCCGTTTTATTCGCTGCTTGCATGCAGCTGATCTTGTTACTTAGTTATTATTTTGGATAATTAATTATGTCGGTTTTCAAGAACTGAAAAACAAACAAAAGGTTTTAACTAAGGGCAATTAATACTTTAGAGCGTGCGAAAGCTAGCCTCTGCCACGTGGATGACATATGAATAAATAAATATATATATGTGTGTGTGTGGGGGGAGGATATTTCTTAATTCTCTTATTAACCAACATTAATTAATAAATAAAATCATACATCTTGCTACATCAATATCCAGACCATTAAATTTGAAGTGAGCAATTAGGATTTCATGTATAGAACTAATAGAATCCAAACTAACCAGCTATTATATAACTCGCTCGTTATTTTTATTCTCGCAGCTTCGATGGACATGAATCCACCCCTGAATGAAAGGATCCTAACCCGTAAAATGAAAGCAGAGGGCTCAGGTCTATAATTAAGAGGAAAAAGGAAGACGTCGGCATTACTCCCGACAATTGTTGCACCACTCTTCCTTTTTTTTTTTAACAAGCACCACTCTTCCAATTTAAATGTCGTTTCCTTGTTGCTTTTACTCAAAATCAGTATTAATTCTCCAAAACTGGAGCACAAAGCCAAAGGTGTTGCTGTTTGCAATATAAAAGTATTAGAATTATTCGAATTCTTAATTTTAGAGATAAAATTCAAATTATGGTCTTTGCTAACAAGAAAAAGAAAAAAGAAAATAGGTGTTAGATATTAGTCGAACTGCTTCTTTACATGGCCAGCCTTAATTACAAACACCATTTATGACAAAATTGTCATGTGCACCGAATGACTAATCATATGTACGTAGATTTTCTTTGTATAAAACAGAAATTGTGTGGTAGAAGGAGAAGAAGGTTTGAGGAGACATAAGCACTAAACAGCGTATGTGATACAAGCCATATCCCCAAGTTACAAAACACCGGTCAAGGCCCTTCCTATCAAGCAAATTTTTTATTTGCGTCACTTTTGTTTTTGCTGCAAATTTTTTCATGCTGTCTCCTGGAGTGTCATACAAAAATTGACCATTTGCAAGTGAAGCCTCATGCATCTTTTCCTTGTGGAAATATCTACGGCATCGTAATTTTCTTCGACATGCAATATTTGAAACTTCAGCTCCTTTGAACTGTTGGGACTGTAGTTAGTTAGGCGCACCGTGTTGTGTTAGACGGTTCATAACTTCATATGCAATTTAAAATTAGTCGTAAATCCTAGTCAATAGGCATACTCTGTTACTCTCATTCACATCCCATTAGAAGCCTATGGTCGTTTTAATTTGGGAATTGAAGAATTCATGTTGACGAAATGGCGAAAAAAGAAAGAATATCAAAAAGTGATGATTTCATCTTTAATTATTATTATTATACATTGTCACAGATAGTTATTTCCTCTCTCTTAGTATTTTGTCACTGCCCCATATAGGATTTTTAAAATTGTACTTCACTTACAGTATTACAGTGAGACCACCAGTTCGTGGGGTTTTACCTCCTCAAATGTGCCATGGTATTAGCTGACATGTGTGGTTTTGTTTCTACCCTTTTGAACTTTTTTCTTTGACTGTTAATAAGGAAGAAGGTATAAAATGTCTTATATATATGTAAAATAAAAAATAATTGTGTTGAGACTGCCACCTTTCAGTCAATTTATTTGCAATTAGAAGTTTTTTTTTTTTGTTCTTTCTTTCTTTTTTGGCATTGTCCTTTGCTTTTGTGCTCAATTTGATGCTTTCATGTTCAATTGGATTATTATTGCTCAATTTCTTGGATGTCATATGGTTTTTGTGACGCTTAACTAAAATTCACATTACATATATATATTGTCGCCGTTTTTGAATCCCGTGAAGAGTTAAAACGAAATAATTTTCGAAGCACCAAAAATGAAAGTTAAACCAATGCCGAAGATGTCTCGTTTTGGAGCAGTATTGCATAACAATTACCCATAATTAAAGGCTTGAAGCCCGAGGCCCTGAGCCCACAAAGATGGGGAAGCCATGGGCATGGAGACTGTTAATAAGCAAGAGGCATTTCCTTAACAAAACAGAAGACAACTTAATAAGACGAGCACAACGGGAGAGGTGGTCGAGATATTAAAAACAAGGGCGCCAAATGCTCTCTCTCTCCCCCAAGCCCCCCCCCTTCCGGTCAGAAACATGAGACGAAAGGAGTCGAGGCCCTTTAACCACATAATTAGACACTACTATGATTCAAACCCAAAATCCAAAGCAAAACGTAGACCAAGCGCGCAGAAAGGTTGGGAATGGGGAATAGTATCATTAATAGTCGATGAAACTCGCAAAAAGGTCTACATCAATTTTGTGATCCAAAGCGTAGTCAAATCAATAAGACTGCATTCTTGTTTGCATGACAATGATGACGTACTTTTGCAATGATACCTCTCCCGCCCCCTACTTGTTCTTTTTTTTTTTTTAATATTATTATGTATTCGACACACACGTATAAATTGCACTGACCATATTTATTTATCTACCTATATCTCACCATCACTTTCTGTAAAATGTTGTGCATATAACATTTTTTTGAACTGTTTGCACACCGGTTGATATTTGATATTAGTATAGTTGGTAATGTGCGTATCTGAGTGATGTTCGACTCTGAGTCATGTTGTCTCCCTTATAAGTGCAAGTCGATTTTTAAATTCCCTGGCATTGGATTAATTTAAAGTAGTAATTAAGGATGTGATCACGAGATGAAAAGATAAAAAAAAAAGAAGGGTAGCGAGAGATGGGGAGAGAGAGAGAGAGAGAGAGAGAGAGAGAGTAGTGGAGTGAAGAGTTGTTTCCAAGTTTTATTAGGGAGCAAAGGGAAGGGCAGTGGGGAAGAGAGGACAGCTTCACTTTAGGAAAAGGAGGAGGAAAGGAGTGAGGGTAGGGGATCATTAGGGCTTAGGTGAGAGGTGAAAGGGACGGTTTTAAAGGTAGGGGTATATCCCGACAATTGCACACCTCACGATACCAAAATTAGTAGGGGAACCTTTAAAGCCTTTGCATTTATTTGGGGTTGTCTCTCTGACGCCACCTTCAAATCTCCCCCATGCCATACCCCAAGGCGCTTACCACAATTACGTCCAAAGATATGTGATTTGCCCTACTCAATGCCATCGCATTTATTGGACAGTGCCAACACTATGATCCTCCATTTACTACGAGCTGCTGCTCGGACACACGCACTCACAGGGACATAGAGAGAGAGAGAGAGAGAGACCGCATGAGCATGACTTGACTAGGCCTTCGCTTGGCAGACTTTTAATCAACATGATCAGTTCCAGCCTCTTGACTATTCTTTCCTTCTTTTTTCCATTCCTTCTTGGAGTTTGGCACTTACACGCTTTCCTAGCTGACATGCAAAAATAAAGACTATTAAAGAAGGAACATCTCGGCAGCAATATCTATTCTTCCCCTTGCTGATTGAATATGTGCTTTTTGTCCCCCCTCCCATCTTTTCCCTGCCTTCCTTTTTGTCCTCAGGCTTTCAGAACGTCAATCGTATTGAATAAAATAATAAATGAAGGAATGCCCTTCCTGGCACGCACCCACTCGTCCTCCCTTTTAAAACCATTCGATAATCTCGATCGAGTGTCTTTTGTTTGTTGTCCAGCACGTCGTAAGCCCAAAGCACTAAAATTGCAAAGGGCGACCATCACAAAATTCGACAGCTAAGGGCATTTTTCTTTCTTTATCAATCGACCCATGTATGAATACTGACATGCAACGATGGTGAGTTCATAATAAGATACATGTATATCCATGACCTTGTTCGCAAGCTAGCTTCAATTTACCAGTTAACAGCTGACAAAAGAAACCTAGAGAGACCGTCCTATCATGCGCCATTGCAGTAAAGCTTCAAATGCCGAGAGGCATCCCTTAATTATGATGAATGATGGAAATGTAGATGAGGATATTGTTAACGGCTTGGAGCTTATATGGGTTCATTTCATTTTCCCTCCTCTTTCCTTTCGTATTGCACTTTTTTTTTTTCAAAAAAACAAAAAACAAACAAACAGACAAAAACACATTGTTTGGGAGGCCAAATGCACGAGTCTTGAGCAAGAACAAGGAAGAAGAAGGCCAACGAATTCGGCAAAGCGCAAAAAGGTCAGATGCGCGTTTGTTTTCAACTGCCAGACTTTTGCACTAATCACACCGGTTGGACCGCAAGGTAAGGAAGTAGGAATCACGCCAAAATTCTCACAATCGTGACTGCAACAGTAATCCACACCCGAAACTTGCTAATATTTTCTTTTTCCTTCGGCCGAAATTTCAACCCTGATCCTGCCACTAAAACTGTTAAATCACTATAATCTATGTACTTGGCCTACAGGTGCCGCACATTTCCCGCAGATTGCATAAGATCACGGTAATGTTCGTGGTGGAAACAAAGGATGCACCTAAAGTTAGTAATAAAAAAGAGGATTGCATCCAGGGGGAAATTAAGAGTCTGATCTGGTGACTGTAAACGATGAAAGTAGACCTGCAGCTTGGGCAGGTAAAATATCACCAAATGTTGACATGGCAGCTGCCGACCTGTCTTTGAATATGCCTACTTGCCCATCAGTTAAAATCGAACCCAACTTCAGGGTGCTTTCACCAAACCTGCTGCCAACCTGTCCATTGCAAGGGAGATTGTCATCAGTCATCACACCATTGCCTTTCTAAATAAATGACAAAACATCAAACAATGTTTGTCCGTCAAATGAACTAACGGGTCCCTACAATGGGGCAAAAGAAGTCTTATGCCGTGTATACATGGAGCCATGGCTGAAAAATTGTCAATGCGAACCAAAAAACTGGTACCAATAAAGAAGAAATTTTTGATAAATAAGTCACCTTGACCATGATCATTCGGATGAATGATATATGCTATTCTACTGGAACTAATAGTAACTCCCAACATACCATTCCTCTCCAAATTAATTGCTGAACCAAATTCTAGCTGAAGTGGAATTTTTTTCCCCTCATTTCAGTAACAAATGCCAGTCACAGTGTTTATGCACACCAATAGCACTATTAATAATATTATGGTAGTACTATGGCCAGACAGTTGGCATTTTCCAGACAGGAGCTTTTGAAGATAACAATAGTGCTATGGGAGTCCACTCATAAAAACTGATAGCTGCGGCCTTAAGTTTTTTGTCTCATGGTTTGCTAAAAGCTCCGACCACAGTAACCTTTACTCATTTTGCCTTTGAGAAGATGGTTGTTGGCTATATATTTTGACCTCTTTGTTCTTTGTCATCTGTATTCCTCCACACCCATAAATGGAACTAAATAGAAGAAAATAATGGAGAAAAGGTATACACATAGTAAAACCAACTACTTAGAGATCTACAGCTCAATTCAGTGAGTTGAGTTCTTGATAACATTGATCATAACTGAATCTACAAATTAAAAATGGATGACAAAGTCCCTGACACTGCCAACAGGATGAAGAAACAATAAGAAGCCAGAGATTGAATCGGAAAAGTCTTAACTCATGCATATTTCAGTTAGATTTGTAGTAATCTAGATTGCAGTCAATTTTATCTCTTGATTCTATAATGCGATCTCTTTGCTTCCTTTTGTGTCTGAACTAGTTTGTTTCCATGCCTAAATTTGTACCTAGGTTTTCTTTTCTGCTTTAGATTTCCATAAAAAGATAATCATTGTATATGCAATACCTAAATTGTTTATTTAAGAATTTTAATGCTCTCATTCATCATTTCAAAACAAAAAGTTTTGCCCACTAAATTTCAAGGATAAGATAGAAAAGCAGAGTACCAAAAAATTAAAAAAACAGTTGAAACAGAAAGTTTGACCTGCATGAAGGACTTCAAAATTGGTGCCGCTACACCAAAACTTGTGCTGTCTTCCAAATCAATCTTCTGAGAAAGCTCTCCATTTGTATAAGTTCTCCAGGAATTTCTTGAAGAGATAGAATTTGAAGCTGCTGCAAGAGATGCCTTAGGTGTCCCTTTGGAAGAGAGTGCAGGTGCACTGCAAAGTTGGGGACCAAAAGGATTGTCAAAAGTAGACATCACCCATTCAATAGTGAAACTGAACTAACATATGCGGCTCCAATTTGTCATAGGATGAACAAACACAGAGTGAACAATCAAAGTAGAATGCTGACCTAATTGGAAGATATTTAAAACGAGGAACAGTAGAGCATTGCATGATATTTGACACTGGATTATTAGGCAGTTTCTGCACGGTATCTGTGTACATTCGATTTAGCTGAACAAAGAACCCAAAGAGAACAGCATGCCGTAGGTATGTCTGCCTCTCATTATCCCATAGATATGGCTCATACCTTCAACAAGTACAACAGATCACACAACTTCACCATATCAGAAACAAAGGTGTTTGACTGTGCCTTAAACACCAATCACATAGAAACAACAGTCGACCATTATGATTGAACCAAATGACTTGAAAAAGAGTGTCCCAGTGCATGAGGTTTTGCATGGAGAGGTCTAAAAAAAGGTCAAATGTACATAATCTTGTCCCTATTTTTACAGGGAGATTGTTTCCACTACTTGAACATGTGACACAATGTAGTCACCTTACTGTTATACTAAGGCATGCCCTTTAACTAAATGACTACTGGCTAACAAAAAATTTTAAGTGTTGTAAGCATATACTAGATTGTGATTTTATATAACTTTGGTTAGTTGGACAAATCTACTGGTTTTTTTGATGATATTTATGTCAAGTTTTCCCCGCAACCAAAAACAAAAAAAACAAAGACCATTAAAATAAATGCCAGAGGTGGAAGAGGCGCTAGCAATCCCCAACAGATCTTCATACAACACTTAAACTTCCCAGAGGTTAAAACAAATGCTATGCTATTTTTTCAAGTTAAATGCTAGAGGAGTTTTTTATTAATATATGGAACAAAGAAACAAAAGCACTTACGTGAGCCAGTCTATTGGATCTAATCTTTTATTAAATTGATCAATTAACCCATCCATACGTTCTCTGAAGACCAAGTTTGTTTGGCTTCTGTCCTGCTTACGTCTGAAAGAAGCCTTCAGCTTAGGATTTCTAGATAAGTTCTCTTTAGCATTCGAATCTCCTCCAGAAAGAACATCCAAGGTGAATCTTAGGTCTAGTAGAATTTGCAAGATTCCTTTCTCCGACAGTTGTGAACCACGAGATTTCCTACTTGAAAGAAAGTCCCCATAAATTTCAGTAACCTACATGAAATAACACTGTCAGAAAGAAGTTTGATATAGCTGATAGTCAATCTTAAGGAACCCCAACATTTTTTTATAGAGCCACCACTCAAAAGAAATTCATGCACAAATAGAGACAGAGAGAGGTGAAGGGTGAAAAAAAAAACACCAATCCATCACAGCAATAAAGCTAAATAAAGTCCATACAAACAGAGAGGAAAGTTAATCCAGCTGATAACAAGAAATTGCATTTCTTCACTAGAAGATGCAGCTCAACCAGCAGCACACTATTGGCTACACCTGGACTGTTACAGTAACTGATTTGGACCAGAGAAAAAATTTTCAACTAAGGATGGAAGTAAGAGGAATTCAACCCGTACCAAATTGAAAGGTAACTCATTCACTAGAACTTTGTCTTCTGCAACTAAACCCCCCCCCCCCAATTGGTACAAACTATACTAGCAGAATGGATGCTCAAAAACATTTTCTAAAAACAGAATGGAGAACAATGACAGGAATGAAGAGAAAAAAGAGGTATAGGGAGGTAAACAACAATCCATGGAAGCTGAAATTCTCCCATCAATTAAACATCTAGCTTTATCCAAATGGATCCAAACTTGACACTTCAAACTCTCTGATACCAAGATTCTATGCCAAAGTATCTATTTGAAGCATTCACAATTGCATCAGTGACTTGGGTAGAAAACAAAGAGGCAACTACTTGGTCAAACAGAACACTAAGCAGCCTATTAGAAGCTAGCAAACATGCACATTAAAACATTGATGATACCAGCATTATAACCAGAGGTACTCAATACAATTGTCTCAACAATTTTGCAGAATGGGATAATTTCAGTGCATATGATTCTGATAGAAGGTACAGTAACAGTTCTATTTCTTATTTGGTTTCAAGTTAAATATTGTCAAATCCAAAGCCACAATAGATTGAATCAAAGTTGACAGCTGCAAATAAAGGCAAATGAAAATGAAGGTCCCATAGAAAAATTCACCAAAACTCTGACAACTTAAAGGGGTGCCAATCATAAATAGTTGTTAAGCATAAGCATGCCCTCATATGTTGTGGAAAAACAAATGCAGATTTTGATCAAAGCTGCATACCTTTTCCAGTAATTGCAAAGAAAATTTTTGCAGAATTGATTTGTCAAGCACATGACCTCCAATCCTATGAATTTCTTCACATGCTCGAAATAGAAATGAGATTATGTAGAGTGAAGGCATGGATGGCAGTGATATTTTCATTTCAGATTGGCTCTCATCATACTGTTCTTGCCTGATGACTGTCTCCTCCCAACCCTTCAAATTTTTTGAAGGCAAGATTACTTAAATATGTGAAAAAAATTATACACATGAGACAAAAAGCAGAGTACAATATATTGCAATGATCACACCAATGAGTATGAAGCACTTTCTCAATGTGCTATCAAGCTAGTTCATGGCCTACAGTGTATGTCATGAACACAAGAAACAGGGAAAAAAATATATTTTACTTGTCTAGTCTCTACAATTGAGAAAACTGAAGAAAAACCACAAACCCATCACCCTTGCATCCCCTCCACAGTCAACTATGCATGGCATGTTTTTTTTTTTTTTTTGAAATACCAACTGTTTGGGCAACCAATGTAATGATTATGGGGAATCAACATAAAAGTAAAAATAAAAAAACAGAGCATGAAAAATTGAGGGTTAAAAAAATGATCCAAAAATATGAAAAGGACAGCTCTTCTATTCAAAAAGAGAATGATGCTCTTCTATTCATCTTTCATAGTATGTGCCACTTGAAGACATCTAAACTACATTTCAAGCACGTACATGCAAAGGAAAAAAAACTACTGCCAAGCACTAACCCTCAAGGGAGTTGTTGCAGATAATCCATCATCCTTTCCAAGATCCCGAGCAAGAATGACTGACAGCTCATGAGATATCCAGGATATCCACAAGTTGTGAGCTCGGATGCACAAGTCTCTCATGATTCTGCCTAGTTCATCAAGCCTAGGACTTGCACTTTCATTAGCACCAAGCAGAGCAGCGATGGTGGAAGAAGTCTGCCTTCTGGAACCTGTGGGCGATTGTCTGCCAGGAACGTCAGGAATAGGAGAAGCAGTGGCAACTCTCAGTTGCCCCAACCCCAATGGCATCTTGTCAACAACAGCAGCCATGGTATCTTTGTCCCAAAACCTAGGAGAACCGAGTAACAAGGGGATGTGTTTTGAATGATTCTGGAATGCATACAAAAGTCTCCCCATGAAAAGAGACCTCTCAACAACTATAGCTGCAGGAACTGACTGACTTCCCTTGCTGGAAGGTTCCATGGCAGTATTCAGATTATCAAGCTCCCTCTTCAGTTCTGACAATATGGTCGATATACTATCATAACATTTATCTTGAATAAATGGTGCCAAATCTCTAAGCCTAGGAACTGCCTTTGGAGACTCTAAGAAACAGAGGAGGTCATCAAGTGCGCTTCGACAATGGCTATCCACTGCATCTCTGATTCTACTAACTTCAGAACCAAAGTATGCATTGAAACAACTTTGAAAATCACTTTCTGAAGGTGATTTATAGCCTGAGGCAAGACCACACTTCTTTGCATCAGGCTCAATGAACCACACACCACCACCAGTCGAAGGTCTGTTTAAGTACACCTGGAAGTCAATGTATTCACCAGTAGTCTCTCCAATTAAATGAATGGAGTGCTCCATATTGATGCCTCTTGCTAAATCGTCGAATCCCAAGTTGATGATTCTTTTCATCCTCCCAACAAATGCATCCTCAAATATCTCATCCCAAAGATCAGAGTCATCTTGTATGACTAAATCTCTGATCCTGCTCCAAGGTAACTCAATCTCAGACCCAAAGACACTCTTTAGCCACTCCAAACTACCATCTAACACTTGCTTATTATCCATGGTATCTCTTATCGTCTTCTCAGCCAATGCTAGCTCTCGGCCATCAGCAATAGAATCAATCAAGTACCTGCCATTGATCTTACTGACAATCTCCTCGCCACATTCCCTCAGCCAAGCCAGACAGGTCCTGGAGATATAGTCTCTATCAAGGGTAACCATAACAGACTCAAGAGATTCCCTAAACAATTTCCACAATCTGATCTCCTCATCTGGATTGGGAATTCCACCAAATAATTGAGAGGCAGGAGGCGACCCCAAAATAACCTTGTAGAACATCGGCATATCATTCAAAACTTGGAGAAACAACTCCCCAACTTGTCCTACGCTAACCTGAATTATGTTGAGAACTTGGCAAAACAAGGAAACCACAATCTCCCCACTTGTTGTAGCAGTGGCAGTAGTAGCGTCATTAGCCCCACCAAAACTAGCCAATTTCTGAAAAATCCAAGATTTTCGAGTATCAAGAAACAGAGAAAGCACCTGGCAAGGATCTAACTCATCAATGACAGCAACTGCGGCCAAGGCGTCAGCGTAAGCCTCGATCCCGAGACCAGGATCCAGCAGCCTGTCGCGACTCCGCTGTGAAATCTGGGACTTGAAGCTCTCAACGATCTGCCACTGGTGTTGCAGGAGAGGGAAATTCGACAGGATTTGCGCAGTGGCGATAGGAGAAGCAGCGTTGTTTGGGTGAAGATTGTTTTGAAGAAGCATGAGGTGGTGGTGGACGTGCTTGGCACGGATGTATCTGCCAGCGGCTTCCAGGAACATGGACTCGTCGAGGCAGCCCCAGATGTTCTCCGGAGTGTCAACCAGGTACTTGACCCGGCAGGCGATCCCATAGATTCGGACGCGGGCTGGGTTTGGGTCGACGGCGAATTTGAGGGGGGCTTCCGTTTCCGAGACCGGAGAGACAGAGAGGAAGCGAACGTTGGATTGGATGGCGGCTATATTAGTAGAGATGGAGCGGCAGGAGGACTTCATGAGGACGATGGAATCGGCAGAGTCTATGAGATCTCGATAGCGGTTGCCCACCAATTGGCGGAGCTCCTCCTTCTTGTCCTCGATCTGTTTTCTGGTTGTGGCTTGCACATTCCGGATTTCGGTTATGGGTTTTGTTCGGAACAATGCTTCCGCATCTCTGTGGCCTCCGCCTCCGCCGCTTCCGGCGCGATCTTCCGCGGAAACTCTCGACAGTCTCGTCCTCGTCGTCGTCATGGTCACCGTCGCCAATTGTTTCGGTTGCTTGTGATGTTGCTTTAAAATTTATTAATCCTCGTTTGTCGTCGGAAATGCGCACGGTCCTTTCATATTATTCGAGTTATGCCCCTACATTTTTTAAGCTTACTCAATTGAACCCCCTGTTTTTTTTTTTCAGCGTTTTGCTTGTTTGGTTTATTTCGTAGTCGAGGTTGATATAATATTCTTTTTTTTTTTTTTCTCCTTCCTTTTCTCTTTTCAGATGGTAACGGTATTGTTTTTTTTTTTTTTGGCTTTTTCCCCAGTGTAATCATTGGTTGGATGGTGGACGATACAATACAATTACAATGGTATGAAACCACATAATTAAATTGGGCCTTGGTTGTACCGATAACGAAGAGAGGAAAAGTCTTAGGCCGTCGGGAGGTATTTTCGAAGGGTGAAAAGAACGCTGGAGCTGGCCTGGATGGTGGTCGGTCGGTACTCTACAATTCTCAAATGCTTCAAATGGAGTGGAGAAAAGTCTCCTCAGCTCGTAACAGTTGCTCAAGCGCCCCACCGTTCAGACGCAACTGCAAGATTATGGAATTTAGAATTATCGTTGAGTTTCGTTGTTATGATTGGCAAATTGAGTAATAAAATATGTTATTAATAAATATAATTAATTATGCAAAAGTTACTTATAATATTAAAAGATAAAAATTTCTAATAAAAACCTTTTTATTTAATTAAATTATAATTATTTTAAAAATTATTAAATTATAGTTATTTTTTGTACTAAAATATATTTTTAACTCATCTTTAAGTTATAATGCATTTATATTAAATAAAAATTTTAAAATTTGATAAACACTATCATAATTATGTTAACTTAAGATGTAAATTTCTAAACTATAATTACAATCTTAAATAAATCAAAGACTTTTCTAATAAACTCTATTTTCCTAATTTTAAAATTTTAAATGAATAATAATTAAAAAATAGTGAATAACACTTAATAAAAAAGTTCAATAATTCAACTTAACAAAAGTTTACTCAAATTTCAGCATTTTATAATCTCATTTTGAAACTTGTCAAATAAATAAATTAGACTTAAACAATAATAAATTTAACTTGTTTACAATAATAATTTGTTTTAAATTTTTTCATAAAGTTATTAAAAAAAACTCATGTGTTATGTCATAAAAATAACTATTTTTAACCTCAACTTCAAAATTATATGTTACATATACTTATATTTATATACTAAAATTAAATATTTATTGTCATTTTAATTTTATTTAAAATAATAAATTTTGTTAATTTTAATTAAAAATTTAATTAATAATATCTATTGAAATTCATAAAATACAACAAAATATGAATTAATCACTTCTCTTATTATTTCAAATGAATAAGTTTATAAGTAAAAAAATTACTTTAGTTTCTTTCCATGGTTATAAGTATTATAATAAGTGTTGTTATATAATAGTGATATATTTTTAATTATTTTATTAATATTATAAACTTAAATTAGTTATTGATAAAAAATTTGTGTATTCTACTTGAAAACAATAAATTTAGTTTAAATTTTGTTCATTATTAAATGACATGACACTAAATTTAATTAAATTTTATGTGAAAAATTTTAAAATGACAAAATTCAATTTTGCTTGAATTATTTATAGATCTACTCAAATAAGTTTTCATAGACTACATATGTAAATATATATTTATGAAATTTATACGAGATATAAAAAATTTTGATTGTAAATTTTTTGGAATTTTTATAATAATGTTTTATATTTTTAAATATATTTTAAATTAAATTTTAAAATAAAAATTAGTTAAAATTTTATATATTAATTAAATAAAAATTATGAACTATTTAATCACTTTTTATGAAAAAAATAGATTGATTTAAAATAAATTTAAAAAATATAAAATTTAAATAAAAATTTAATAATTATTATTATTTTGGCATATGCCGAATTTATATTGCAGCGACGACGCCAGGGACAATATAGTAATTGACTGGCTTTTCAGTTCATCTATGTACGAGAAGAACACGAACACGCATTAAAAGACTTAAGATTTTCGTGAAATTAAATGACAAAATGCATAAATAAATAAATAAATAAATAAATAAATATATATATATATAGTTATCTTTATGTTTATGTATCCCGGGTTGCTAATAATTCCTTAAATTATTTATTTATGCATCATTGTTTCTCTACCATTGCCTCCTCCTCCTCCTTTGCGCCCGGCGCGACATCCTCCGTACCGACTGGATTCTCTCCTCCAGTCTGTGACTTTGTTCTGTTTGTTTATTTATTATTATTGTTGTTGTTTTTTCTTTGTTTGTTTGTTTTTAATTTCTGAATTAAATCAGTCAGACTCCAAAACAAAAAGATTGATTGAGGTATTGTCATTGTCTGTACCAAAACAAGCAGTAGAGAGGAGACACTAGAGAGAGAGAGAGAGAGAGAGCTAACGTCCTATCCTCCCTACCTCCCAGTCGCCTCGCCCAACAGGCCAACGAACACAAGTAAGAGCAAAGTCAGCCAGCGGTTGCCAAACGCATCAAATCATTAACGGAAATTGCGCCGCCGCCTCCTCCACAACCAGCACTGTCGATGGACTTCAACAAGAAGGACGACCGGGTGTTCTCTTACCAGTACGATGACGGTGGTGGTGAAGATGATGGTAATACTAGTTGTCCTTTTCGTTCTCCGAAAGTATTCGACCGCTACTTGCCTTCTTCGTCATCTTCTTCCGAGGACGAACCCAATTCTTCGATGGAAGCCACTAGCAAGCGCCTCGATTACATGATTCAGTTCTTGGACCGCAAGCTCTCCAACAACCCCTCCTCCCCCTCCCCCTTTGTCAGTAATCATCACCATCGTCCTATTAATAATCAAGACCACAAGCACAACTCTAGCAGTTCCTCCTCCGCTTTACCCGAGTTCATTGGCAAAGGAGGTGGCACTGGTATTTTTAGAGTTCCCGTGCGAGCCGCCCTCCATCCAGGGCGTCCACCTTGTCTAGGGGTTCGACCCCACCCATTAAGGGAATCCCAAATCGGTTGTTTCTTGCGAACCATCGCCACCACCCACTCTCATTTGTGGGCCGGCAGGGAAGACGGCGCCGTCCAGGTTTGGGATTTCAACAAGTTGTACGGTGGGAGCCGCGAAACGGCGCCCTGCACGGAGTCAGTTGCCGAGGCAGGGGGAATGGGTGGGTCGGCTGTAATGTGTATGGTCGAAGATGAAGGGAGTAAAATGGTCTGGACTGGGCACAGAGATGGGAGAATTAGGGGTTGGAAGATGGACCTTGCTTCCCTTCATCATCACTTCAAGGAAACCTTGTCCTGGTTTGCCCATCGAGGCCCTATTCTCTCTATGCTCTTCACTTGTTACGGTCAGTGCTCTCAAGTGCTGGTGCTAAGTTTTCCATTACTTTAACCTCCACGATTCTTTCCAGTGCTACTAGGCTTCTACTTTTTCTTATACTTGATCAATTAAAGTCATTTCTTAATTGTAATTATAATTGCTCGATGTCTCTCTTGTGTGTTGTAATCTATTATTCACAAGGTTTGGGTTGTTAAAAAGGTTTCTTGTTTATTACAATATGCTCTTGTGAGTTTCTCACTTTGTTCCTATGCATGTGGTCCAGGTGATCTTTGGTCAGGTTCAGAGGGTGGTGCTATCAAGATATGGCCATGGGAAGCAATCGACAAAGCCTTTTCTTTTATAGATGAAGCAAGACACATGGCCACATCTTTTGTGGAGAGGTCGTACATTGATCTTAGGAACCAAGTTACTCTGAATGGCTATGGCAGCATTTTTACTTGTGATATTAAATACTTGCTATCAGATTTTTCCAGAGCCAAAGTGTGGAGTGCTGGCTATCTCTCTTTCGCTCTGTGGTATGTTATTGATTGGCTTGCTCTACCTTGAATGGTCTAACATTCTCTGAAAATTATAGGAGTGCATTTCTAAAAGCAGATGTGTGCTTTATCCTATCAGCATGACAAACTAATGTGACTATATAACTGCATACTTCTACGAGCTTCTTTACTATATGGTTACTTTAAATTTAATCTGTGTGTTTGATGGTTTGTGAAATAAACTGTTATTCAATTTTGAAATTAACTTAAATTTCTTATTTTATATGTGCCCCAAGAAAAAAAAAAGTTTTTATTGTGTGGGTATTAACAATGGAAAATCAGCCTAAAACTTGTGTAAGTGAAACAAATTTTTTCTTTTTTTCTTTCTTTTTGTTTAATCACTGAAAAAAATGGCTGCCATATATTAGCACAATTGTAATTCAAACGATTAGCAAAATGGTTTAATACTTCAAATAAAATATCTTGAATATTATCATATGGAATTCGAGAGTAAATCTTGTCATCCCCATATCTTTCCTTTTGTTTTAACAGTGTCATCCATTTGAAGATTGGACATGTCCTCGTTGGTCTTCCTTCTTCACAAAGAGAATTGTTTGAGGATCTCATTTATCCTTTTGGATGATTTATGAAGCACTTTTTTCTATATAGGACTCTTTTGGTTTTCATTAACAGTATCTGGGTATTAATCTCCTCTTTCACTTTTTCAAAATGTGCATAAGTGACAAATTGCATTTTTAGTAGCACTCCATGCTGTTAGGCTCAACCTCTGTCCATTGTTATTTTTGGGATCTTTTCACTTTGTCACTGTTGTTAGAATTAATTGTGGCATTTTTCATCTTAATTAATGTATAAGACCAAATTCATTCGTTTTCTACAAAGGATTGCTAATCCTTAACTTTTTGAGGAATCCTTAGTTAAATTTTACTAATTGAAATTTAATTGTGCTGATAGTTATGTTTTACAGGGATGCTCGTACAAGAGAGTTGCTTAAAGTGTTTAATATAGATGGCCAGATTGAAAGAATGGACATGACACTGGGGCAGGATTTTACCTTTGAAGATGAGATAAAGATGAGAATTGCAACTGGTTCAAAGAAAGAAAAGATGCAAAGCTCTTTTGGTTTTTTTCAGCGTTCACGTAATGCCATAATAGGTGCAGCTGATGCTGTTCGTCGAGTTGCTGCAAAAAGTGGGTTTGGAGATGATAATCGGAGAACCGAGGCAATAATTGTAGCAACTGATGGAATAATCTGGACCGGATGTACAAGTGGCTTACTTGTACGGTGGGATGGGTCTGGTACTCGCTTGCAAGATTTCCAGTACCATTCTTTTGCTGTTCAATGCTTTTGTACATTTGGATCACGGATATGGGTTGGTTATGCAAGTGGCACTATTCAGGTTTTGGATCTTGATGGTAATTTGCTTGGAGGATGGGTGGCTCACAGCGGTCCTATAATAAAAATGGCTGTTGGGGCTGGTTATGTTTTCACTTTAGCTAATCATGGTGGTATACGTGGATGGAACGTCATGTCTCCTGGGCATGTTGACAGCATATTGCATTCAGAATTATCTGGCAAAGAATTTTTGTACACAAGGATAGAGAATTTGAAAATATTGACTGGTACATGGAATGTGGCACAGGGAAAGGCCTCTCACGACTCTCTCACATCTTGGCTAGGTTCTGCAACTGGTGATGTTGGCATTGTAGTTGTCGGGCTGCAAGAAGTTGAAATGGGTGCTGGTGTTCTTGCAATGTCTGCTGCAAAAGAAACTGTAAGAGAATAACAACCCATTTGAATGTTCATGGCTTCATTGCCTGTTATTGTCAAATGATTGGGGGTTGGAATTCACTTTGCAATGGCCTACTAAATTTAAAACTTGGAATGAAACAACCACTTATTTTTTGGATAGATAACCAGTTGTCATTAGCCTCAATATTTTTTCTTTTGGGTCTCTGTACCATATTAATGATTAGGTCAAGAATTTCTTTGGGATGAACAAAAGCAGATTTGAAACATGGGAGGACAACAGTCATACTTTCCTTTTTCTTATTCTTTGTATTAGATTATGTTTGAGACAACCAATAATTTGTTGTTGAAAAAGTACGCCGGGTAAAAAATTTGGGTGGGTGTGCTGTGAATAAAACTGAAGGGACTTGTTTTGTGTTGCAAACTTAGACTATGAAGGGTGCTGAGGGAATTACTGTATTCTACAATTCTCATACATAGTTATCTATGAGTTGGTTTAGGTGACCCTAAGCTAAAAGAAGCATGCATGAGGGTAGATTGGCGGGAAGGAAAGTAAAATTTGTATCATCATTGCAATGATACTCATACTCATCCTTGCTCTTTTTATATTTTGTTGATTTACTGTCTTATTGGGCTTCATATGTGTGACAGGTAGGACTTGAGGGCAGCTCTGTTGGGCAGTGGTGGCTAGATATGATTGGCAGAACATTGGATGAAGGGTCAACCTTTGGACGTGTTGGTTCTCGGCAGTTGGCAGGCTTGCTTATTGCTGTATGGTCAGTATCTACAAAGGCAATACGTGTTCAGCTGTTTTTTGTTTTTAGTAGGTTGGAATCAGGCCTATGTGCTATTGCCCTTTTTTAAAGTTTTTAGTAGGCTGGAATCAGACCTATGTGCAAAGAGCCTGCCAAATTGAGTCATGAAATGCTATTTATGGACTCTTCCATTCTATTTGCAACTAGTTTCCACTTCATCTAGATGTGGTTCTCCATCCCCCATTTTTGCTTAGGCATATATATTTTCCTTTTTTTGATCTCTTAAGTCCCTCTCCTTTGTTTGATATCTTGTTTCTGACTGTTGATTTATGTTCTTCCAGGGTTAGAAATAACCTTAAAGCTCATGTTGGAGATGTTGATGCTGCTGCAGTTCCATGTGGATTTGGACGCGCAATTGGCAATAAGGTACACACATTTTGTCTTTGCTTTATTTCATGATGAGATTCCCAATTCAACTTCCAACTCATGCTCAGGTTTCCTTCTTGACAAAGCATATTTATTAGTGTAGTTTTTTCTAATTATTTAAATGTTTGTGTGGCTAAATATTCTATTTCCAGGGAGCTGTGGGTTTGAGGATTAGGGTATACGATCGGATTATGTGCTTTGTTAATTGCCACTTTGCGGCACATTTGGAAGCAGTGAATCGTCGCAATGCTGATTTTGATCATGTATATCGAACAATGACCTTTGGCCGACCATCTAGCATATTGAATGCTGCAGCTGGTATTGTGCCATGCCTGCTCTTGTCTTGCTCAGTTGCCTGCTCAATGTATTTGTTTTGGCTTGTTTATAGATCTGGCTTGCCATTGCTCCTTTCTGTTGCAGCTGGTGCTTCATCTGCTGTCCAATTACTTCGGGCCACAAATGTATGTCCATGTTTTGTGCACATGCTCCTTATCTTTAAGCTGCTTTTTGTGGCACTATCTTCTACTTGGCTTGATTAAGTTTTGGTGCATGCACAGGTTGCCGGTGCAAATTCTGCTGAAGTATTGCCTGATTTATCTGAGGCAGACATGGTCGTATTTCTTGGCGACTTTAATTATCGGCTGGATGGTATATCGTATGATGAAGCAAGGGATTTTATCTCCCAAAGATGCTTTGATTGGCTTAGGGAAAGGGATCAGCTCTGGACAGAAATGGAAGCAGGGAATGTCTTTCAGGGAATTCGTGAAGCTGTTATCAGATTTCCTCCCACGTACAAGTTTGAAAAGAACCAACCTGGTTTATCAGGTGCTTGTCTCACTTTGCATGTACAACTATGTGGTTGAGAGCTGGCAGTTTCACATCAGTGATTATTGGAAAAATTGATGAACACAAATGAGAAAAAGCACAATGGAAAATAAGAAACTTTCAAGCAATAGCCTTTAGCTTTGTACCAATCATACACAGGTCTTTTACTGGATAAATTGTCTCTTTACAGGGTATGATTCAGGTGAAAAAAAGCGCATTCCTGCCTGGTGTGATAGAATATTGTATCGTGATAGCCGGTCAACTCAAGCATCTGAATGCGGTTTAGATTGTCCTGTTGTTTGTTCGGTATCAGAGTAAGCCTTCAGTCACCTATACAGAGTAAATGATGCATGCAAAAGGATACAAATTGCATTTCATAAAGCTACTGGGGCTCTTCTTTTGTTTAGGCCATGTTTCATTCCTGAGCTCGACACTTCCTGTGGTTTCATCTGGACTTTCTTAGCCAGTGGATTATGTATAACTAGACAAGCCATTTCATTTACATGCAAGTTCTTTTGTGTAGGCATGTGTGGGTGAGTGTACAATCCTTTGATTTGTGATTGCTGTCTCTTGAATAGGTATGATGCTTCTATGGAGGTCACAGACAGTGATCACAAGCCTGTTCGCTGCATTTTTAGTGTTGCTGTTGCACGAGTTGATGAGTCAGTTAGGAGACAGGAGTTTGGTGACATTGTTAAATCAAATGATGAAATTAAATGCCGACTCGAAGAACTTTGCAAGATTCCAGAAACTATTGTTAGTACGAACAATATAATCCTTCAAAACCAGGATGCAACTATTTTACGCATCACCAATATATTTAAGGATAGCAATGCTCTGTTTCAAATCATTTGTGAAGGTCAGTCTACAATTAATGATGATGGACTAGCATTAAATCATCATTCAAGAGGTGCCTTTGGGTTTCCACGATGGCTTGAGGTGAGTTCCTCGACACCACATTATCAAAATTGCAAGAGTGCAGTGTGTTGATTTCTCACAACATATTGATTATTAGGAAAATCTAGGTAGACTCAAAAGTGGTGAACTTTAGTGGACACAATTAATTTTTATATTATATACAAAATATTTTATACTACATTAATATTTTGCATGTATAAAATTTCTTGTATGTAGTATAAAAACTAAATGTATTGTATGTAGTATACTACTTTTAAGTCCACCTAGTTGCACCCTTCATTATTATTGGAGTTGGCTTCTTTGGACTTGAATTCATATCAACATGGAATTTGTGTAAAGTTGTGCTAAAATTTTTTTTTTGGCACAAAAAGAGAACCTTATTTGCAAATTAAATGCACGGCTGTGCATTTCAGAATTTTGTGTTGCTTGAACCAGGTGACCCCAGCAGCTGGCATCATAAAACCAGATCATACTGCAGAGATATCAGTTCGTCTGGAGGATTTCCCCACCGTGGAGGAGTTTCTTGACGGTGTCCTGCAAAATTCATGGTGTGAAGACACTAGAGACAAGGAAATCATATTGGTTGTCAGAGTGCATGGTACCTACAACATGACAGACACAAAGGGTCACCGTATCCGTGTGCGCCACTGCTGTTCAACTCAGATGGCACGAAATGAGCCTAAACCTTATCTCAGTATGCAAGGCCAGGGAAATCTTCTCCGTAGGTCTGATTACCAACGACTTAGCAGTTCGTATGATGTGTTTGATCACCTTCGCAATCTTCAGAGTCCTTAGCATGACTTTAAGTGGCCAAGGCACAGAGGGTGTTGTTATTCGTGCTAAGCTGAATTATGGAGGGAGAAACCTGTTTTGACAAATTCCATGGTAACAGAATCTTGGTGCGAATAACCAAGAGCCAGGACCTGTTTTAGCTGTTGCTCTTATTGCAGTGCTTTTGGCAGTCATATCCTCTTTTTTATTTTTATATTTTGTTGCTATCCCAGTTTGAGTTTTTTTGTCCAATTTGTAACCATCAGCCTAGAGGTATATAGAGAAAACAAGCCAATACATGCACAAGGGAGAGGTGGATTTTTTTTTTTTTTTTTGGGCCCATTCACGACCTTTGTATCTTTTTTTTTTGGGTCACTAGTTCAATTCTTTTAGGCCCTTTGGTCGCTTTTTTATTTACCTCGATTGTTGTATACACGGTTTGTTGAGTGAAAAGTTGGGGAGGGGGGGGCGTGAGCTGCCCCCCAGCATGTTCTTGTTGTTGGATTGCTGTTTAGCGCTGTTGTATCTCGCAACTTGTTGCAAATACCATGAGAAGTCATTTCTCTCTCTCATTTTTTTTGGTATTATTTTTCTCCGCCAGTGCTTGAAAGAAAATCAGGTTTGCGAACTGAGCAACGCGCATTGTGGGCAAACCAGAGGCGGCTATAATTAAGGATATGATAAAATTATTTTAATCAAAAAATTATTATTATTAATTTATACAATTTAATATTATATTTTAATATTTTTATTAATAAACATGTTTTAAGTAATTAAGTTAATTTTTTTATATTTTATATATGTGCAATATTTATGATTTATTTATTTAAAAAATATAAAATATATAACAATTTTTTACTTTTCTGAAGGTTGATTTTTTATGAAATTAATTTTTTTATTATTATTTTTATAATTTTTTAATTCTTAATCTTTATTTTTTCATTATAAGTCATTAGAGTAATATTCTTAAAAATTTTGTTTTTTTTTTATATTTTTACTATCATCACTAAATCAAAAAAATTACGATATCGACATTATTTTACAATATTTTTAGAATATTTTTAAAATTAAATTGATTTAAATTTAAAAATAAATATTTTTTATGCAAAGTGTTTAAAGTAATTAGAATAAATTATTTTTACATATTATTTTTAGTTAGAAGTTAAAGGATGTTTTATTAAATTTGATAATAAATACACTAATAAGTTGTTGAAGTTTGAGGACGAATTGTTAGATACTAAATTAAAAAGTATTAATTATAAACTTACTTAAATGTTACAATTGAAAAGTACTAACAATAATATCAATTTAGAGCATAATTTGATGAAATTAAAAATTAAATAAATTTATAAGATTGATAAATTTTTTTTTAAAAATAAAGTTGCATTGGTTTATTTCTATAAAACTAATAAATAACAAGCTTGTCAAGTAAGTTGCTCTTTCAAAAAAATTTTGTAATAGATTTAATATGTCAATTATAAAAAATTGTAAGATTATTCTTAATATTGATTTTTTGTTAATTTAAAGAGATATTTTTTGAAGTATTTTGAAAAATAATTATAGTGTTAAAGTTAATATAATTCTTATAAAAAATTACACAAAAGAAGGTAAAACTGAAAAAAAAATATTTATTTTTAATTAACGTTAATGATAAGATTAATTTGAAAAATAAAAAAATAATAAATCATCTTAATTAAAAATTTATTATTAATAATTTATATAATTTAATATTTATTTTTATTATTTTGTATGACTTATTTGTAAAAATAAAAAAAAATTTAAAAAATTTAATTATTTGAAAACCAATCTCTTTAAAATAATTATTAAAAATTAATTTTCTTTAAAAATGATTGAAAGAAAATCAATAACTTAGTTTTTTACTTTTATAATTTTTTATTTTCATTATTTTCAATTCCTTACTTCCAATAGGACAGGAGAAAGGACGCGCACCGCGCAATCTCAAGTTGATTGAAAAAGAAGGAAAATTGGGCTTGGTTCAAACAATCTTCTTTCTCTAAAATCCTAATCTTAATTTTCCCTTCTTTTTTACTTTCTTTTTCTTGAATGGAATATAAAACAGGAAACACCTACCCTAACCCCTTACCAAGCAGCCGGATGATACAACCTGTCGGACGGACCGGGTGCCTGCAAGCGGATGTGAGTTGTGTCTCAATTCCAACCTCTCCCCCCAAAATCCACCCCCCCCCACACGCAAGAATATTCATAAGTTGCATTGTTTCCATTATTTGCTTCTTTTCTTTTTTGATAAGTTGCTATGCTGGGCATAGTCTTCCAAGATTTTTCCTTTTATCTGTTGATGTCCATTTATTTATGTGATGCTATGTTATGGTTGTGGTTATAGACTTCATAGTTTTTTTTTGTATTATTATTAAAAAAAAAAAAAGGGAAAGGGACATGGAGGAAGAGAAAGTAGCAGTGGGAGAAGAAGAAGTAGTAGAGAACAAGCAGGTGATATTCAAGGGGTATATAGACAGATCGCCTAGAGAAACAGACATGGAGATAAGGGTTGGGAAAATAGAGCTGAGGCAACCCCAAGTAAAAGGAGGAGCTTTCTTGGTTAAAAATCTCTACCTCTCTTGTGACCCCTATATGAGAGGCCGAATGCGTGACTACCATGGCTCTTACATTCCCCCCTTTGTACCTGGCCAGGTATTCCTATGGCTTATGGCTGTCCCCCATCCTTCTCGTTCTCTTTCTCTTTCTCTTCCCCCCGCATTTCCTTACTATTATTAGTTCATTAGTTATTTATTGATGTCTTTGTTCTTTGTTGTTTAAAAAAAAAAAATCTCTAATCCACGGGATTTAGCTGGCTAATCTGAATTTGTCTTTCCTGCTGCTGTTCCTGCACTTCGCTTCAAAATTTTATCTTAGCTTGTTACCTTTGCCCCACCACTCTTCTCCTCACTCTACTTTACCAACGTCCATGGAATGCTCTCTTCTGATAATCCTTTTTAGCCGGATGCATTTCGTGAAGCTTACTGATGAGTTTTGTATTCTATTCGCCTGAATCGCTCAAGGCCATGCAAGGATTCGGTGTATCAAAGGTTGTTGTTTCTGGTCTCCCAGATTTCAAACCCGGCGATTTGGTCTCCGGAATCACTGGCTGGGAAGAATACAGCCTCATTTTCAAACCCGAGCAATTAAGAAGAATTCAACCAGATGATGATATTCCTCTTTCCTATCACTTGGGTCTTCTTGGTATAATATTTCTCTGCTTCTTTTTATTTTCCTGTGTTTCTCATGGGACATACATTCATACACGCACAGACCCCTACACAATCTTTTCATAATTAGTGATGGTTTGTCCCTCTTTAACACTTTTTCCTTTGGAACTGTTCACATTGTGGGGCGTTTGGCATACATTGTTGGCCAGTCTCTTGCCAACTTAATATTTTGAGATCATTGGTCTTTCCTAGAAAATGTAAGCGGATATCTCAGCCTCACATAGCCATGATCCCATAATAAAGCCGAGACTTAACAGGCAAAGATTGATGTCCTTTGCTCAGTTGACTGGTATACCAGGCAGGCACAGTACCACGGACTTACCTTTCTTCCTTGCCGTCTAACAAGTCTTTGTTCAAAGTTTTAACCCCGAAATTGCTTAGCAAAGCTAATTTAAGAAGTGAGAATGTTAACGTGTGACTTTTCTAATTGAAGTCCAATAAATTTGTATTGCAGATCTTGACTTGACAGAATAACAACTGATTTGACTTGAAAGAGCAAAAATTTGAGTGCTTGTTTGTGTTGTATGTTCAATTCCTTGCTTGCTTGTTAGGGTTGAGAGCAATGTTGAGTAGTTTAGAGAAACTTGTTTTTTCCTCTATCTTCCTCTTCCTCTGTCAGAGTGCATGCAGTTCCTTGGTGTGGGCTTCAGCAAGGGAAAGTTCACATCAGTAGGACTCAGTAGACGTTGAGAAAATTGTGTGCATCTTCTTAAGTCAAATTTCTTATTTCACATGCTACAGGTTCTGCTTTTCTAAATATTGGTTTTAATTGTTAGACCATAGTAACACAGGTGAAAATATTCTGCAGGAATGCCAGGTTTTACTGCCTACGTAGGATTTTACAAGGTCTGCTCCCCTAAGAAGGGGGAGTATGTTTTTGTATCTGCAGCTGCAGGAGCTGTTGGGCAGCTTGTTGGCCAACTGGCCAAGTTACATGGCTGCTATGTAGTTGGAACTGCCGGAACAAATCAAAAGGCAAGTTGAAGAAGAGGAATTATCTTAGTTTATGAGTTATCCTCAATGAATAACCTTGCATGCAGTAAATTGAAGAAGAGGAATTATTTTATTTCAAATATTGTCCACAATGGGATCTGAAATGAAGCAAAAGTATCTTCAATGTGGAATATCAGGTTGATATTCTGAAGAGTAAGCTTGGATTTGATGAAGCTTTCAACTATAAAGAAGAGGACAACTTGGATGCAGCTGTGAAAAGGTGAACAACAAACTTTGGAAATGCAAGTCTGATAATGCTGCTATAAGCTGAATCAGAAAGCTGACATGGCCATTTGCTTACACAACAATGTGACACTAAACTTTATCAATTGATGTTTAGAGAACTTGTTTTGCTAAAGGGAAGCCACTGATGCCTAATGATGTCATCTTGGATTTTTTTTTTCTGTAATTCATTCATGTTGGAAACCAATTTAAATTAATGTAACTAAATATGACAATTATTCCTATGAATAAAAGTGAATAGTAGTGTATGACAATGGAGAGATTGTTGGGGTGTTTGGGATGCCATATTTGACATGTCCTACACATTAAATAGGATTGGCATCTGGTTACATGCCCTTTGTAGGCATGGAGAATGGGATCATAGTAGTAATTGCTCACTATTTGATTGCTGACTTATGCCTCATTTATAATAGGTACTTCCCAGCGGGCATTGACATCTACTTTGATAATGTGGGTGGAGAGATGCTGGATGCGGCACTGTTGAACATGAGGATTCACGGAAGAATTGCAGTTTGTGGAATGGTGTCAGTTCAGAGCCTGTCTGGTTCTCCAGGGATTCACAACTTGGTTAATCTGACAAGAAAACGCATCAGGATGCAAGGATTTTTGCAAAGTGATTACTTGCACTTGTATCCAAGCTTCTTCGAACATGTTATGGCTAATTACAAGCAAGGGAAAATTGTCTACATGGAAAATGTGGATGAAGGATTAGAAAATGCTCCAGCTGCTTTTGTTGGACTGTTTTCAGGCAAAAATGTTGGCAAGCAGGTTGTCTGTGTGGCCCGTGATTGATGATCCTTTAACATAATGTGAATGTAACCAATTGATTCAAGATACATTAAATTAGAGCAAGATGTTATGGGGCCTTTTTTCCAAATAAGAAATATTATATTCCTATTCCTTATTATATTCTCATTTCAAGTCTCAATTGAAGGGGGGAGCCTTGACCCTTGAGATATGATTTCAAGTTCCAGTGCGTGGTTGGGCTATGCAAACTGCAAATGTGTGCGTTGTTCAGTTGGAATTTAGAGGGGGTGGGGTGGTTTGTGTTTTTGACTGTGAGAACAATGTGGCGAAGTCTTTATTGGCAGAACAATGCGGTGGAGTATTTGCTCTACGGCTTCTCTTCTCTAATAGCAGACAGGTATGCCCATTCGCTTCTAAGTTATATCATCCCACCCCATGGGCTAAATAAATTAACATTAATTTGGATATTGGAAGCATATCTGCTTTCTCCTTTACGTCTTCCACCTTTTTTCTT
>CM038602.1:45471-78293 GCA_021533255.1 Ceriops tagal
GTTGAGAAGGGTGGTGTAGTGTAATCCGGTGTAAGAAAATCTGTAGAAGTTAAAACCTCCGAATATAAAGATCTGTTCCTCCCGTAGACGTAGGTAAATTGCCGAATCACGTTAAATCTTTGTGTTCCTGTGAGTTTTTCGTGTGTTTATATTTATTCGATCTTAACAATTGATATCAGAGCCAGCCAGGTTAAGAAAAAAAAAATTTTTTTTGACGAAGAACACGGGACGAGCAGTCGAACTCGTCCCTGCGGCCGGAGCACACCACCACCGACAGACCCATCAGCCTCTCTCCTCCTCCTCGGCCACCCAGCAGCCTCTCTCCTCGATCTCACCGGCAAGCATCATCGCACAGCCCAGTGACCGGCGAACCAGACCCGACCCGCCTCGACCTCACCAGCAACCCGTTGATCGCCCAACGAGCCGATCCCCATCTCTCACCGGCAAGCCTTGTCGAACAGTCAGCGGCCGGCGTCCGTTTGAGCTTCGGCGTCGTCGTGGCTCGTCATTTCCGGCCATTCGAGTGATTTGGCGTTGAAGCGGAGCAGATCTGACGGAAGAGTTCTGAAGCACGATGGCTGATCCAAAAGGAGCTGACATGCAACCTTCGACGTCTACCACCAGTTCGTGGCAAAGAAGCTCAATATCAAATGCAAAATTTGATATTGAGAAATTTGACGATACAAACAACTTCGGCATGTGGCAATGTGAAGTTGTGAATCTGTTGTTTCGCGAAGGATCAGATATTGCACTGGGGACAAAACCGGTGAATATTTCTGATGAAGATTGGAGCTATGTGAACCGTCAAGCCTGTGGTACTATCCGGTTGTGTCTTGCCAAAGATCAAAAGTATTTTGTCATGAAAGAAACGATGGCCTCAAGCCTTTGGAAGAAGCTGAAAGATAAATACATGACGAAGAGTGTAGAGAATCGGCTCTACCTGAAGAAAAAACTCTTTCGATTCCAGTATAAGAGAGGTATGCCTATGATTGAGCATCTCAATAATTTCAACAAAATTTTAGCTGATCTGCAAAATTTAGATGTTGATATTATTGATGAGGATAAGGCATTATTATTGTTAAATTTTCTTCCTGAAAGTTATGATCATTTAACCACTACCCTGCTGTATGGAAAAGATGAGGTTAAATTCATAGATGTTTCTAATGTTTTGGTGAATAATGAGTACCGGAAGAAGGATCAAAATGACTCCAGAGAGTTGACACCTGAAATATTGACTGTGACCCGAGGAAGAGAAGACAAAAGGAGATATGGCAGATCTAATGGGCGAAATAAATCTCGCTCAAAATCCAGAGGAGAATCAAGAAGAAGACTGACAAAAGATGAATGTGCCTATTGTCACCAGAAAGGGCACTGGAAGAAAGACTGTCCAAATAAGGATAAATCTGCTGCAAATGTTGCAAAGGAAGCTGACGATAAAGAAGATTCAGCTTTCTCAGTTTCACCAACAGATATCCAGATAGACAAATGGATTCTTGATTCTGGCTGTTCTTATCATATATGTCCAAACAGGAACTGGTTCACAAGCTTTCAAGAGCTTAATGGAGGAGTTGTGATGATGGGTAACAACAACACGTGTCAGACAAAAGGAGTAGGCATTGTCCGCCTAAAGATGCATGACGGTACAACCAGACGACTGACAGATGTCAGATATGTTCCAGATTTGAAGAAGAACCTCATTTCACTGGGGTCTTAGACAACAGTGGATACAAGGTGACCATAGAATGTGGAGCCTTGAAAGTTGTACGAGATGCATTCTTGGCAATGAAAGGTACTCAACAAGGAAACCTATATTTCCTAGATGGACATACAGTAACAGGAAGAGCAGCTGTTGCCAAAGCTTCTGACAACGAAACACCTGATTCGTCCTAACTCTGGCACATGCGCTTGGGACATGTCGAAGAGAAGGTCTTGCAAAATTTGGTGAAACAAGGCCTACTAAAGGGAGCCAAAAGTGGAAAACTTGACTTCTGTGAGCACTGTGTCTTGGGAAAACAGACACGAGTCAAGTTCGGCACCGCCATTCATTCTACCAAAGGAATATTGGATTATGTTCACACTGATGTATGAGGACCATCAAAGAATTCATCGTTGGGAGGTAAAAATTATTTTGTTACCTTTATTGATGATTTCTCACGTTATGTTTGGGTGTATATGATGAAACACAAGGATGAAGTTCTAGACATATTTCTTCGATAGAAGAAGATGATTGAAACCCAGACCGGAAGGAAGATCAAGAGACTTCGCTCAGATAATGGTGGAGAATACAAATCAGATCCCTTCAAGCAAATCTGTCATGAAGAAGAGATAATCAGACATTTTACAGTTCCTGGAACCCCACAACAAAACGGTGTAGCAGAAAGGATGAACCGTACTCTGGTGGAGAAAGTGCGATGTATGCTTTCTCAATCTGGCTTGAACAAAGCATTCTGGGCAGAGGCTTTGATGTATGCCTCTCATATTGTCAACCGGTTACCTACTTCTGCACTTGATGGGAAATGTCCCAAAGAGGTATGGTCTGGACAACCTATTTTAGATTATGATTGGATACATATTTTTGGATGTCCTGCGTATTTTCATGTTACAGAATCCAAACTGGATCCTAGAGCCAAGAAAGCTATCTTCTTAGGCTTTAGTGAAGGAGTTAAGGGATTCAGACTTTGGAATCCTGAGTCAAAGAAGATCGTCCTAAGCCGAGATGTAACCTTTGATGAATCGACAATGTTGCAAAGGACTACCATAAAGGAGAAAGAGAATCAAAACTCTTTCCAACAGGTGGAGTTTGAGACTCCAAAGGAGCCAGAGAAGTATCTTGATGACCAGGAGGATAACTCAATTGAGGTGGAGGTTCCATCACCAGCACCAGACCAACAATTAGAGTCTATTGCCACTCACAAACAAAGAAGGGAGATCCGAAAACCTGCTAAATATACTGACATGGTGGCATATGCACTACCAGTAACAGAGGATGATATTCTCAACACCTTCAAAGAAGCTGTTCAGAGTATGGAGGGTGATAAATGGAAGCTGGCTATGGATGATGAGATACAGTCACTTCACCAGAATCAAACGTGGAAATTAGTACCACTTCCACATGGAAAGAAAGCTATTGGATGCAAATGGGTCTATGCTAAGAAGGATTGTGCCTCTGAAAAAGGAAGCACCAGATATAAAGTCAGACTAGTAGCAAAAGGCTATGCTCAGAAGGAAGGAATAGACTATAATGAAGTGTTCTCGTTAGTGGTCAAATATTCGTCTATTCGGATCCTGTTGGCTCTAGTAGCTCAATTTGACTTGGAGTTAGCTCAACTTGATGTGAAGACAGCATTCTTGCATGGCAACTTGGAAGAAGAAATCTATATGTCCCAGCCTGAAGGTTTCAAAGTTACCGGGAAGGAGAATTGGGCTTGCAAGCTAAACAAGTCACTGTATAGCTTGAAGCAGTCACCTAGACAGTGGTACAAACGGTTTGATAGCTTTATCCAGAAGCAGAAGTACACACGCAGTCAGTTTGATCATTGTGTTTATCTGAAGAAACTCCAAGATGGTACGTTTGTATATTTGCTCCTATATGTTGATGATATGTTAATTGCATCTAGGAGCAAGGTGGAGATCGACAGGCTGAAGGCTCAATTAAGCTCAGAGTTCGAGATAAAAGATCTTGGAGAAGCCAAGAAGATTCTTGGTATGGAGATCAAGCGTGACAGAGAAAGGGGCATAGTCTGGTTAACTCAGACTCAGTATCTGAAGAAAGTACTCTAGAGGTTTGGTGTAGATGGCAAGACCAAACCCGTAAGTACTCCTTTGGCCTCACATTTCAAACTAAGTGCATTAATGTCTCCAAATACAGATGATGATCGAAGACAGATGAATAATATTTCATATGCTAATGCTGTTGGAGCCCTGATGCATGCAATGGTGTGTACACGACCTGATATTTCACAAGCTGTCAGCATGGTAAGTCGGTATATGCACAATCCCGGTAAAAGACACTGGCAAGCAGTTAAGTGGATTTTACGGTATATTCAAGGTACTGTGGATATTGGCCTGAAGTTCCAGAAATATAAGACTATGACAAATCGTCTAGTCAGGTACGTCGACTCTGATTATGCAGGTGATTTCGACAAGCGTCGATCAACTACAGGTTATATGTTTACTATGTCAGGAGGACCAGTAAGCTGGAGATCAACGCTTCAGTCAACGGTTGCTTTGTCTACTACAGAGGCAGAGTATATGGCGATCACGGAGGCTTTCAAAGAAGCAATTTGGCTTCATGGGTTGATTGAAGACTTGAAACTTATTCAGGAGCACGTTGATGTCCACTATGACAGTCAGAATGCCATTTGCTTAGCAAAGAACCAAGTTTATCACTCCCGCACAAAGCATATCGATGTCCGGTTTCATTTTATTCGAGAAATTATAAATGAAGGAGATATTCTACTACGGAAGATTGGTACAGACGATAATCCTGCAGATATGCTCACAAAGATTGTTTCAGGAATCAAGTTCTAACACTGCTTGGACTTGGTCAACATTTCTCGGAGTTGTGCACCTTCGAGTGCTTGACGCCTTCGGACATAATGGAGGAACGGTGATTATGTTTGGATGAAGAATCATCGTCAAGGTGGATATTTGTGAAAAATTGACTCCGATTCATCCGTTCACACTACCGTCCAAAGACTTTTGCAGTGTGAACCAGATCTAACCGTCGTAACCTACCATTTACACTACCGTCCAAAGACTTTTGTAGTGTGAACTTGATCTAACCGTCGCGACTTTTCAGGCTATTTGTTTCCTCCTCCTGTATTATAAATACCTGCAAGTTATGTAACGAAATAAGTAGTGAGAAGTAGAGGGAGAAGAGAGTTGAGAAGGGTGGTGTAGTGTAATCCGGTGTAAGAAAATCTGTAGAGGTTAAAACTTTCGAATATAAAGATCCGTTCTTCCCATGGACGTAGATAAATTGCCGAATTATGTTAAATCTTTGTGTTCCTGTGAGTTTTTTTTGTGTGTTTATGTTTATTCGATCCTAACATTAGGCATCCCAATTTGTTTAATGTGATAGTAAAACGTACAGCTGGAATGGAGATAAAATAAATAAATAAATAAATAAAAGTATCCATAGCAACTGAGTTACACGGAAGACTATCCGGAATACGTTGCAACTATTGTGGGCTGACACCCTCATCTCATCATTTTGTGTTTGGCTATTTGAATAAGAAGGTACTACTTATATTTTATAGTGACCCCAATCTAATGAGACGAGGCTTCTTCATTTCAACAAGAGGTTGTGCTTGGTTTAATTGTCTCACCCACATTGAAGAAATTGGCACAACTTCAAAAGGATCATGTGAGAGGAGGTTACACCTAACAGAGCAGCATCCACATTCCACAACTGGTATCAACACAATAGACAATAAATGGTGGATGGATACTGCTTCCTTTTCCCTCATCTCTTCTGGGGCAAAGCAGAAGTCAGTGGTGCGACATATATTAATATTTGAACTAATTTATCTTGTTCTCACAAAAAAAAAATGTTAGTAACCATAGTGATAATAATGCTGTTTCAAAAAACATGGAAAAAAAAGGGGGGGAAGTCAATTCCACAATTTTGAATCTTGATGTATATAGTTACTCCTGTGTTACCTATTCCGTAAAAAGTCTTGTAAAAATTTCGTAAGGAGAACGAAAGAAATGTGCAATGCAAAGCTTTACTAGCAAGGGTATTTTTGTAGATTCTAAAAGGTTGGGTTTCGTGCCATAGGTCCCGAACTAACAGCTTGCAAGACGAATAAATGGCAAAAGAGCCCAAATGTAGAATGTAAGGTTAGTAATTTGACGCTTAAGATTAGTTTATAAAGTAAGAGAGGAAAGTGAGGAAGAGGGACAACGGCTTGAGTGAAAATAGAGCCCTGGCCCCGTATATATATATATGTATATATATAAGATCATCGAGATATTCTTGATAGTGGGTTTTAAATTACTTGGGCCAGGCATGTACCCAAACGCTTTTAGTAGAACTACTGGGCCCAATACCAGTACAGAAGGCCCAAGAAGTTAGTAGTTTAGTTTGAAATTTCCAGCGAGCTCACTCTGAGCCGACGGAGTTCGAGGACTTAACAAGGTCACAACGGACCCACAGGAAGGATGACCCAATAGGTATTCGGGTCCGGCCTTTAACACTAAAATTTGTTGAAGCCCGCGTAATATTGAAAGGGTCGGTAAGAGTTATTTGTGCAGAATATTTTATTTTATTTTATTAAAGTCTTAACAAGCTCACAACGGATCCACATGAAGGATGGCCCAGGGTTATTGAAAGGGCCCGTATATTTTGTTAGAGGAATTATTTGAATTCTTAATTTTAGATTTATGCTTTTATTCTTGGCATTTTACAAATAAAAGAACATTAAAAAAAAAGATAAATTGATTGTATTATAATTGGTGAATGTTTATTTAATATAAATAATTTAAGTGGGTAACTGCATGTAATTAGGATCATGTCAAGTGAGAATGTAACGAAGATGGCACGCACGCGCACCGACTCGGCCTACTAGTTTACGGTGGGTAGACTAGACCGTAGCGTCAAATGTCACGAGGAAAGTAGTAAAGGAAGAAAAAGGCAGGCAGCCAAGCCCTCGCCCCCCTCTGTTTCCCGTTTCTGTTTCCGGAGGATGGGCTAACTGACTCGGCTCCAATCCTTCAAACCAAACCAAACCAAATACAAAAGGCCACTCAAATATATCCATCCTGCACGTGTTCGCTCGCCCCCACCCTCTCTCTCTCTCTCTCTCTGTTCGTCTTTCTCGCGTTTACAGTTTAGAGAGAAAAGAGGCTTTCTATTTTCTATTCTACTGTACTGTGCTCCAGACTACTTCCACCTTGAGCCTGAAGGAAGGGCTACAAAGGTACAAATACAATCTGCTTGCCTGCGTCATCATTCGTTTCTTTCCTTTTAGACTTGGGAGCGAAAGAGGAGGAAGTGATGTTTGATTTGATCGAATAGGTAAACGCCTAAATCATCAGTTCCTCTCCCCTTTCTTTCTTGATTTATATTTGTCGTGGGAGGAAATAAAAATATTTTTAGAAATTCAAGAAACGGAATATAAAACAAAGTATCATCTACTTCATTAATTCGACAAATCTCGTAATTGCTTCCTTTCTCGTTTGGAATATCTCTCTCTAAGATAAATAAATAAATACACGTCAAGTGCGTGCTTATTGCTTATTTACTTAGGGAGAAGCACTTCTAGAAACCGCACGACGCGTTTCACCTGGTTTGTTCCTTCTTTCCTTGGAAATGAAGGGCAATGCAATTGCAGAAGACGGGTATGTAGGTATATTTTGTTGTGTTATTAAGGAATTGAATTTGGCCACCTCTTTTCTTCTTCTTCTTCTTCTTCTTTTTTTTTTTTTTTGGTGGGGGGAAGGTGGGGCCGAGGGGGGTTGTTTGTCTTTTTACACATTTATCAAGACTTTAGCCTGTTGGTGAATCATTCATTTAGACAGTGATCTCGTTTCTGTTACTCGTGCAGGGCTGGCTAAGTCAGGCGGGCCCATCTGACGTTTCTTCCTTCATCTATGCACAGAGATTGAAACTTGCAATAATGGCTTCAAGATCACTCCTGAGGAGGAAGAGGTTTCTCCTCAATTCTCTGAACCAACCAGCTTGCTTGATTCGGGGTTCTTCAAGTTTCCACCCTGTCCCACCAGATAACTTGTTGCAAGGATTGACCTGGACTGTCGGTCATCCTGTTCTGATTCTTGATTGCAGATATGAAGGGGCTCAAATTTCATTTTCTAGGGATCAAATGTCGACTTCTCCCCACACAAGTGTTTTTTGCCACAACTATTTTCAATTTGCTAAACTTGGTTCTGGGTTCGGAAAGGCAGATTTTGTTTCTTCCTTGGCAGTTCAGTGGTTTTTGCGATCCCTGCGTTATGCTTCCAGTGCTCCAGCTGGTCAACCTGAAATTGGTACTGATAATGATAGGAATGAACAACAGGCTGCCAAGCAAGTGAAGGAAGCTTCGCCAGAGGAGTGTGATGAGGCAGTTGAAGACTTAAGTGAGGTAAAAGCAAAAGCAAAAGCAAAGCAGGTTCAAGAATCCCAGAAGAGTGCTAAATCAATACTGCAGAGGGTGTGGGCTATGCTTCTGGGTGTTGGTCCTGCTTTCAGAGTTGTTGTTTCAATGAGCAGGTTGAAAACTTACTCCTCATTATTTTTTGTCTGAGTTAACTTGAGTCATCGCATATTTATTTGGTGTTCACTTCTTTTTCCACGTAGGGAAGACTGGGCCAAGAAGCTTCGCCATTGGAAGGATGAATTTAAATCTACAATGCAACACTATTGGTTGGGTACAAAGCTACTATGGGCTGACATCAGAATAAGCTCAAGGTTACTAGTAAAACTTGCCAATGGGAAGGGCCTTTCTAGAAGGGAAAGGCAACAACTAACACGCACTACAGCAGATATCTTTAGGCTAGTTCCTTTTGCAGTTTTTATTATTGTTCCATTCATGGAATTCTTGCTGCCAGTATTTCTGAAACTATTCCCCAACATGTTGCCATCCACATTCCAGGACAAGATGAAGGAACAGGTAGAGGAACCTCATTGAAGCTTTGTTGTTCCAATTCTTTAAACGAGAATTGATAGGCCAACCTGGGATAGTTTGTTGGCTTAGTTGTTACCTTGCCCTCACCCTCCATCCCATTCATATTGAACTTTGTTCCATACAGATTTCTTGTTTTGGTAGTTAGATGCTGTAGCTGTCTTTTATAGCTAAACACCAATGACTGGAGCTCTAGGCGCATGTAATTGTGTTTAAGTTTGGAATGGTATTTATATTGTGTCTGCCATAATGCTTCCAAACTAAGGGATTCAATTTTCTTATTTATACGTCTTGAACTTATATAACTTTTGCCATTGCTTATGCATTTCAATTCATATGGTCATTAACCATCCTGTAATAGAGGACATACACATCATTCTCGTGCTGCTAATTTGTACATTAAAATCTCTCTAGGTGCTGTTGACACAGGGAGTAGGTTAGATTGACAGAACCTTTATTGCTTGATTCTTGGCCATCCTATATCAGCAAGTGGCACTTTGTTCTCTTGACATGTCATAAATGCATGCAGGTAACAGTCAAGGCACATAAGGCAATTAGAAATTGCAATGCAAATTAATACATGCAGATAACATGAATAAATCTGTTTTCTTCTGAAGAAAATATTTGCACTGGTCCTTTGTGAAGAAGATAATTGGTGTCAAGCAACATGCTATTTTGTAGGAGGCTTTGAAAAGAAAACTGAATGCTAGAATAGAATATGCCAAGTTTCTTCAAGACACAGTGAAAGAAATGGCAAAGGAAATACAGAACTCACGAAGTGGAGATGTCAGAAAGACAGCAGAAGATCTTGATGGATTTATGAATAAGGTAATTTATCTTCTTGTTTTTTTTTTGGGGAGGGGGGGGGGATGGGATGGTGAGCCTTGGTGTAATAGTAAAGGTTAGTCCATTGTGGCCTGAAAGTCTTGAGTGGGAGTTGCAGAAATTGCCACTTTGTGAAAAAACAAATGTAAGGTTGGGTATATTTGACCCTGCCCTAAGACCCACAGTTTGTGGGATACATGCACTGAAAACACACCCCCCCTTTTCTTCTTTCTCTTTTTGGCTCCTCCTCAAGGTGACAGTGACCATTGATAGACCTTATTTTGCCATTCTAACAGGTTAGAACAGGTGCTGGTGTCACCAATGAAGAGATTTTAGGCTTTGCCAAGTTATTCAATGATGAGCTTACTTTGGACAACATTAGCAGGTTTCATCTCTATTCGGTTCGGAATTGTGAAGCATTTTTTTCCCTTGATCCTAAAACTCTTTTGCTTCTTTGAGTATCTTAACACCAAATTAACATGTAATACTTTGGTGGTTAAATACAGGCCCCGGATAGTAAACATGTGCAAATATATGGGTATCAGCCCATTTGGAACAGATGCATATCTTCGTTTTATGCTTCGTAAAAGATTGCAAGAGTAAGAATCATATTGTTGACTTCTCCTCTTTGTTGGCTTCATTTGAGGTTACTCATATGTCGATGCACATTTTGTGCTTAAAAGTTCTTTTATCATGGGTTATGGCCCTGGACTAGTGGCTTATATTTGGATGGTTTTTGTTGTAATCTCATTAAATCTCTTATTGTATATATGGACTATTTGTTTAAGTGACCTGCATGACTGAAGCCTTTGGGATTATTCTAAATAATAGCATAGCTTTACGTTGAAAGGGAGATCTTTTTTAGGCAATATGTTAACGGGGTTAGCCTTCTTTACTCAGGGTTAGGTTTCTTTATCCTTTCACTTTTCAGTTTGATTTCTTTTTGGGAGCAGACAGACAATTCTTTTACATTATGTTTTTCTTCTTCCTCTTTTTCTTTTCATAAAAGAAAGTAATTTAAACACTCTCCTAACTTTTGTTTTTTCCTTTGTAATTACACCTTATGGTTTTTTCTCATCTCAAACAATGGTAAAATATGTTTTGTTGGAAACTGATTTCACTGCAAGCCTGTAATTTTTCTTCTTGAACCTTTGGTTGTATTGTTAAAACATAAAAATCATTAGTCATTGGCAGTTATGGCACTGCTAGGCTAGGGAATGATCATACACATTTGTGACAAGCACTCAATTGGGGAATGACTAGGGAGAAAGATCAGAAATGATTTTTGATGAATAAGATCAGGAATAAATTTTTATCAAAATTATTCAAGTTCTACATTATATGCGCATTTCACATTAAAACAACGGGGCGAAATATCTTAATTTCATCACAAGGGAAATGTTTCTCCCACACAATTTTACCTCAGAATGAATGGTATTTCTAGGAAATTTAAATTTCATTAACTGAAGAATGTCAGCCATTATCTGAGTACTCAATTCAATTCAATTCAACCAGTTGAATAATGATAGAGTATCAGAGTCGTTGGATTCTTGGCACAACTGAGCTATTGTTTCTCCTTTTTTTTTTAAATAAAAAAGGTTGGAACATCTGCATTATAACTTGTAGTGAATTTGGATGAGACTCTAAGTTTGATGACCTCAATGGGTTTGAAAAAATGGGTAAATGATAACTATATGAAACCCTGGATAATTAAACTTTCATTTGCTTAGTGATAATTGCATGTGGCAGGATCAAGAATGATGATAAGATGATTCAATCTGAGGGTGTGGAGTCCCTTTCAGAAGATGAGCTTCGTCATGCTTGTAGAGACCGAGGCTTACTTGGTTTGCTTTCAGTGGAGGAAATGCGGCAGCAGGTTGTCCCTTAGCTTAAATTTGATCATTTGATGGACTTAACAGAAGAATTTGCAGAATGATGGTTTATATTGGAGAAGAGAAAGAAATCATCATGAATAGAATTTTTTTGGGGAAAATCATGGCCTTAATGGAAAATCTAAATATTTTGGTAACTATCGGCATCCATGTGCATGACCTTCCTTTTTTGGCCATTGTAAAGTAATTAAGTAAAAGTTTGCAGTCCATTTACAGGTTAAGCTACTGTTAAAAACACTGTATAACAACCTGACTGTTTCTCTTTCCAAAAAGATAGTATATGAATAAAAAGTATTTTAATGTAGTTCTGGGTCCATTATTAGTTTCCCTTTCTCATTTTCTCCAGCTGTTGGAATTTCTAATATTGATAAAGAATGGTGATGTCTGGAGCTTGAGGATTCTCAGCTTCTTTCCCCTTTTTATGAATAGACATCATGCCAGCTAGGAAAATTTTCATCTGTTCTTTCCTTGAAGCAGTCTAGTAAATTCTTTGCTTTGGCAGTGAGTGTAGCTACTGAGCTTTCTGTGATGCAACACCCAAGAAAGAAAATGCCATAGTGTCAGTTTTTTATTGTACCTCATAAACAGCAGAGGAAAAGCCTCATGTTCTCCTGCAAAGTAAAGACCTCTCTCTGTGCAGTTGCGTGATTGGCTGGATTTGTCTCTCAATCACTCTGTACCATCTTCTTTGTTGATTTTGTCTAGGTAATGCAAAGCTTCAGCTGTTTGTATTCTTTCTGAGAAATTGGATAACATGGAAATCTTATCTTGATAATTTGCAGAGCCTTTTCTGTTTCTGGAAAAGTTAGGCCAGAGGAAGCTGTTCAGGCCACACTCTCATCTCTTCCAGATGAGGTTGTGGATACTGTTGGAGTTACAGCATTGCCATCTGAAGATTCAGTTTCTGAAAGGAGAAGAAAGTTGGAGTTCCTGGAAATGCAGGAAGAATTGATCAAGGTTGATATACATAACTTTTAATAGCTTGCATGAGCACTTAGCTATATGTATGAGAAGCTCTGCCACAAGATCGTTGTTTTTTCCCACTAGCATTATCTGGAATGGACTCAGTGCTTATTGCATTAGTGGTTTACATCTTTTCTTGTGACTTGTATTCTTCTCTATACCTTCAACTACAATTGCTATAGTTATTCTTTTCATGCTTGGCTGACTGTCTAAAAATTGTCTTTGAAGAGTATATACCTGTCTTCATCTGTAACAGGATTAAAAGAAGCCATTTCCTAGTAATCTACTGAAATTGAGACAGCCCCATGCTTTTTTTTTTGGCATGAATCATTGTTCTTGAATCTGGAATTTGCAACTTTAGCTGGAATTCTATTGCTCCTATAATTGTGCTGGGTAATGGCCCTTGTGTGCTTTATGGAGCACATTATTTCTATTCAATTTATAGAGTGCCTTTGGTGATTTTGATGTTTTGTATATCTCTGTGTTGATGTCGTTTAGTTTTGCTCTATTTAAATGTTTGTCCTTTTGGTTAGCAGTTCTAATAAGATTTATATGTAGGAGGAGGAAGAGGAAGAGGAACAAGAGCAAGCCAAGATGAAGGAAGTTGTTGATAGCCAAAAGGATGTGGCTTTGGAAGAGATAGCTATTCCAACAGCTAGAGAAGCACAAGAACAGGCAAAAGCAAAAACATTGGAGAAACATGAGCAGCTTTGTGAGCTCAGTCGTGCACTGGCAGTTTTAGCTTCAGCATCTGTAAGGATCAGAAACAAAAATCTTCTTTATTATTGTAGCAGCTATTCAGCCCCTTTACTTGCATTTCTGCAATGTATTCCAGTCAGTAAGCAGGGAGCGTGAGGAGTTCCTCCAACTAGTCAAAAAGGAGGTATGAATACTGATTCATTTTGGAGTGTGAACTAAATATCAACATTGTGAAATTCCTTGAAGCTTTGAGTGCCCTTTGGGTTCACCAGGAAATGGATTTGGTCCCTCCTCTTCTCTCGTCATCCACCTAGATTTAGTACCCTCCCCTCCCTAATCAAAGCATCTGTAGGTCTACATTGAACATATACAAACCAACACAAGCGCCACTTCCTCAGATTATCTCCAAGTGGTGTCAAACTTATTTTGCTATGAATATCATCATTTCCTATTTGGCCTTTCTTGGAGTGGCCAAATCTATCTAAGAATTCTCACCTCTCTTGCACTCATTTTTTGGGCATATTATTTGATAGCCTAACACTTGCTACCATACAACATCAACTGCCTAGGAAATGGAAAGAGTGTGATTGCCATTTAGTTTTTTCTTATTTCCATTTGATGGTTAAATGATCTCAGAGTTGGCTAAAAAACAGTGATATCCACTTATTTTCCATTTTGTTTTTCACTTTATGAATGTTGTGGTTAAAAAGCAATTGTCTTTGTAATGCTTAAGATGCTTTTTGAATGACAAAGCTCAAATTAGTGAAAACTGTGTCGCCATCTGTATCTGTTTGGAAGCCATTGGGGCAATCATGTGTTTGTCAATTGTCTTCCTTCTTACTTTTCAATATCTTTGGCTCTACTGTTGACTATAAATTTCCTTTACCCTATGGGGATGCATCAAGCATCAACATTTTGGCGGTGGACCCTATGCAATGATTTGCAGGAGAGCAGTAATAATGAATGAAACAGAGCTTCATTCCTTATTTTTGCTATTGTGGTAATTTTTTTTAACCATCTTTATGATTCAGTAGGGTATGAAGCCCCAGCAATTGTGTTTTGGGGAGTGGATATGTGCCAGCCACATGAGTATGTCTTGTCAGTTTTCCATAACTTCGATATCTCAAGTAGTTCACCTGTGGACACCACATTTGGGAAATCTCATGATACAAGAATTATGTGGTCAATTCTGTACAGGAAGATTTTTTCAAGCTGCATCTCTTCTATCTTTTGCTTTATTTGTATTTTCCTTTGCTCATTTTCAGATAGACCTTTACAATAATATGGTGGACCACCAAGGAACAGAAGATGAGGAAGAAGTGAAGAAGGCCTACAGAGCTGCTAGAGAGGAGAGTGACCATGCAGCTGAGACTGCTGTTGCTGACAAGGTTTCTTCAGCCCTGATAGAGCGAGTAAGCAGTATGAAGAACTTTGTAGGTCCTTGTTCCTCCATTTAATGCATGCAATTCATGCTGGAAGTATGAATTTGACATGTTTGTACACATATTAGGTGGATGCTATGCTTCAAAAGCTTGAAAAAGAAATTGACGATGTTGATGCCAAAATTGGTGACCGATGGCGTTTGCTTGATAGGTGTGTCATCACTTATTTGAAACCTCATACTTCGATTGGTGGCTCTATTTTAATTCTTTATGGTTTTGCGCACTTTGATATACGCAAGATGAAATATCTTTAGATTATTCCATGTAGGAATAGTAACTATTGCATATTGAACTCAGAGTTAGGCCTACAATTGTAATTTGAAAACAGAAAATGCAAAGCTCAATCCCCCTAATAATGGGAACACTGCCTTTTTCAAGTGCCTTGAGCTATTTTCATCTGGGGCACAAATGAAAGTAAAGCTTAGCAAAGAAATCTTCTGCTTTGAAATCCTCAGAGCTTCAGAAGTTTGGACTGTCTGCTGTAATTCTCTAAGCTGTACTATTCAGAGCCACCCTTATACATGCAGGCTGGCAATCAAATTGCCTGGTCTGGTGGTTTTCATGGGGTGGTAAACTTTAAACATAGAAAATTGAAGTAAAGACAAAGATTCACTGCTTCTACTTCAGAAGGTAGAACCAATAAGGTGTGACTCTCGAGCCTTGGGATTTTCTATTCCCATATAATTAACTTATTATTATCTAATTTCCTCTCCAGAAACTTGTAAACCAAACATAACGGATAAGTGTATTGGTCATAACATATTTTCCTACTCAATTCCTGCTTCATCATTGCAGGAGAGTGAGTTGTGTCTGCAATAGGTTTTTTGTGTTTCTATTTATTTTGCCCATTCTCATCCTAGACCTTGTGCCTTGTTTATGAATGGCATGCTTGGGATTTGCTTTTTAACAAAGAAACAGTCAGAAGTTATGCCTGAAGCAACAGTGGTGGTTTAGTGGCAGTAGATTTATTGGATGACTTTGTGATTTAGAAAGCAAGAATATCCAGTGCTATCTGTATTTGTCAGTGTCCTGGTGACAACTAATCTGACCTTTTAAAATGTAGCATGCTGTCTTTCTATTATAAATATCATTTATTTATTCTATTCAATGGTTTGTTGTCTTATTATTTCATTATTCATGTCCTTGAAAAGCTACACTTCATTTTCCTCTGGCTGCACTCTCTCGTGGTTGTTTATAGCAAATATTAGCATGTTGAACATCCAACCTAGGTGGGGATTTGGGTTGGGCTATTTGCATATTGTTCTAGCCTTAATAGGCAGTTTTGCCTAAAGTGACTTTTAAAACTTGAATTCAATTTTGCTTTTCAATCAATACCATATTTCATTTGATTCCAGGGATTATGATGGCAAGGTGACTCCTGAGGAGGTTGCATCTGCTGCCATGTACCTCAAGGACCACTTGGACAAGGAGGGTATCCAAGAACTTATAAGCAATCTTTCCAAAGATAGAGGTTTGCAACAATTCTCATCTCTTGTATGGCTTTATGGGCAGATATATTCTTTCATTCAGTGTTGTTAAAGGCAGGTTATGAGCTTAACCAGAGGAAGGTGCATATTTATAGAGCAATTATTATAAGCACCAAATCTGTAGAGCCACCTCTTTGATTTAACCACAGATTAGTCAGTCCCTTAAAGAATAAGACTGGACTCTAGCTTATCACTTGGTTGTCGGTTGTAAATGTTGCCTGGGTAAGGATCTTCCATAGCCATAAAGCTTAAGTGAGAAGCCCAGTATAGTTCTGCCACCATCACATTTATCTCTCCATTGAGTTGAATTTAAATAAGCAATTGACCATCTTCAAGTTGAGTCACATGGGTGATAGCAGCATCTTTTTTGTATATGTTCTTTTTTCCCCTTTGGCAGCAGGCATCTTGGGGGACTTTTTGCTCTTATAGCTAGCCAGTTGATGGTCTAAGTAATCATCTGTTTAACCATATGCAATGGAGCTCAAAATGTGATGAATCCAAATGCTTATGGGTTGTGCGTGCCTTTAATGCCTTAGATACCAGAAAAAGGTATGTGCCTTATAGCACCTCAGGTGCCATTACATGAACATGTAACTTCCCTGGCCCTTTAAAAGCATTAAGGTCCCAGTGCTTTCTGCCTTCCGCCATAGGAAGTTTGCCAACCACTTCTAACCACACTGCTCTTGATGTCATAATGAGCACATTGTCAAGCTGTCGTCTTTGTGCCCCTCTTGTGAGGAATACTGGTATGCATTTGAAGCCAATTGTAAAATTGGCTGGTCCCACCATCCCAGGCCATCCAGAGTTACTTTACATAATCATCTTGTAGTCGTAGCTCTCTCTCTTTTTTTTTTTTTTTTGATCGAGCAGAATTTCGGCCATGTTCTTCATGCTTACCAAACATGCTCCTCCTATTTTCAACCATTAATTTGACCCTTTATTTACTTATTTTCCATGCAACAGAAGGAAAAATTCTTGTGGAAGATATAGTCAAATTAGGCACTCAGATGGAAGAAGATGATGATGCTGTTGAGAAAGCAAAATCATAGAAAGATCAAGCCACACTTTTCTCCGCAATGTATGGAGTGAACACCTCTCTGGCTGAGTTGCTGTTTTTCGAGGCATTGCTTTTGGACAGCAAATGCGGTGTTAGCTATGAGACGTCAGACAATGTGGGAAAATGGAGAGGAAGCAAGTAAGAGAAGAGACTTAAGATTCATCATTGTCAATAGCAACCTGTTGGAACACTTCTATGGGTGGGCTTAAAGTGAATTCCTTTCACGGAAAACCCCAAAAAAAAAAAAAAGGGAATGAAAAACTGCTTTGGCATTTGGCAAGGAAGAAAAACTGTATTGACCAGCTAAGCTAATAATAATGCTACTATTTCGTTGAGAGAAGTTTTAGGCCGCCAATGAAAGTGAAAGATATTTGGTGCATTGTCGTTTCGCCTGATCAACGACGAACGAGTCAAAAGACTGGGTGGTCCGTATCGCTGGGTAAGCAAAATTTTGATATCCAGTTATGGTAATTACCGAGCCTGGGACAGGTGGGGAAAGCAGGGTAGCAACGTACGAAATGAATGAACCAACGAAGGCAGCCTATTTGCCACTGTTAGTGTGTTCCGTTTAATGGTGGTCTTCGTGCATGCAAACCAGCTCACCGGCCACGTCAATTTCAGTTCTCTGTTGGATTAGGGGACTGCATGGTACAGCCATTGGAATTGTAACACAATTAACTATTTTAACTTTTTATCACAAATAACTAAATTTAAGGGTTAAATTATTTTTTACCTTTTTATTTTCATCTCTTTGCCTTTCCCCCCCCCCTTAATCTCTATCTCTCTTTTTATATCTCTTTCCATATATCTCTCTTTTCTCCATTTTTTTTTTCACTCCTTTTCTGTTTTATTTCTCTATCTTTTCATTTTTATCTCCATCTCTTTTATCTCTTGTAATGGTTAAAGCAGTAAAAGAAGTGGAAATGAAAGTTAAAAGAAAATTTTTAACTAATGTTTTAAGTTTTTATACTCAAGATATTTTTAAAAATATGCTTAATTTATGTTACAAGATAGTTTAATTCATAAAAATATATGAGGTAACATTAAGTCATAAATATGAGATAGCAATAACCCATAAATATAAAATAACAAACTCATACTAATTTATCTAACATGAAATATAATGAGATAGAACTAATTGATCCTATACTATTCCATATTATATATACACCATATTCCAAACACTCCCAAAATGTTTCAAGCAATCCGGTGCATGTTGGAAGCTGCTCTAATTATATACATATACAGTCATCAAATGTATATCATTTCAGTAATTTTCTTAGATTTTTTGTCAATCCAAAATTTTAATATTTATGCTTATTTATATCTAGTCGCTTGAAACTTTACTAGTGGAGAAATGGATGAAGGGTCACCAACCAATTTTCCTATAAAAAGTGCAAATAAGTCTAACACAAACTAGTAGAGAATCTTTACCTATCATATTCTACTAAATTTAAATAAATAATTCATGACATTATATTAAAGCAAAAACTTGTGAAATAAGAGAGAAGAAAGGATTGAGGGCTGCCAGAATTAATTTTCAGAACCACGAGTTGTTTTTTTTGGGTTTAATCTAATCTAACAGGACTCACTGTACTAGTCATGTTGATTCAAATTCAAGATCGAAAACATATGTAGCAAAAATAAAGAGGAAGGGAAATCTGGCGAAAGAAACAATAATAAAAAAACAAAAAGCAAAATTATAAATAAATAATAGACCAATAGCACCGCATCCATCTACGCCGCGGCTCACAGATTCAAATTTAAAGCACACATTTTTTTTAAAAAAAAAACAAAAATAAACCAATGATATGAAACCATGTGCCTGCGCTCCGAAAGGCAGAGCAAAGAAATTTGTCGAAAAAGAAGAGAGATAAATTGTATAGTACACACGTCAATGTCGTCAAGGAACGCGACGTCGTCTCAACTCAGAACTGAATCCCCGCAGGACCCAACCGACGACTTTCGCCTTGGCTTTGCAAATTGAAATTGCAAGTAAGCATTTTATTTTGGGTTTTTTAATTACTACTACACGTCTGCACGAAAAGAGGAGGAAAAAAAAAATCCAATATTTTTTTGTTTTATCCTTCTTCACTATTATCATCGGTTCGTTCGTTCAGTTGTCTGATTTTATTATAGTTAATTTGCTTATATATATATATATATATATATATATATATATGGTTGAATTGGCCGAACCAAAAGTCCTGTTTGGATGGGAGTTGCTCTTCTTTCTGCTTTTGTTATGCGTTGCTGTCAGATCTTATGATTCCTCAACAGTTCCGGACTACTGCTTTGCTTTGTCAACTGACTGCAAATTAGGGTTTCCTCTTTTAGTCAAAATCTTGCTCAGTTTTCGTCTTCAAATTAATGGATTAGGGGGGGTTTGTGCTTCTTCCACCCCCACCACCACCAGCACCACCACCGTCGTCCTATAAATAATTGTGTTCTTCCTTGCCTGTTTCCAATTTAGGGTTTCGGTTGCGGGTATAATCTAGTATTGTGAAGACTCCTTCCGTTCAAGAAAGAAAGAAAGAAAGAAAGATTCCTTTTCTTCAACTTCCCTGTCCTTTTTATCTTTGTCATGTTGGTTTTATTGTTGTTCTGAAGTTGAAATGCGGTTGTTTTACTGGTCAGTCGTTCGTAGCTAGCCTCCTTTGAAAATTAGATGTAGAAAGAAAGGTACATAGATTCATTTTCTTTTGTTTTTTTTTTTCTCTTCTTTTATATTTTGGCTGGTCGTTGCATAAGAAACGCCGAGAAGGGGTGGGTTGGTTTCGGGCTAGAAGATGTTTTACTCGCAGTTTATACTGGCCAAGAAAGGCCCTTTGGGGACCATATGGATAGCAGCTCATTTGGAGAGAAAGCTCCGGAAGAACCAGGTCGCTGATACTGATATCGGTGTCTCTGTAGGTTTGTTTCTACTACCCTTGCCCTCTTTTGAAATTTTTGCTTTATTTCTTTTCTTTTCTTTTTCTTTTGAGCATAAATATCACGATTGGGTTCGGCTGAATGATGAAGTTAAAGATGATGGTTTAGTTTTTGCTCTTTGCTTTTCTTTTGTGATATTTCTTTGATAACTATGAACATAAAGAAGATGGATGAACATCTTTCTTCTTTGTGGTTGGGCTGCTCAATTCTCATATGCTACGCTGCCCCTAATTATTGTATTTAAACCCTTTGAATTTGATTCTTGCCATGTCCAGTTGGTAGTATTCTCTTGTGTGTGTAATAGCCATGCCCATGTACACGTGAGTTTTGACCGGTCCTCAACTGTTCTTTACTTCCTGTTTTGTCACCACTAACTGCCATGTTCTCTTTGTCTAATAAATTTTATGTCTTGTCCTTTTTCTTTTTCCTTTTTATTGACCTCTTGAGCAGATTCAATTCTTTTTCCTGAAGTACCAATCGCACTTCGTTTGTCCAGTCATCTGCTGCTTGGTGTAGTGAGGATATACTCTAGGAAGGTGAATTACCTTTTCGATGATTGCAGTGAGGCTTTGCTGAAGGTAAAGCAAGCTTTTCGCTCCACTGCAGTTGATTTACCGCCAGAAGAAACTACTGCTCCATATCACTCCATCACCTTGCCAGAGACTTTTGATCTTGACGACTTTGAGTTACCAGACAATGACATTTTTCAGGGGTTAGTTTGAAAATGCTCTAATGACATGGATGAATTAAGATATAACCAGTTGTGGGTTGTGGTTTTATTTTCTTTTATTTGTGGAAAGTTTTTACCAGATTCACCATGACCATATAATGGACTCTCAATTATTAAGGGCCAATAATCATTGTCATGCTGTTGCTTTTGTTTGACGAGGACTAGACACTTGACCAATGAAGTTTTGAAGTGCATGTAGCCTTTTACATTTGGCCAAGTATAAATATTGGTGTGGCATGAAAAATTTGACAATAAATCTTGCTATAATATATGGTGCTTGATAACTTTATTGCTTGTTGTATTATAATAACAATGAACTTTTTTGCAGCAACTATGTTGATCATCATGTCAGTACAAGGGAACAGATTACGCTACAAGACACTATGGAGGGTGTAGTTTACTCCACATCGCAATTTGGATTGGATGGTTAGAAAGTTCTAAGGCTTTGGTGTTATTTATGGATTTATTTATGTGATGATAGTTAGGCTTGCCCAATGTGACTTCTAATATGTGCTTTTGTCTTAGAACGGTTTGCTGATGGTGACACTTCTCAAGTGGGTTTGGAGCTTGAGGAGGTAATTCTCTTGTGCTTACTTCCAAGTTTTTGGAAAGTTGTGTTGGAAATAAAATTGATACACAAATGGCAGAGCTAAGTAACAATCTTGTTAAATGAGTTGTTTTCATCATAATAAGTGCATGGGTGCACCATCACTGAAATGGACTAGTTCCGATGGTTGAAATTGGGCAAAGAATTTCTTCATTGTTCATCCATTCTTTCCGAAATCAAATTTATAGGTGTATTTGAACTTGTAAGAGCCCTTATTGACTGATACTCATTGCCTCAATGGGAAATTTTGTGTTGGTATTTTTTTGCACGTCACAATCAGAATCCAAACTTTAGGAGGAACCCTGTTCTTGGCTTTTCCTTGCAGTCCCATAATCATTTGATTCCTGTTCTGGTTGTCAATTTTATAAAGAAATTACTAATTCATTTTGTGTTATGCATGCCAACAGGACCTGTTTCTACATAAGGTTGCGACTACAGTGCTTGATGAAGTTTCAGAGTATGGCCATCGTATCTATTGATTTTTCCATTTTATCACTCATCATTCCTTTGAATGTGGGGTCGTCTGTGTGTGTGTTTGCACACTTGAATGCAGGGGTTGCTTCAGGCTTGCGTTGAAGGGATGGAGAGGGAATTGAGAAATGTTTCTTAATTATGCATGGAGAATGATTTAAATCTGATGTAGGACAAGCCATGAAGACTATTTTTTATTATTTTTCAATACTCATAGTAATTTCTATTATTCTTAAATTATAGTATTTTATGGATCATTTAGTTATTTTAGGATATTTACTACTCAAAATATATTATTAGTAGGAGTGACTTTAGGCCTAAGTTATTTTAGTAGATTTACTAGTCAAAAGATGTTATTTGGCATCCCTTTCAAGAAGTTGGCATATGGTTGTGTCATATTTATGTAATCATTGTGATTGGATGCTTTTATCTCTGCATTTTATTTGGACAATACACAATAGGCAGTCATTTTTATCTTTGACAACTTTTAACACACCAATATTAATTCTCTGATTGCAGAGCTCATCCACAAGTATCTATTGAGCAAATGACAGATCCAGAAAGACATTTAAGCCATGACATGATGGCAGGATCCTCAGATGCTGTGCCAGTAAGTGGTACTAGGAACAAGGTTAATCTGGACACCCAGTTAGCTTATTTCTAAAATTTGCTTGTTCTCATTGACTGCCCCTCTTTTTTCTTTCTTTCTCATCTCATCTTCTTGTTTTTGTGTAGTTGCTAGTGTTGATCACTTATTAGTTATAGGAGGACGGCTATGCCTAAGTCTGATCCAAATTTTTAATCTCATTAGCAGATTGAAGGTCTACATGGGAATTCTGAGTTGCTGGACTATGCTGAGGCTCCATCTACACCTGGACTGGTAGAAGAGCCAAACTTTTTTAGTGTTCAGAAGGGTCTGGCCTCTGAGGACCACTTAGGATCAGAAGATCACAATTCAATGGAAGTACTTGGGGTAGAGAGTATTGAAAATGTGTGTAGTAAGTCAGATATTCATCATGCTAATGATGCCAAAGATCTGCCTTTAAACAGTAATTTAAATGGTGATACTTTCACATGCTTGCCTCCCAAGGAGATAAGCCACCTTTCTGGTCAATTGGAGATGAGTCATTCAATGTTACAAAGGAATTTATCATCCACTGTGGTGACTATGGAATGTGTGATAGCAGATGGGAATACTGCTGCAATAGATGGTTCAAGAAAGGCAGAAAACATGTATAATGGTGGTTTGGGCAACGATGAGCCAAGTTTGCCTACGGATAAAATGAAGGGAGAGCCTGGAAAATCCATAGGATTTAGGCTAAATGAAACTGATGAGGTGGAAGTGGCTGATAACAAGAAAGAATTGCACTCACTCAGAAAATCTGTGCAATCAAATGATGTTCTTTCTTCAGAACTTTCTGGTACCTGCGATGTTGAAGTTCAGGCTTGTCAGCAAATGAATGATGATGAAACTTTGAACCACCACACTGATAATGAACAGTTGATATCTGCTCATGTGGGTGTGCTTTGGACATGCAATTCCCATGTGAAGCAAGCCAAGGGATCATCTCATGAGGTTAATGATCACATGTTCTCTTCCAGCTTGCAATCAGAAGATAAAGTGCCCTTACCATTTGAGTGTTTCAAAAAGAAGGCAGCACTTCATTCTTCTGGAACTTCAACTAAGGTGCAAGGTTTGTTCTGCGAGCTACATGAATGCAGTTTGATTAGTTGTGTTTTGTGTAGTCTGCATCTAAATCTTATACATTTCACTGCATACTTGTCGATGTTTATTGAATGGTTTTATCTGTTCAGGTGAAGAGTTGCATAGGACCGATGGCATAGAACTGGAAGAGAATCAGATACTAATGCCATCCATGCATGGTGAAGTTCAAGTAGATGGTGCAAACCTAGATGGGCAACAAGACAATGCAACCACTAGTGCTAGTCCATTTGAAAAGTTGGATGGTTCTGTAACTTCTGACTTTTCTGCACCAGAAAAGTTACTTTCTGTGCCCCAGATGCTTCCTGATAAACCTGATGGGTTGCTAATTGAGTCAACACCTGAAAAAGAAGTCCCAGAAGGTAGTAGTGGTGGCAGTCTTGGTACTGTCATTTCTGGGAAAAAGCGGAGCTTTACTGAAAGTTCACTTTCTGTTCAAAGCTTTAATGAAGTTGAATCATATGGAGTGACCAGGTCAAAGATAACAACTGGCTCAGTTCCTGATGACGATGACCTGTTATCTTCTATATTGGGTATCAAACAGGCCTTTTCCTGATGCTTTATTTTGTGTTATATTGTATGATGAATGGCTTCCTATATATTTTTAGTACTAGTTCTTGAAAATGCAATTAACTTGATCAACTCGTTTATTCCAGTTGGAAGAAAATCTTCAGTTTTGAAGATGAAGCTCACTCCAACCGCACCTGAAATAGCATCTACCAAGCGTGTCCGCGTCTCATCTGGACATGGTTCCTTGAAGAGAAAGGTGCTTATGGATGATTCAATGGTTTTGCATGGCGAGTATGTTGCACTTCATAACTCCGTTCTTTATCTTCTCTGATTCTGGCTATCATTTGGGTTAATATGACTCTGCTTTGACAGAATTAAAGTACATTCACATAGACTAGCTTAAACGTCTGCAAATTAAGCATGTCAGTGAAGCAAATGCAACTCAGAATTCTTTGCCTTCCATTTTTCTCTTTATGTTGTCTCCTGTTCACAAGTCATGCATATCTGGATAGTCAAAATTGTTGCTGAAGTTTGTGCTTGCATATTTTCTTATTCAGCCATTTAAGTATAAAATGTAAAATGCTTCTATGCTTTATGCTATTATTATTGATGTATCAAAAGTGTATGTATGCCTCTGGATCTGGTCATCTTCCTGCCCTACTTTACATCTAATTTGTCAATGTACTATTTATTGTTGCCCAGTTGAGGAGAATGGAAGTTTTCTGTATGCTTTGATCTGCCTTTCATTGCTTTTGTTGTGTATTACCTTTGCATCCTAGTTTTCATTGCTTCCAGCTGAATACTGAATTACCAATGCATGTGTTTTCATTTCCTGTGAAGTACTATACGCCAACAATTGACGAATACTGAAGACATACGTCGGTTACGAAAAAAAGCTCCCTGCACTCTTGCTGAAATTCTGATGATTCAGAGGCAATTCTTGGAACAAGATATTTTCAGTGAAATGCTATTCACTGGTGAGTTGATTGTGCTAAAAGCTTTAGTTTTATTATTTGCTTTTGGGGAGGGGGACTTTTTATGAATTATTTCTTTTAAAGGCCAACATTGATTAATTATGGTCTTTCAGGTGTGCCGGCAGAATTGGCTTGTTTACATGGCGAATCATTTGATTTGAGTAGAATTGTGGTTTCAGAACATGATGAGCATGACACTGCTTTGGGGATGGAAAAGGATGAAGAGTGTTATGCTAGGCCATTTTTCACCAAGGACTGTGAGATCAAAGGGATTACTGTATCTGTTAATGATGGAAATGATTTTGACATGCAATTTGCTGAGGTTCCTGCTGCGAGTGAGAACCAGCATGGTGATCATGAATTAGGGTCTTATGATGTTGAAAAACAAGGGCATACTAATATTATTTCTGATTTATCTGAGCATAGAATCTCAGAATGTGAACATTTGGGGAAAATAAGTTCAATGGAAATTGATGGGGGGAATGCTGAAGTTGTTGACGTGCCAAATCACTCCGCTGTGGGGTTTGATCCATCCCAAACTGAACCATTTTCTGGAGACAACTCAAATACCTTAACTAATAAGTTGCATGAACCAATTGATGGTATTGGAGATATGGACAATTACCCAGACAATAAAATTGCAGATGAAACAGTTTTGGAGGGAAATAAAGCCTCTGAGTCAATTGGAATTGAAGCAGATGTTCTGTTGGATGGATCTACACCTGCTGCTAATGCCAACACCTTCCTAGCAAAGGCGTCTTCAGAAACTGGCAGATGCATGGACACAACTTCTGTAAAAGTTGATCAAGTTCCAGATGATATCAAAAATGATAAGGTAAGGGTTGGTAATGAGTGTGGAGGCCCAGCTAGGAGCTCAGGATTTGATGACAAGGACCAAACCTCTAACTACTTATGTAGTGAATTAGCAAAACCAGTTGATGAGGATTATGAAAAGGAGTTTTTGAATGATGGAGCTTATCCAGTTTGTCGAGAAGCTGATCAACAGAACACCATGGATACAGAAAATTCTCTTGACCATCCCGCCAAGGTAGATCAAGGAGCAACTTGCTCACCGAATCCATTTTAGTTTTTGAAATTTTCTTTCATTGCTTGCTTCAGTATGCACCACCATTATTCTATGGTTTTCTCTTTTTCTTTAAATCTTATTTTCTTCTCTTCTTTATTGAGGGGAAAAAGAAAATAAATGTCCACCTTTGCTTTTGGAAAACTACTTTCGTCTTGTCAAACTAGGCCATGTATTAGGAACTCTATTTCAAATACATTCTACTGTCAGTTGACTTGCTACATCATATTCTAGCAGATGTGGGTTATTCTCATTATTTCTTCTAATGTTTTCAACTGAAATGCATGCATCAATTGAGGCACGTTCAGATTCATGTCAATCAACCTTGTGCTTATAGAATTGCTTTGGCAATGTTTCACAAATAGTTAGATATTTTAAATTCTTTCTAGATGGTCTAGTATGCTGATAATGTGTTGATTGTTTCATGCAGGATTTTCAAGATGTTATATTTGCAAATGATACAGGTTCACTTTTCTTCTCTTCTTTGCTTCTGGCTTTTAAACCTCATGAAGACACACCATTCAGAGTAATTCAATAGGAGTTCTTCACAATTTTATATTATACTGTGGAAATTTGTGAGGATTGGGCCTAGGCCATTCCCATGGTTAGCAGGTTAAAAGTATCAAAATAATATACAATGTAATACAATTTCTCATCTATGTCATGTACATAAAAATAGCACAGAGCTCAAGAAGCAAACAAGTTAGTGTAGTAAGAAATTCAGTATCATGATTCATTTTTTAATTAATATTATGCTGTTTACAGTAACTTTCAGTTTTCATTCAATTTGGTTATTTGATGGATTAACTTCTTTGTAATCTTAAGATGCAGTGTATGTCTGTCTTATTGTAATAATAGGCAGTAGCAGGCTTTATCTGTCTTATTTTCAATTTGAGTGCCTTATTAGGCCTTTGTTTAGGTTCCTAATCAAGGATGGGGTGCTACATTTTCTAATTTGGAGCTTGAGTCCTACAAGATGTGGGAATCATAAAAGTTTATTTGTGTGCAATTCATTTCATGCATCTGTATGAGAGATTTGCTCATGGAACTTCTATGGTCTCTTGAGCTCTTCCAAGGGGCTTGAGTGACTGCATTCTAAATTCTTGCAATCATTTGCAGTTTCAGCCTTTAAACTATCCATGATATTGTAAGTTAGAAATAAATATTGCTTTTAATTTCTTGGCCAAATAAAACCTGTAACTTTGGTTATTCTAAAATCCTAAGTATCTTGTTGCACTTTTTTTGTTCTTCAGTGGCATAAATATATCTAAAGACACCACAATCCAGCTTCTAGAGATTTCAGCATAAATGAACTTTTTTATTTGCTCATATGCATGTCATCTTGGAATTTCTCTCATTATTTGCCTATTGGCCCATTTTCTTTTGCAGAATTTCTGAATGTTGATGATGAGGTAGGTGAAGATGACGAAGATGGCATGCCTCGAGCTGAAAATTCTCATTTCCTTGAGAATAGTGGATGGTCTTCTCGCACCAGGTATACATGCATTGTCTGGTCTAGGTTATATATCGGTGTTTTGGTTCCAATACAAGAATAATTTCCCAGGGATCCCTGACAGAGAATGGAAAGAAAATTCTTAGATTAAGTATAATGTTCAGATTTCGTGTAAATTAGTACGCATATACCAAATTCATTTAGACTTTGGAACTTATTTGGTTTCCTCTGTATGGGTCCTACAGAAGTGACTATTTTATTGTTATGGTTGGGGCAGTCCTGGGTTGAGAAACTTAATTGAGCTAAGCCTGTCTTCTAAACTCCTTCTTGGTTCTTTTGATTTTCTCTATTTCTTTGCTTCTCCTTTCATTCACCATCCTCTTAAGTGATAAAATCATCTCGTTCAATGAGATGTTTGGATTAGGAGCATGAATGCAAGTAACAGCCACTGTGTCTGCAGGGCTGGGTTGCCTTGTATTTGATCAGTTGGGTGAAACCCACAATTCGCTTTCCACAATCTCCAGAGCATGCCTTTTTTTGCCCCCCTAGCATGTCAAGTGGCTTTGATTTGGACCCTCCATTTCTTAGTAACATCATTTGGCTACAAAGATCTTCTTTTTCTGTTTAATAGTGCCTTTTTTTGGCGGGTGGGAAGGTGGGGTGCACATTGTTTGCTTCCAATTTATGCAATTTTTGAAAATCAAGCAATGTTATACTTGACAATCAATGATGATCATTCTTGTAGGGCTGTTGCCAAATACCTCCAAACCCTATTTGATGGTGAAACTGGACATGGAAGGAAGGTCCTTTCAATGGACAATCTTGTCGCTGGTAAAACCCGGAAGGAAGCATCAAGAATGTTCTTTGAAACATTGGTATGTGGCTAAAACTTGATATCGAGTTGCTCTTAGTTCCTAATTTATAGATTCTATATTTTTGGCCTTGTAATCTATAGTGTGAAGTATTTAGGAGATTGGTAATGATGTAATATGTTGAATGGAGTTAAAAAGGACTACATCTAGGAGATTTACGAGGTTGTGAGACAGATTGCCTTCTAAAGTAGTAAGAAGTGCTTTTAGGAGTCGGGTGGATGATGTGTATTTTTCCAATTTGCAGGTCCTTAACACGAGGGATTACCTACATGTTGAACAGGCAAAACCTTTTGATACCATCAATATAAAGCCACGGGGAAAGCTTATGAGGTCGGACTTCTGATCTCGTGTAGGATTTGCAGATACTGTCGATAAGATCCCACGTAGTGCCAATGCTTCGCTTCGACCAGGCTGGTGTTTTTTTTTTTTTTTCAAGGTTGCCTGTAGATTATGTAGATCTTCAAATTACTCCTAGATTTATAGTTCATATAGCTGGGAATCTTAAAGTTGGGATAGGTTTCAGCTCGTGCCATCATTCTCATGTTGATTGTAACTGACATTGTTGTAGAATGCAACATATTTATGTGTATAATAAATATATTTGCAAGCGATGTGGCTATATATTTTGTTTGCTACTGTTGAGATTCTGATAGTAATATTCATGATACTTGTATCTTTTAATGCTCCTCCTCTTGAAAACTTGCATTTTTTTGTTTTTTGTTTTTCTTAATAACTTGGCCGTAATCTGAGTTGAAGGGGTGGGCGGCTCGGGTTTCTTTTTCTCCATGTTGCTCATCTCAGTTTCTCAATTCAGGATTCAAAAATCGAATTTGAAGTTTGGTTTTGCAAGGCAGAATATCTATGATCCGAATTAAGGGCTTGATTACTTGTTAACCTTGGATTTTAGAAGTAGATTTCTCAATTTGACGTGAGTCTTTTTTTTTAGTATTATTTTTCACAGTAGGAGAGAAAATTAAACTTAGGAAAATATTCTGACAAAATGCTTACTAAACACAAAAAAATATTTTAACAATCACGCTCAAACATTGAAAAATATTTTATTTTTATAGAATGCTTTTCACTAATAAATTATTATTATTTTTTTTTATATAAACGAAAGGACCTTAATATATAGTATCTGGTAAGTTAGAAGCCTTGGTGTACCAGCACTATCCCTAGAAAAAGGTGTTTTGTGGTTAATACTTAAATTTTTATTTTAAAAATTTGATTTATAATATTAAAATGTATAAAATTTATTAAAATTTAAAATATATAAATATTTTTATTATATAACTTATAATCAACTCGTGATGTTATATATTAATTATTCAAAAAGAATGTGAAAAAAGAATAGAAAAGGTGATGGGCCGGTGTTCTGATAAAATTTACCACACTTAAGAGAAGCACTATCATTTGGAAATTTCAGTTTTCATATACCACAATTGTACAAATAACATTTGACATGAGAGATTACTATCTCTCTCTCTCTCTCTCTCTCTCTCTCTCCCTCCCTCCCTGATATAATTTAAAGCAAAACTGGCACCATAGACAAAATATTTGGCATAAATCACTCGCACCTTACTCGCCTAATAAGTGTGTGTTGGACTCTAAAATTAACTGAGTCAGTCAGCGTCAAGTTCAGCAGCAGCATACCGTTCCGTTCCAGTCGAGCATCATACCCATAATTAACTAGTCCCTCACCCTCACTCCCATGTATCTGCCTACCAACAAACCTATACGCAAAGCGGAAACAACCATATTATACTACTAGCCCCATTTCGATGCCCCATATATATATATATATATATATATATATATAGATATGTAATGACATGATTGTTTGTAAATGAGTTAAGGAGCGGCGAAGAAGGAAAATATTGGAGCTGATGAACATACCATCGTTCATTCGTCAATTCTATTGCACTGGCAAGCCTCTTTCGAGTCCTTGAATTTTACCAAAACAATTCCTCGTGGATTATCCTCATACACCTGCAAGCAAAACACAAACAAATTGAATTGGTAGGAAAGCACGTTGGAAGTTAATAAGAAATCCGGGAGCAATCTGATCAAAAACTTGGGTCAGGTCAGGGCAAAGCAAAATTTTCAATGAATGAAGCCTGTAAGCTCAAGGTAAAAAGGAAAATATTTCAAAAAGAGCTATTAGATTTTTTCACTAGTTCAGCTGCATGCTAGGATGTCTGCCGCAAAAGTTATACTTCCCAGCAAACATGCTTTAAAGTGGAAAGGAGAAACAGTGGACAAACTATCGACTGTTATATATCACATCGCAAATGTTCCACATAGAATCAACCTAAAAAAGGAAACAGGACCACCTGCTCTTATGTTTTGCACGGTACTAGTCAATGGTAAATATAAGCCAGAGAAATCTTCTATTGTATCCGCAGTTAATCCAGTCTAATTTAACTACTTCATGGTCACAAGATATAAAGAATATAAGAATGTCCACTCAACAAGGCTAACTTGACTTGACTAACTGGACCAAGCTTTGCACATTCCTCTTTTAAAGTCCAACTCCCATTTTGCAGGTAGATTTTTATCAACCCGTAGAATTACGATTGAGTCACAATTCATTAATTACCAGAACACACAACTGGACCTAATTGAAATACATCAAAGGTATCCCACTGGCTCAATCTTTTTTTAGTTTGAAGCAATAACCATAAAAGAATAAGATCTTGCATAAGCAGTACTCATAATAATTATAATGAAGAAGAATGTAAGAAGAAGCAATGATATATTGGTAGACAGGTAGACTAATGGGAGACCAAATAAGATTCTCATTATGCCTGAGAGAAAGAATAAGATAGAAAAATCTGATTGGCATATTTCAATGAGTTGTATCTCTTGTGTCTCTGTCATTACAATGTCAAAAGTCTGGGATCCACAAAAATGCTGGGCACTGATGACCCAAATATTTCTGATATCAGGTATGCAAGCCAACCAATCGCTTACTGGAAGTGCCCATCTAAAATTATGGATGGTTCCAAACTTTCCCTCATCTCAGCCGGAGTGAACATGTTATGAAGAACTACAGTGGCTGAAATTGACATCCTGGCATCATCAGGGCCACCAGTTACATTTAAGGACACCTTAAATCAGCTGGCCCAATAGAACATCCACAAAAGATTATATATATATATATATATATATAAAAACCGTCGTATATCCCTAGCGAGACTCAGGCAATGAAACTCAATACATTTCTGGTCAGGTAACAAACAATGAAACAGCTTAAAATGAGCGTAGATGAAAATATGGTAAATAATTTTCGAGCATTCAGCCACCGCAGACTCGCTCTACACTAGATGCTCTGCATAGTGTACAACACAAAAGAAATTGTTCCCCTAAGCAGAAGAAGTATCAAACCCTTAAAATGATGCAAACCGGAAACATGGTGCAAACAAACATCTAGACTATGTAAGCCTAATTACTATTAAAGGTCTGGACTGACTGGCGTGCACAATCACTTAAGATGAGCTCATGTTGATTTAATTGACCATGGATTCTACATTATCTGCTTTTATTTTAAGTGTGAGCGCGAGTGTGAGAGTGTGTGTGTGTGTGTCACAGCTTGTGTTATGATCATTCATCTGTTCTGCGCGTGTGTGGCAGTGTCATGAGCCGCTGCAAGTATTTAAAGTGTGTGGACATTGTGCCGCGGTGCCGTGGTATTTATCTAAGAAATTTTGTGACAGTATAAAAAATTAAATCACGCGATGTAAGAAAATTACTTGGAGTACAAATTTCATATATAATCACCTATTTATTTGAGAATTATGCAGAACATATGATAAATAAATAACATACTTCATACTATATACTGATAAATTTTGATGAGCATTGATCAAACGTCAGGGCCTAACTAAGCGAATTGTTCAATTGATTGGAATTTAGCCTCTCCCCCCCCCCCTAATAATCAGATGGTTTAAAAATAAGACGGATTTCAAGAGCACTAGGCATCCTTGCGGTCTCTGGTGCACCGCATATGGAGATCACTGTGGACAACATGCAAGCTGAAGCACAAGATTCTAGCCTGTCAAATAACGCTATCACTTCCACGCCCACTTCATCCGAGATAGCTGTACAGGACTCTGATATGCCTATAATTGTATGCACTTCACTGATTCTGGGGCTTCAAAAAATGCAATTCTCCTAGGTTTGATGGGAGTATTAGTTAGCAGAGGAAGAACTGATGCTCATAGGAATGCTATGCTGTGGCCTAGGTGACAATATTATTTATTTGAATTTTATTTAAATTTCTCTTCATTTGTGATGAATGCATATAGATATATATATATATAGATTGGTTAGATCATTTCCTTCCTCTTTTGCCAAACATCAATTGACCTTTCATCGTGGACGTGACAAAGCGATAAAAAAAAAAGAATAAATATATTATTCGGCATTATGAGCAAGTACGTACTAATCTTGGAGGAGTTCGTATGGGGGGGGGG
>CM038602.1:84441-161565 GCA_021533255.1 Ceriops tagal
TTTTTTTTTTTTTTTTAATGTAATGGCCCTACCCTAAATACGTTTTGATGGTTAACAGCCAACTCCCAATGGTAGCCTAACGGCATGCAAAGCAATGCAACAAAACTACCAGGGATCTCATTTGGATCACCGCTGCATGCTGACTGTTCCCTCCTTCCACTCCAAATCCACAAATAGTGTAGCTGTGTCTGTTTGCGAGATTTTTAATTTCATTCTCTCTAAATTCGAAATCCATCCTCCCTCCCTCATGAGCCGGTAATAATAAAGCCAGAACTGTTTTAGAGAAGGGCATGGCCGATGTCAAGTCCAACAGCGAAAAATTCAAAACTGAAAATCCAATCAGTCGTTTCTTCAACCAAACACTTGCTTCTTCTATTCTATACATACACTCGAACGAATTACCAGCATGGTGTGTGATTCTTGCTTAACGTAGGAGTAGAATACAAACGGAACCATTCTTCCAAATGTAGCCTCAGTTTGTCTCAAACCATCCAAAAGGCAAAAGCTTGACTTCAAAGTGTTATAAGTTGTTTCCGAAATAATGAAAGCCGTTTACGATATGATTGACATAGGTCTCCCTTTTATACTTTCATCCAAATAATGAGAGCTAGAAGCAATGATGCACAAAACTGCTGAGGCAGCGCCCGCTGATGGAAGAAACATTTCTTCACAGGGCGATTGTAAGTGTGGAAACCGGACGTGGACGAGGCATGCAAACACGCACGTCAAAAAGAAAGGGCACCTATCTTCTTCTCTCACACGTGCACTATTATATTTTGGCAGCAAATTCGAGAGGGAAGTCAATGCTGAGCTTCAGAGTCTGGGTCCGCTCTCGAGCAACAGTTCCCAAGCGGAACCGTACCTGAGCCACCTGGCACAGTGGCTTCTCTGTGCTAGAAACGACCCATAATGATTTTTCATGCATTTGCCTTGGTCCATCATTTCGTTGTCTTGTGACTCAAAAATCTTTTCTGACCCAGAAGTTTGGTGTGTGATTCTGTAGCATAAGGTATTTCAGGCTTTTGGGGCCCCTTGGAAAAATGCTTTGGATTTGGATGTTAGATATGGTACCGGCCATTGGGTATTAGGCTTTAACAGACACCGAAACCCCTATTTGCGACGGAATATGTTAATTACCGCTCGCCGTTCAATTAAAAATTGACTTTTAGCGAAAGGTTCAAAGCCAAATTACAGACATGAGCATGGAAAGATGTTCTTGAATACTTGCTCACCCCTATTTTTCTGTTTTATTCTAGCCTACCCTACCTAGCATTCATGAATTGAGCTGCTGGAGGTACAAATGCGTTTTTCTTGTCTCTAAATTATCTATCCTCTTTGGACATCCAGTTCACCCCTAACTAGCATTTAAAATCCACGGTAAAGTTGTGTTGTTCCACTCACTGCCCCAATTACACGTGGATTATGGCTCTAAAAAACTGAGCCCCGCTGCGAGGCTTCCAAGAACCACCTCCCCCTAATGTAGCAAACGTATGTCAATTCCAATTCTAAAAGGTATTCGCAACCTCACTGTTATCAGTCTCTTTCTTCCAGCTTCCCAGGATCATCCCATTAGCTTCCCAACCCACATCAGCGATACCAATTTTATCCACCTTAAGTTACAAACAAAAAAAATTTATCCTTCGCTCCAACTGAAGTCTAGTCTAGACTCGGCCAAGCAGCAAGGAGCTTGGAGGCACTTTTTGTGTTCGACTTCATGGCCAAGGCCACGAAGGCGAGTTCTATATCAAATGAAGTCCTCCTAATCTTTGGACAGTTTTAGCGTCTAAGAAACCGTTTATCAAAATCATCTACATAAAAATTTGATGGTGTGAGACTTACTTTCTGGCTTCTGCTATGCTCATTGAATCCCTTTTGTTGTGTAGACCGTGTAAGCCAGTAGCACTGGAATTCCAAGGCCATATACTGGAAAATGTGCCAACAGGTTCATATCATAAGCTTTCATCAGAGCCCTACAGTTCTGTGCCAAAGCAAACGAGTCAGATTAACAAAACATACATCCTAAATCTGACATGCCACATGTCTTTATACTAAACCCACTGATGTTTGGCATATAAACTTTGATCCTATATACATTTGTCATGTCAGCATCAAATTTCACCTCATAATTCAATTGGGTTGGTCTACTATACATGACATATACTTGTCTAGCTAATAATCTTTCAATTGAGTGTGTGCACTATTGATGCATCATTCAAAGTGCATATTGCACTTGGAAAAAAAAAATTAAAGTATAAATTTCTTTTCCTATATACTCAATAAAAGATGACACGTTGCATTGTCAATCCTGTACAGTGATTTAGCTATTCCTATCCCAACATGTTTAAGGAAAAGGCAAAAGGCATGATGTTTAAGTGCTTACAGAGTGGAAACAAAATTGCTGCTTGCAAATCCTCGTGAAGAAAGCAATAACAGGTTCATTCATTTCAAGGTGGGAACAAATGATGGCCCAGACATTACGGATGAAAGTATTCATGTGTCTGCTAATGATGATGATCTCTTGATGTGATCAGACTCAACTCATGGGCATATTTTTCAGATTTTGAATGAGAAACTTACCATAAAATGTTTCCAATAGATTGCCAAGCATGCCACCAAAAGAAGTTTCCGAATCCACCTGTCACCAACATGAACTTTTGGTTGTCTAACTCTTTGACTACCATATACTGAAAATCTGTTGCTCTCCTGAATATAATCATCTTCTTTTTTCCCTGAAAGCGAGAGAATATGTTCCTTGTAGATACTTCTTTCTGCAGCCAATGCCCCACTAATAAATATTGTAGGCAACACCACAAAGAAGATATGGGGAAGGACAACTACCATTATATCAGGAAATCCAATATACTCATGTTTTTCCCGGTAGTTGGAAGTTTTCACAACCCATCCCATGTAGGTCATGTAACCCCTTTCCTCACCATCCGTGAAAACTTTCCCAATGAACCAGGGACATAATATAAGGTAGAATATGTATCCCAGAGCACCAAACCATACAGAGTTAAGCCTGCAAAGGTCCTGTAAACCCCATGCCATACCACTTATGAAGCCTTTCCCAGTGGTAAAAGACTTGTAGGAATAATGCTTCCTTGAAAAAGAGAGAAGTTTGGGAATGAGAAGAATCAAGAGCATTGAATAAATAGCAGACCAGAGTATAGGATAATACAAAGCAGCCCACTGGCAACCCATGACTAAAAATTCTTTCCATGTCCAAGCAATGTTGACACTTAAACCATTTATAGAAAATGGTCTTAATTCACTAAGGGTTGATCTTCCCTTTATGTCAACTACTTCCATTTGCAGCCAATATCTATCAGGAGATGGATCCTCAAAGGCTTTATAATTCCATGGAGCTGCATAAAGATCTCCCCTGATCTTCTTCCCTTCAAGCTTCATCATGGGTGCTTCCATGACCATGCTAAGAGTTCCAGGGCTAGTGTCATAGATCCTAGCCACAACTGATGTAATGGGAGAAACAGAAAACACCAAAGCTCTGACTGTCTCGAAGGATGAAGAGACCATATGTTGACACTCATACTTTTGGTGAGATGAAGATGTTGTCATGAAGCGAGAGTCCAGTGGAAATGTAGGTAATATAATGGTTTTTTTGGCTCCTGACTTGAAGTTGATGTCCACATATGAAACATGGCCTCTATCAACAGCCATAATTCGCATAGCTCTACTCTTCCTCCAATCACCCATCTCCCACTCCCAGAACTCATTAATTGGTGGGGCCCTGAATGAACAGTTCTTAGAACCTTCAAAAGGTGATTGATGTATATTCAACTGCAGAAAATCCTGCGAGAACAGAATGTTTTGGCTTGACTGGTGGTGCCTTTTCAAATTCTGACCAAACCTCGTATGTAGATGCCCGCATAGATAAGCCGATAAAGAATGTTTCAGAAAAACATCTCTCAGGCCCTTCTGAGCATGTGAGGAGGCTGAGAATGAAAGTGGAAAATGCCCAAAGGCTATCTTAGTTAAAGGTTTTTCTGATTGAGAATCCCATTGTGATAGATGTAAATCTATCTGAGTTAATAGTTCATCCGTTGGATGCCCAAAAAGATTAGTTGGACCTCGTAAACCAGCAGACATTGTGCTGTCCACCCCAACAAACAAATGTTTCCGGTCACTAGTCTGGAAGACAGAACAAACAGATGCAAAATTGAGTAAAAAGGAACTTTTGGGCTACTTAAATGAGAAAAAGGATGAAAAGGTAACTTTTGGGCATACAGAGTGTTCATTAGTAACAAAATAGCAGGAAAAGGAATTTTTTCATTTGGATAATAGCCGGATTTGGAAATGCCTAACGTTTCCCAGGAAAGTGATTCAGAAGGGGATGACTGACCTCAATAGTGACACTGTTGATATTTTCTCGTCTTTGCAGTTGGCCATTAATGCTATACTTGGAATAGAAATCAAGTGAACCACCGGTGAGGGGGACACCAAACGTATCGTGATTGCCTCTGAGATCATAGAAGATGTTCTTATCAAGTCCACTTCTTTTGACTACATCTTCCATTATATTCTGGTATTCTAACCACTCGTCCTCATTTTGCTTCATGATCAACAAGTCCTTGCTTTTGCCATCTGGTAAAGATAGAAGTTAAAAAAGAAAAAATCTTTCAGAGATTCATCCACCACACTAACCATCATTTTCACTAGTAAAACCCATTCAACAAAAAGAACACGGTGCATTTGGCGCATGAATATACAATAAATTCGTGGGGGGAGGAAGGAGGACTACATGTCAAAATAGAAAGAGACAGGCAAAAAAAGAAAGAAAAAAAAAAAGAACAAAAAGAAGAAAGGGATGAAGAAATGATGAACTCATGGGCATACCGTCCTCATGTTTCACATAAATTCACAACCAAGATCCACAAGAGAAAAGGGTTAAAATTTTCCTATGTAACCCCCTCCCCCCAACCGAAAAAAAAAAAAAAAAAACCAAAGCAAAAACAAAGGAACGGGTCTGTTCAAATCGAACGATCACCACTTGCCCAAATCCCAGCCCCCAAAGAAAGAGAAATAATAATAGTAATAAAGAGAGGGAAGGAGAGATGATACCGGTCAGATCACCAGTGATGAGGACAAGAGAAGGATTGATGAGGGAAAGAGCACTGGGAATAGCGGAGTTGAAGTGAAGGGCTCTGTCCGGGTGGTGGACACTGAAGTGGAGATCAGATAGCTGGACCACCCATATCACTGATTCAGGCGGTCCATCATCATCTTCCACTCGGATCACCACTGAACCTCCGCCGCCTCTGCCGCCGCCTCCTCCTCCTCCTCCTCCTCCTGAAGAAGAAATCAATTCTTCTCCTTCTTCCTGTACTACTACTGATCGCTGCTTCGTAGTAACGCTAACACTAACATTGAGTGAGACAGAAGCGGACATCACCAATAGCCAAAAAAGAAGAAGAAGAAGAATGCTCATCACGTCGACCTACGTCCCTACGTCCCTACGTCCGTCCGTCCGTCCCTCCCAAGAAAACCCCAGAATCCGTGTGCGAGTCAAAGTGATGGAAAAAGTTGATTTGTTATAAATCAAAACCCCATAACAGTCAGTGTGGGGAGAGGAGGCCCTTCACTTTCTTCTCCCTCCCTTTTCCTTCTCGCTTCGTTGGTGGTTGGTTTGACTTCTTCTGTCTATTTTCCTATTCTTATTCCTTACTTATTGGGGCGGGGGGGGGGCATGGCATAAAACATATGGGTCAGTCAATCTGTCATTTGTCCTTCCATCCTCCCCCCCTCTCCTTACGTTGTTAAAATAATAATAATAATAATAATAATAATAATAATAATAATAAGGGTAAATAAATTCATAACTCAAAATATCCCAAATCTCTGTAATCCCCAAAAATTTAAATAATATAAAAAAAAAAACAAAAAACAAAAGAACTAAGTATCGTAGCCTCTCTCTCTCTCCTTCATTTCCTCTCCCCACCCCTCTCCCGCCGCACACTCCCTCTTTCTCTTTCTCTTTCTCTCTCTCTTTCTCTCTCTCTCTCTCTCTCTCTCTATATATATATATATATATATTAAGCTTTGGCATTTCATTTGTTTTCCGGTGGGGTTCGTGCATTTTTCCTTCTCCTCCTCCTCCTCCGCCGAGAAAGGCTGACTGACTCCGATACAATAATAATAATAATAATAATAATACATCAAGAAATTACGAACTCATCCTCGTCAAACTCTGCAGGCAGGTGGATTAATTCTTTTATTCATTTTTTTTTCTACGTCAAGAAATTATGTGTTTTCCTCCCTTCCTTGTGTGGGTTATCCTTTCTCCGGCGAATTAGTGAAGTTATTTGGCCAGGGTTTTAGGTTTTTGACTTTTTATACCATAATAATAATAATAATAATAATAATGAGATTAGATTGGATTGGTAAAGCTCGACGCTTCTTGAATTGCAGTGGCTTCTATTTCTATGATTTATATTCTTTGCATTGCAGTGCCTGTAAGATTGAATGATGATGAGGATGATGATGATGATGATGATGCACTTCCCTTTCTCATCGACTAGAATGGATAATCATCAAGTCTCTCAAACCAAAAGAGGGACTTCGAACAGTTGGTGTTCCTGTGCGTGTCTCCCTATAGCCCTCCCATCAAACTTCAACGGGCCAGGGGCTTGGCTTTTGGAGCACCGCTCCAACATTGGTTTTAAGTTCTCCGCCTTTTCTCTTCCCAAAAAGTAGGTACATTTCCAATTCCACCCCCTTCTTTATTTTTCAATTTTTGTTCCTTTTTTTGTTTTTTTTTGTGGGGCGGCTCCCTTCGTTTGGGATCCGCTCACAGCACACGAGTTTTTGTGAACGGTGACTAGCTAGTTAGTCTTTTGTTGTATCCGACCATAGAAACTCGCTTCCATCCCAATTGTCTATTTGGTAATGTAGCTGCCTTACACCCTATACTGGGTTAAGTGAGTCGGCTTCAGAAGTTAGTTTGGTGGGATCATGTTGCTTCAGTTGAGTTTACAAACATTTCTGCCTCAATTGTACACCCCATCAATTACCGTTATTCGTTGTTGATCTTTGCATATGCTTCATACACTTATTTGATTGTTGGGTCTTATGTGTTGTCTTTTGCAACACTCGGCTAATTCAATGGCCCTTTTCATATCTGCAAACCACTGTGTTGGGGTTGCTGCTGTTTCTTAGTTGGCTGTTCCCTCTGTAATCTTAGGCCTTCTTTAAAATGTTTTAATTTGTGCATCCAAAATCTCCTGGTCTGTTTAGATGCATTTAGATTCATGAAACCAATTGTCCATTGCCTGGATGATAGCTCTCAGATGAGAAGAGATGGCTGGAGAAGAGCCTTTGCCTTAGACACTGGTGGGATATCTGGGAATGGAGGAGGGCAACAAGAGAGCCTCAGTGGTGACAGTCCTGGCCTAGGTGGCACCCGATTGGGCAGGATAGTGAGTGCAGGAGGCAGACAGCTCCTAGAGAAGCTCAATTCAGCGAGAAAGAACTTTCCCATGAAGTTATTTCTCCTTCTATTGGGCTTCTACACCGCCAATGCCCTTGCTACAATACTTGGACAGACAGGTGACTGGGATGTACTGGTCGCAGGTGTTGTGGTTGCTGCCATTGAGGGGATTGGTATGCTTATGTACAGAAAGCCCCTTTCTCCACCCACGGGTCGGTTGCAGTCTTTTGTGGTCATGGTGAACTATTGGAAAGCTGGCATGTGCTTGGGCCTCTTTGTTGACGCTTTCAAATTAGGTAGTTGAAATTAATCCCGTCAACTCCTTTCTTCCATGTTTGGATTTCTGAATGATGTTGATTGATCTAGCTCTTGTTCCGTTGATAACACACTTGAATCAGGTCACAAGCTCTATACTTTTGTGTGCGCCCAGCGGTTGAGGGGTCGCGCGTGTGTGTGTGTGTGTGTGTGTGAGGGAGAGAGGATGGAATCAACAGTGGTTTTGCGAAGTTAGATTTAATTTCTTTGAGACTTGTGCTGAATCGTGGGAGGCGGAGAGGGGAAAGAAAAGTGACGGTTTTATTTGACCGCGTGGGACAGGACAAGAGAAGCCATGCTGTCCACTAAAAGTGAGAGACAGACTTTTTCTACGCGGTTTTCTCTCGTGTTTAAGACTGGGATTAATCAACTGTGCTTTTGGATACTTGTCCATTTAACCTTGATCCTAGATTAGTCGATGGCTTGCTCTCGCTAATTGCTAATGTGTATAAGTTTGAACCTTTGAGGAATATCAGTATCATTGGTTCGTGCATGTGAGTTGCGGGACTGTACTTCCTCGTAGGCCCCTTTAAATTAAGTCTCTTAAAACTTTTAAAAATAACTGTGGGCAGAAGTCTTTCTGTCATTAGTACCAAAGCAGTATTCGATCATCATCATAACGTTGAATTGAGCGGGGAAAGAAAAGAAAGTTGATGAGAAATATGGGAACCGCCACCCTTGTATTCCTCGTTTTAATGCAAGCCTGGGTGGGCGTTTTCAACACATTCAGCGTGGCTGCAAGGCCAACACCTTCGTCAAATAGTCCCAAGAAATTCTCTGCCATTATTGTCCTGGGCGATTCAACGGTGGACCCTGGCAATAACAACGCAATCCCCACATTGTTCAGGGCCAATTTCCCGCCATATGGCCGAGATTATCCAGGCCGCATTGCTACGGGAAGGTTCTCCAATGGCAAGCTCATTCCTGATATGTTGGCCTCTGCTCTAGGCATCAAAGAAGTTGTTCCTCCAATCCTGGATCCAGACCTATCAGAAGACGACCTGCTTACGGGTGTCAATTTTGCATCGGCCGGGGCGGGATTCGATGAGAGAACGAATGCTCTATTGCAAGTCCTGCCACTTTCAAGGCAAATTGCACTCTTCCACAAATATGCGGAGAAGCTAAAGGGACTTGTTGGGGAATCGAAGGCTAATGCCACGTTTAATAGCGCTCTAGTGCTGATCAGCGCAGGGACTAATGACATGAAAGCAGAAAGGATGGAGTCCAACGACACTGCCTACCAGGATCTTTTGCTTGATGACGTGCAAAAAATGCTCACTGTAAGCACTGCACTGCAGCATATCTCAAAGTTTACCCTTGCCAGTCTCAGTCATCAACCACGACAAAAATTAAGACAAAAAAAAAAATGGAAATCTCGCATTCAATTCTATTATTATCTTGGAACGATGAGACTGCTTACGCAATAAATAATTAGTCCCGATATTACGACGAAAAATTACCAACCCCTTGACACATTATAGTTTTTTCTTAGATTTTTTTTTTTGTTTTTTTTGGGGGGGGGTGTCTCAAGCATTTTGTACGTGATATGTGACCTCGCAGGAACTCTATGACCTTGGTTGCCGCTCCATGATTATACCCAACCTTCCTCCTGCCGGTTGCCTCCCCACTCTGATTACCGACAAATATCCAGATCCAGACGATCGAAAATGCATAGAAGTTCATAATTCCTATATTCAAACATTTAATCAAAAGTTTGTCGAGTTGTTGCCCCATTTACAGGCGAAGCTTGAGGGAAGCAAAATCGTCTATGCAAACATCTATGATTTGATGATGGACACGATCAATCATCCCCAAAAGTATGGTAAGCTATCGCACTCCGCCCCATAAATATATGATGATACCACCTACTTGGAAGCAGTTTCCCCAATCGATACCCTCTCATGTTGATGATTCGACCAAATTAACGAATTCAAAACAAGAAGCATGCTTTGAATTTGAAGAGGATTAAGAGGGCTGTGGTGTATCGTATGACAGGATTTGTAGAAGCCACAAAGGGCTGCTGTGGGACGGGATATTTTGAAATGGGACCCTTATGCAATCTAGCCTCTCCAACATGTGAGGATGCTTCCAAGTTTGTGTTTTGGGATGCTATTCACCCTTCTCAAGCAACCTATCGGTTATTGTCTGACTACATACTTAAGGAAGCTATTCCCAAGCTAATGTAATCAATTTAATTAGAGTTAGGCCAGAAGATCGGACTAGCAGTAGCGGATGAAGCCTTCGCCATACACAGTACCATATATAAATATTACATTGATAGTATACCCAGTGTCCTTTTCTTATTAATTATAGCACAACACCAGAACTAGGAGCAGCAAAACAGGAGTTCATAGAATCAGAAAACAATTTCGGTTACCGATTGTCAAAATGTTGGAGATGACAGGATCAACAGAATCATGGTACAGTGGGTCCGACAACCAGAGCTTGGCTAGATGATCAACAGACGTGCATTGCCTATGCACCTGCCCCACAGCCCAGATAGCGGCTTCCGCCTTGCCAGGATGCAATATGCGGTCCAACGGCTTGACCTCGTCATCCCTAGTTCCAATTCTTGATCGATCCCATTCTTCTAAGAGTCTATGAGACAAATAGTGCAATGGCTGCTCATACTTATCCTTTAGGTATTGAGCTAATCCTTGCCAGCTGAAGATAGTCATTTGCAGCTCTTCAGTTGTGGTTGTTGCGGGGATCGGAAACTGTTTCATGTATTCCGGCTACTTCTCTGCCATCTTGCGCATTGCATCTGTATTAAGCACGCACAGTATTAACAGTTGTCGCTGAGTAAGGCTAAGACTGCATTATCATACTTGCTTGCTTAGCCTAGCTACCAAAACCGATAAATATAAGAGATGGTAGATTGTGTGAACCACTTAATAATGATACCATTCAATCATCAGGGCATGTACAAATAATTACTAGACGAGAACACATATTATGAAGAAAGGAAAAAGGAAAAAAAAAAAAAAACAAAAACAAAAAAAAGACCACGTTTTGAACGAAATTTGATTGTTGTACATGAGTCATATTGGATTAGAGGGTGGAACCTTGTTAGACGAAATATCGGATAGAATGCCTCGCTAATTAATTCACTAGGCATTAAAACAAAGAATAGGGATGGACCCCTAAATACATACATTAGTTCAAATTATCACTATTCAAAAGAAACGTAAAACCAAGAGAACTTTTTACTAATTTTAGATTGGTCAAATCCCCCTTCAAATGCAAATCCCTTTTCTATCTGTCTTTCTTTCTTTTTTTTTTTTCTCTCTCTCAAAGTTCAAACTCAAGAGTTTGCTTTACGTTCATCGAAACAATTCAATTTTAGGTTTATGAGTTGACATAAAATGTAGGAAAGAGTAAATGGGAAAAAGAAGATAAACAAGGTAAGAAAGAAAAGAAAAAGAAAAGAGAAGTAGGTAGGCAGGCAGGCAGCAAACAAAACAAGAGCCGAAAATTGGAAAGTAGCAAATACCAACCCGCTTCCTCTTTGAATGCTCTGGCACCAACTCCATTACTTTCCCCATCATCATCATCATCGTCGTCGTCGTCATCAACGACAACAACATTCCCCTTGCTGCTAACTTTCCTCCTATTATTGTAACTTTGTCTACAAATGTAAATTCCTCTGCAATGCTTCTTCCTCCTGTCATCAAGACTGATGAAGTCGCTCAAGTCATCAGATTCTGTCCCTGTATCGCTTAGATATACGTACATGTCCAGGTTGCAGGGACATAAATCTTTCTCAACATTTATGCTCCGCGCAATAAAGAAAGAGGTAACCTTATTGGAAGATATATGGAGTTATAATTAGCCAATAAGAAAATATTACACGCATAATCTCTCGCATTTTTTCTAGTAGACCGCTTTCAGCTGTAATTCCTGGCTGCTGGGCAAATGACACACGTATGTGCGCTGATGATGGCTTCCGTGGCTGGGCTTTTCCGTCCAGAAACGAATATATATATATATATGTATGTATGTATATATGAAATAAAAAAAAAAAATTGTATTTGGGCTATTCTGGGGAAGAGTATGGCCGACGTGTGTAGTTGGGCTTTTATAGTGTGTAATATATAATAATGCAGGTTTGTGCGTGTGATGAGCAAGCCCAATCCAATAGGGGAATGCCAATCAACCCACAGGTTGCTCCTCGAGTTCCACATAAACCTGTTATCAAACTCTCTCTGGGCTCGATTAAGAGAAGTATTTTGAAGAATAAAGAAAAGATACTCTTAATTATTTTAGGGTTTTCTTTTTAGTGATAAATTTATTAGTTGAAGCTGGCAGCATAGCAATCATCTTTTCGTTCACAATGGAGAAAAAACTTGCTCAAATAACAACTACAACGTCAAAATGCCCATGTAATCCCAGACTGTGAAACAGAAAAATCTGATATATTTGGACCCATAAGAAAAGAAAAAGAAAAATGAAAAAAGAGAAGCATATCCGAAGATATATATATATAATTCCACCAAAATTCAAAGCAATCGAGACAAAAATAAACTGAGCTCTTAGATTACATTACATTACATCACATAGCGTTCATGCTATCTTACCAATTAAACTTCAGTTTCGTTAGATGTGCGTACTACATAAAAAGTTAGATCTTGGGAGTAGTAGGCGAAGGCGGGGCCTTCTGTGTATCCTTCCCAATTGATAGGCTTTAATTATTATGGAAATGGAAAACAGACCGGGAGAAAGCGAGAATGAAAGACCAAAATGACGAAATTAGTAGCGCATGCGCCATCTTTTCCTTTTAATCTCCCTCGAGTGACCCACCCATCATCGATATTCCATAGTAATTTTATGCGTCATTCCACACCGTGAAAGATGGAGCTCCGCCATGGCAAACAGCCGTATTAATATTATTGGACCTCGATGCTGCTGCAAGTGTAGGAACCGCAGTTGGAACCCAGCAGGTATTATACGTTGAGCCCCCCTGATCATTATTAAAACATGCGCCACTGCTACTACTAGCCCTGACCACACCAGCCGATGGCAATGATTGCTGTGACAAATAGTAATAGTTTCTGGCATGCTCATAAGCATCCGACGAAGAGCCACCGAACATACCGTCATAACCAACCAGTGCCTTCGTCACCTCTCCGTCCCCGTAACCGTTCCCCTGGTTTCGGCAACTGCTGCTGCTGCTGCTATCATTGCCACCCATTAGTGTGACCGTCGGGATTGCATATCCACCACTGCAACTTCCAGAAGCAATTCCTTGAAGATAGGCACCACTATCACATCCTCCTCCACCACAACCGTTGCTGTACATAACAGGAGCAGACCCAGCAGAGCTAGGTTCAATAGAAGAAGAATCCACCTCCATGAGATTGTGCAGGACAGAAGACTGGAAGAAATTGTGGGTGTTTCCCAGTTGTTGTAGCTGCCGGTGACGATGAATATCTTGATACCCGTGGTTATTATCATTAGCGTCATCAGAGTCTCGTTCTTGCTTGCACCAGAGCCTTTGGGCATAAGGATTAGGAGTATAGTGCTGCGGCAGCATGCCGAAGGGCTGAGCTTGTTGATGAAATGCAGCAGTTGGCCAGCCATAGTTGCTGATGATTCCGTCGGTGATATGGGAACTAATCATGGTGTCATCTTCCATAGATCTCCGAGTATCAACCGACGTTTCAGTCTGCTCCACATCTTTCAAACGCTTAGCCGACCCACCAATTGGCAGCGTGCTGCTTTCAAGTATGCTATTAACATCATATCTGCTCATGTCGAAGTTCGTTACAGCATTTAAGCCCCGGAATTTTATGGCCGCAATGTCGTACGCCTCTGCTGCTTCCTCTTGGGTGCCTATCGGAATTCAACCCCAATGTTATACTCGTTGATGTGCCAGTTGGCATTAATTTGTTCAGGTGCGCTTATTAACGTAAGAGAAGAGTTTGAAAATAACGGAAGGGGCATTTCCAAAAAAAAAGAAAAAAAAGAAAAGAAAAAAAAAAGGCCACAGATCAGATCCAACGTCAAAACATTAATACCCCCCACTCAGAAAAAGTGGTGGTCTGGGCCAATTTTTGTTAAGTGTTCATAAATTCAGGCTAAGGCCTATTTAACGTCAATTAAGAATACGTATTAAAGTTAAGATGAGATGAAAATTACTGAAAGTTCCCAAGTAAAGGTCTTTGTTGCCTGCAACTCTTCCAATCCTGGCTTGCCATCTTCCGTGCTGATGGTGTCTAATATAAATACCACACGAAATGACAGATTAATTAGGAAACTGCGTTGGAGGATAAGCCTTGAATTGAGTACGTAAATGGAACATTAGATATTCTAGGACATAAATCTTTGACACAACACAAGAATATGAAGATTGCAATTTGCAAATCTCATTATCCCAAAATGTATGCAAAGTACTAACGTGGTCCATCCGCAGTTGGTAATTTTGTGTGCAGAAAAAAAAAAAAAAAAGTGGCGTGGGGATCATTATTCTCTACTCTACTTGCCCACCAATCCATATAACACATGCTACGTATAAACGTATTTGCAATTTATTAAATTCCTTAGCATAAAATTGGTTTCTTTTAACCAATTTGGAAATTCAGCAAAACAATTTAACTTTTATAGATTTTATTTATTAATTTATTTTTTATGCTGTAGGGAGGGTTTTGTGGTTGGGGGGGGGGGGAAGAGGGAGGGCGAGTTTACCTGGTTACACCTCGATAAATGGATGCACCTCGGGAAAACCCACTACTTTTCCTGCGTCAACAATGTTAAAATATCCTTCCCTTCAATTGAAGTTTCTCCAGATTTGAAAGAGAACGTGGAAGAGAACAAAAAAAGAGATAGTCTTTTAGAGTACCTTCGCAGCGACGCAACAAACTCCTGCCTTGTCATGTGCTTCATTTCTTCCAACTCCTTTTCGTATTCACTAATCTGGTAGTTTTAAGTTAGTTTATTCTTTAGTAGCAAACGTGCGTCAGCATAATATATAATAGTCGACAAAACCACAAGAGAGGGCAAAATGCATCGTAAATTTTCCCTTTCAAAAGGACAAATCTTAAGTTCGCTGGGATAATTTTGGGAACACAGAGAGCAGAATGATTTTCATTAATCCTCTAATGTAAAATGGCGTAATATAACGCCCGACTCATCTCCATCAATGCATTGCAAAAGTAACTCCATGTCATGCTATAAAGAGACTGAAATTAGAATTTACACATACATGAATGGGAAACTGAAAACCAGTATATATATTAATTAGTTCCCCAGACCACCCAAAAAAAAAACATACCGGGAAATTCGTGGTAGTGGTGGTGCCCCAGTATTTCAATGCTGCTAAGTCATAAGCTCTAGCTGCCTTTTGTTCTTTGTCGTAACCACCTACACACACACACACACACACACACAAAAGCGTTGCCCCAGGCATATAAGAAACGCATACGGGAAGGAAAAGGACCTTTTAATCAAAATCTTGTTGGAGGAAAAAAAAAAAAAAAAAAGATAAATCAGAAGTGGCCCTTACCCAAATAAACTGCGGTGAGATTTGCAGAGATCCGCATCAAAAGATAATGACAACAGCCAAAGAGGCAATAAATGTCAGTGCAAAATAAGTCCATTTATTCATAGCACAGCAGTACCAAATGAAATTAAAAAAAAAAAAACACTCATGCAATTTTTTTTTTTATTTTTTCACTTCATCAGAATCTGTATTTTTAATATCTATGAAAAAAAAAAAGAAAAGAAAGAGAATACACGCACCTTGCCTCCCCTTGCGAGTTTGTCCCTCTCTTCTGCAGCTGTTATCCCATAGATGGGCCTCATATCTGCCTGTCCATCTATGTCTGCCAAAACAAAAGCCCTAACCTCATAAAGCACATACACGCATCAATATTTTATTGAAGTATCAAGGAGATGGAGACAAAAGTACCGAAAAGATCCTTGCAAAGTTACCTGGTTACACCGCGGTATATAGAAGTTCTTTGGCCAAAAGTATCAATAGATTTCCTTGCCACCGCCTCAATAGCACCCGTTTGACCTTCGAGAGACGCTGTTGTGTTTTGATGCTTGCTGTTATCGGAAGTGGAGCTCTGATCTCCACCATTAATATTATTGCCACCTCCACTCGCTGCTGTTAGAAGCAGCGAACGGTTGCCAGCTGACTGGGACCCCGTGCTCATCGAAAGGGACAAACTTCGTGCACTGCTGCCATTTTTTTTTGCTTCTTGTTGTGTCGGTGCTGGCTTGTTTCTCAGCCAAGTCTTGATCATGGACAACCCTATGGAGCTGTTACTACTGCCATCGTTAAGGCTATTTTTACCTTCTCCTCCTCCAATATTAATATTGGTTGTTCTGTCTTCTGTTGTACACGTAGCCTCAGATGGGAGCTGCAAGGAACGGTTTTGGAACATGTAGCCCCCATTGTTGCCATACATGCTAATGCAACCATCAAGTTTTTGCTCATGAACGCCGAGGAAGTTTTCAAGCTTTGGTTCTTGGTTTTGGTCACTGCAGGTAGTGCCCATCAGCATAGAGATGCCTGATGAGCTTGTTCTGTAGTTGATATCTGGGTTCACGCCAGAACCCTTCATAGACCAATCTGTCAGGGAACCCATACACAAAGATATATAAAAAAAAAAAAGGAAAGGAAAGAAAAAAAGATCAGAAGTAATTAATCCAACACCCATATGAAAAATCTATGAATAAATGTTCCTAAAGCAGGAGAAATGTTGAACTTTAAACCATTCAAAGATGACTAAGGAGCCGAGCAATTTGACGCACTTATCAATGTTCTTCTTATTTGTTCTTTTTATCTTACCTTTGATGTTGTCTTAGGAGTCCGAAGTCAGAACATATTAATAGAGATCGGTAATACTTATTTTGAGCTAGGGTTTTAGAACTTTGCTTTTAACCGGAGAAGAAAGATGTGGTAAATGGCACAAACCTTGAGACTGATTGTTTCTGAAGGCTTCGAGAATGCCAAAAGGGGCAGGGAGGTTGAGAGAAGGAGCTGTAGAGCCCGAAGCAAGATCAAAGCATTCTCCAGAGACATCGGTACCAGATATTTCCTCTGAGTGGAATCCAAGCCGAGAGGTGGTGCTTTGAGAGTGATCTTGATGATCAGATTGGGATGAGAGTTCTTGTGGGGAGAGAGAAAAGCCCAACCAATTACTCATGGAGACCAAATATGTTTGATGATTAGAGGACTTTGAAATGGGGTCTTGTTTTGAGGTGATGAAGAACTAGTTCGTGCATGATGTGGAGAAACAAGTGAGAGAAACCATGAGATAAAGGCAAGAAAGGAAGAAGAAGAAAGGTCCAAATATTTGAAGGAAAATTATGTGTTACAAAGCAGACGAGGATTCATTTAAAAGTATTACTCTCTTCCTCTGTCTCTGTGTGTGTATGTGCGTCTCTCTCTCTCTCTCTCTCACTCATACACAAGTGAAACACAATCACATACTGATAACCATGTGAATGGGGCGACGCGCATTAATTACGGTGCGTTTGAATGTTTAACTCAAAGTTAATTCTGAAAATGTGAAATGTACAGCAGATGTTGAGATAGTTAAGGCGCCTAATGGATTTGGTAAGACGTAGAAAGATACAGTCGATTGTGTTAGTTTCCTCCTCATCATTTTCCTCTTGACTTTGTATTGTTATTATGGTAAAGGGTAAATGTTCAAAGGAGTCCTTAAGGGTGCAACCTCAAATGGTGAATCGGCCATGTTGAGATGTAGTTGTCTTGATTCATGATTTGTTTGCTGTGTGTTATTAAGAAGGAGAATTTCATGCACTGGACACGGGGGTCGTAAACCTATGAGCATGTGGTTTCGTACACTTAAAACCAACTTGTTTGGAATTCAAAGTATCCTCAATTTCTTTGGATTATTGGTGAATCTAGTGACACCAATCAATTAATTGAAGCGAGGTAATATACTGATTGCAATGAGAACAAACCCAATTACTGGTGCCTACTTCCTCGAATTTTATGATTCTCATTCTCTAGTAGCACCAACGCCGACCTGCTCTCTTGCTTTGCTGTATACGAGATGATACGTATGCTACAAATTTGACAGAGCGGGACGAAAAACCCACACACGCACCCCGTCTCCACTCTCCACACCCGTTCATTCATTCATTCCCAGTTGGACACAAGTCATTTCATGTCAGTGCAATCTGCCCCTACCAATCATCCCCTTTTCATTGCTCTCTCTATCTCTTTCTTTGTCACACCACACCATGTAAACCATCAGACCCCTCAGTCTCTGCCTACTAACACCCCATAACTTTCTCTCATTCCATCCATCCATCTCATTACTTTACTATTATGCCCCAGTCCTAATCATCAAACTGCTCCCCCGCTACAAACGGGAGTCTCTTTCCTCTCTCTCTCTCTCTCTCTCTCTCTCTCTCTCTCTCTCCTCCCTGCGAACATTACTTACGGTAATTCATGTGCATGGCAGACTTTTTAATATTAAAAAAAAAAAAAACTCGGAGAGAATCCTGTATAATATAGCACACTGTTCTCTCGTTTGAGAGCTTGTGCACCCTTCAAAGAAGGCATCAACCCCTGTCTTCCGGGGTGGTCCTTTGAGGTTGGTTATTTTACTCAGCAGTTTTTTTTTTTTTTGGGTGGGGAGGGGGACAGATTGGAAGAAAATGTGATTAATACGTCGCAATATATACAGCAGCCTATAGAAAATATAATGACTAGGCACACTAAGATTAACTGCAACACAGAACTCCTCATATATTGGTAACATGTAAACGAGGCAAATTGTATAATTATAAAGTAAAATTATTTGAAGAATCGGAGCTTATACGGAATATATAAATTAAAATGGGCACATTAAAAGGTTCGGGGGTAAATATATGTGTAGAATGCGCAGCCCAGTGTGTGGGTATAACAGTCGCGTATAAATGGAATGCATGCGTGATATTTAATTACGTACATGTAAGTGGAAGTGTGGATCATTTTATTAGTGACGAATTAGACCAAAATCTGTATATGCACACGCACGGATGGACAATGGAGTAGTCAGAAAGAATATATAATATAAAGGTGGAGGGAAGGGGGAGAAAGAAAGGGAAGGTTGGGGAGAAGTGTCGCAGAAAGCGATAGTCTCTCCTTCTCGAAGGGTGCAAAACACCACACTGTAAGTTTGACCGTCAACAAAGGAATCAAAGACAGTAAAACCACATGCCCACAAAGTCCTTTTTGTTATTATTATTATACTATAAAACTAATTAATTATCATTTGCATGAGCCTGGCTCCCACCGTAAAAATTAAATGGTTCTCGGTAATCTCATCATATATAATCACGCCCAACATACTTAGATAGCCCTCTATCTTTGACAAAGTCTACGCACGCAGACAGAGAAACCAAGTGGAGCTATGACTCTTTGACCCATCCAGTATAAAATCCGCTCTCCCAATTGAATTGTGTGGGTGTTGAATAATTTAATTATTCTTCTATATATATATATATATATATATATATATATATATATAAATGGGCGTACCTTCCGGGCACGTCATACACCTCCAATCCGCCTGATGACTGGCTGCACCACGAAGAAAAAAGGGACTGACTGTCTTTGATTCGCATAGCAAATGAAGCTGATCAGACAAACGCTACATTGCAAATGAATATAGAACATATAGAATACAGAAATGCAACTGATGTACATTTTATCTTAAGTCGCATATTATAGAGTATTATTAATAATATATTATATAATCTATTCAAATTCAATCCAGTTTGTCTCTTTGTGTGTGAGTACGTGTGCCGATGCGTGAGTGAGACTCGCAAAAAATGTATCAATTGGATGACACATGTCCGTACCTGCATCTTGTCACGTTAGACCCCCTAAGTTTGAAGTATAGATCAGTGTACAAGGATTATTCATTTGTGTTCTACAACTTGTTTCTTTTTCTTTTCTCTCTCTCTTTTTTTTTTCTTTAAAAAAATTAATAATATTGTTTCCGCATTTCATGAGTCGGTTGCACAAGCACATACGATGTTGTGTGGAGACAAAAAGAGAAGGAAAGGAAAATTTTCTTTTTATTTTTTTTAAATAAATATATATTAGCAGGTATTAATAATGTGCAAGCCATGGATCCTAAACATAACATATGACCGTCAAGACAAAGAAACCTTTGCAGCTCGTGGGCACGGCACTAGGTCTCAGGCAGTAGTGACAGACTTTAAGAGGGATGGGCAGAGCCAGGGATGAAGTTAGCAGTTGCGGCGGGGAACTCCTTTAATTCCGTCATGTATATATATATATATATATATATATATATATATATATGCATGTATGGCTTAGGGCTACTCCTAGGGAGTCAAATCTCAACTGCTGTCCGTCTCCATTCGGACTTCGGATATGCCCCCTCCGCGGGCACCCCCGGCCCTCTTCCTCTCGAAACAAAGAAACAGTTAAATTTAATATGTAATTCGCAAGCACGGAAGAAGCTTCCCAAACGTCCGTGCTTGCTACTTCAACATATTTTTGGAAAAATTTTAACACTTAAATGATAAGCGCAGAGGTTTCAAGAGACCCGATATTGCAAATATCACTAAACGAAATGGTGTTAAAATGATTATTACGGATTCAATAATTTAAATCATCTTATGTTAAATAATAAAGTAGAAAATAAAAGACACACTCGAGAGAGAGAGAGAGAGAGAGAGAGAGAGAGTGAGAGTATAATGGAATAGATGATGACATATAACGTAAGAGGTTTGGTATTTGTATCCCAGTACAAATTAATTATAAATTGAAGAAAAAGAAAAAAGGAAAAATGGAAAACGATATGTGGCAGGCCGGGGAGCGCATCATCAGCCATGCAAATGGTTGCATCATTCACGGGGGCCCTGATTGACTGACTGTATAGAGGGATGGACGGGCCGTCCGTCCACTTTTTACATGACATTTCCGTTGCCATTGCCAGCCCATACGCATACGATGACACGGCGATCAAACAGCTCGGTCCAGCCCGCCATTTCCCTTGGGATCATCTTCTTCGACTGCCAAAAGACACGTGAACGGGATCGGAATGAATTGCCGAACCATGGTCATAGCAGGATATCTATATATATATATAGCCAGAGAGAGAGAGAGAGAGAGAGAGAGAGAGAGAGAGAGAAATTATATTTTTATTTTTTTTAATGCGTATAATTTATTTATAATTTTATACTGCATATTCATTAAAATTTAACAAATTATATAGATTAGGAGGAAGGTGTGTGGTCTCACGCGGCGTATGAGCATGGGTATGTCGCCCATCCATTCCACTCATCAATCATTATCTTGGCCCTCCCTCGGGCACCAGCCCCACCCGGAAGACACCCACTAGATCTCCACTGTTGGCGCTCTCACGAGCCTAGGATACTTGCGTACGGCTGCCGTGAGATGTCCTTTGCGTGTGATGTCCTTAGCATAAAGGCAGTCAGTCATCCGCTTATTCCTTTCTTCCTGTCGCACTCGATCGGTGCTGGAGGCAGGCGGCTACTTCCCTTTCCTTGCGGTGCCCTCTACTCCCGGACCGGACTCACCCTCTGTCAGTCCCCCGGTAGCTCACAAGACTTTTGATTGTGAACAGCCTTCCCACGTAGCACGCGCCGATCCCATTTTCAAGTTCTTTACCATCACATCACAGACATAAAACCCATGCCAAATGCCTCCCTAACACAACACCCACCCATCCACTTGTGGTTGTGTTGTGCAAGCAAAGACAAATAATACTTTAATAATATAATGCAGTTTCATCATGAAACACCAAAAACAAAATAATATAGAGTAAAATTTTCGAAATAGTTTAAATGTGCAGTTGTCTGACATGACATGGCAGTAAAAATTATCCCAAAAGAAAAGCGGGGGTCTCACACCATAAAAGCTGCAGGCGTTTAATGTATTTTGTAAACCCCCCCCCCCCCAACCCCCCCCTCACTCGGGCAAGTTTCGAGCGTTTCCGCTTCCAACATTCCCCGTCACCGACTTTGATTATAAAGAAACAAATTAAAAAAAAAAAATGAAGAAGATGAAGAAGAAGAAGAAGAGGTTATTATAAGGATCATTTCTTTCAGATGTAACCCACACATTAAAAAAAAGAAAACAGAGAGAGACTGCGCTGGCCGTAAATCTGCCAATTACATCACGTGATGACATGAATAAGTTAAAAGAAAATAAGGGACAAGGTCACTGGGTGGTGTGAGGTATGAATAGGCCGAGCTTTCTGAAGCTCTAAATCGTGCACCGCGGAGAGAGTGCAGACTTTTTTAAGACCAATTTGTCTCCACCAGGAATTTGTATATTTGACACGTCAATTGAACAGCCCCAGGAGAAGGTGTCAGCAAACGAGTGTAGACACATCTCTCTCTCTCTCTCTCTCTCTCTCTCTCTCTCTCTCTATATATATATATATATATATGTACTCACACACACACACCCCAATTGTACGGTCTGATTTTATAATTATAATTAAGTTGCAGTTAATGAAATATTTTTGGTACAAATTAACCGTTTAAAATTTTTAAATATAATTTATTTTTTATTTTTTAAAATTCATTCTAAATGTTATTAATTATTTTCAAATGATAAAAAATAAGCCAAACTTGATATTTGACGATTAATCTGTAAAAAATATGTTATTATATAGTGTGTGTGTGTGTATTTCTGTATATTTATTGATAAGAATAAGACAACATCTAAAATTTAGAGATACATCGTAGTTATTAAAATATATATTAATATTTATTTTTGCACATTGAGTATTTATATAATGTAATATTTGACTTATTTTTTCGTCTTCAATTATATTAAATTGAAAAGGATTAATAACATTTGCAGTTGAATTGAAAAAAAAAAAAAGAAAAATTCAGAGTTATATTTGAAATAATTAAAAAACAAAGTTTAAGATTATTATCATTTTTTTGACCTTATCCCGCTACATTTGAATACAGTTGCATCTATTCGTGTCTTATGCACAACTATAAAGTCGTTGTCTCCTGCCTATGCCGAGTATGCACGAATGGGTGACCCAAATATTAATTAAAAGGAAAAGAAACGGAGATTTTTAATTTAATTTACTTAAAAAAATAAGTTAAGTTAGCTTAATATAATAAGTGAGATAAAGGTAAAAATTTTAAATATAAGATAATTGAGATTTTTTTTCATATAAAAAACATATGTTTTTAAAGATAATGAGTTTGTCATATTACAACCAAAAAAAAAAAAGAAAAGAAAAGAAAAGAAAAAAAAGGTGTAAAAAAGCACCGAAAGAAACTGTTGCTCCACAATTGGTATTGAGAGGATATCCGTCCCGTTTTGTAGCTCACTAGTAGCCACGCACACAAGCGTATAATCTTGAGAATGTGTAAGACAAGGAAGAAGGACAAACTAGTAATATTATATATTATGTATTCAAAGCAAAGCAGAGCAGAGCAGAGCAAGAGGGGGGTCGGTTGGAACTGGGATTGCCTTTGGATAAATAAAGCGCAGCGCCCGGGCCTCCTTGGAAAGAATACATTTTACCCTTTGACTACTTGAATAATGTATTCCCCAAGGGAATTGCACCTGCCCTCTCTCTCTCTCTCTCTCTCTCTCTCTCTCTCTCTCTCTCTCTCCCCCCGGTCCTCTGCCTTCACCCTTATCCACGCTTTTTTTTTTTTTTTTTAAAGCATAGACCCTCCTTTGTTACTCCAAAAGAAGGAAGAGAATTCCAAGAAAAGGATAAGACTTTAATTAAAGATTTGTATTTTTTCTCTCTCCCCTTTTGTTTTCCCTTAATTTTCTTCTTTTCTTTATTTTGAACGGGTGTGCTGTTATGCCGTTACTGAAAATGATTTTTTTTCTCTCGATCGGCATTCAGTGAGATAGAAAGAGAAAAAAAAAAAGAATAAAAATGGGAAAAATGAACTAATAATGTCAAGATTTCGAAGAGCTACTAAGCCTAAACGCAACCAAATGAAAAAAAAAAATAAAATAAATTCCCAGTCTTCTTGTTTATGGCATGCATATTTTAAAAGGCGCCAAATATGCTGTTATTGATCGCCTTACGGCCCCCATGTATAAGGTAAATCAATCCCATAGACTCATATACACACGCGTATGATAGCTAGACAGCATGTGTGTTAGGTACAAGAGCCCGCCCGTACCCCACACGACCATCACTCTCGTGGGTTAACGAGCGTCCGTTTATCCCCTGCGGACGAACTCCTGCGATACCCACGCCATTGTCTGCATCCAAGGGCGTGACCGTGTATGGGACAATAGGCCCTCCAAACAATTGGAAAAATCAAACCATTACTCTTTCTCTTTTTTGGTGTATTTTTATTAAATTTAGTCCGGAATTCCCCCCCCTCCCAAAAAAGATTGTAAAATGCACTACCATCTAGGCCCGGGTCACAGTTTGGGCTGGTCATTTCTGAATTTCTGTCCAGAAATTGGGGGCATAACGCAGGCGCCTCAGAGTCGCAGCATGGTTGATTGAGGTTTCGGGGTTTCACAACAGTAAAAGAGGGACACCGGTGGTTAGCTGCAGTTGCCTTCGCGCTGCTTCGAATTAATGAGAATTTCGTTTGTTTATAAAGCTAGTCACCGGTTTCTCTGAATTCTATGCGTCCGGACCACTCTTATTTAACAATTTGAGTTCCCAAAAAATGTAACCTTCCCTGCAACAAAGTTATTGTACAAAACTTTGACCATTGCATCATGCGTCGACCTCTTTTGAGTACCATTTTGCATGTTGAATGAAAGAATGATTTGTCTTCTGTTTCTCGAAGACCCTTCAATCCAATGTGCCCAACTTTGTTCCTGTCGGCAATATTACAAAGGAGAAGGTTTTCTTCCACGTCATTAGGCCCAAGGCCCAATGCCCCATGCGTGCTTCACCGAAAACCGGTTTCTATACTAGAGGGGCAATTTCAAACAGAAGAAATCAAATGATAGTAATGGTAAATTTCTTCCAACGATGATTTTGAAATTGAACGATTATTGGGTCAAGAACGTTAAGCATGCAGGTTACCACTAAGTACCCCAGTCTACAAATTCGCGCCGAAACTCAAGTGCGGGTACCACACATGACCGTTAAAAACACGAATAATAAGATCTCCACAGACGGGGAAGGGAAAATATCTGTCTGTCTAGCAGCCACCAAAATAAAACACAAATCAGTGCGTGCGAGATCACTTTACTTCTTGAAAGGCCCAAATACTCTTGGAACCCCCCCGGGGGCGGGGGTGGGGGAGGGGGGCGGGGGCGCTCTTGTAACTTCACAGGTCCTGAGCACTTAAAGCTGCAAAGAATGCATTGGTACTTACAAGAAAACATGATCTGGAATATTATATTGAGATTATACAGAAGGAACCTTTGCAGGGATTTATGCAGCAGCATTCACTAAGTATAATTGACAGAAATTGAAACGCCAAAGAACACAAAAAGCGTCAACATCGAGGCTTGAGCACACCGCGTGCATGAAAAACAATGGAAATTGAGAAGGCACCATTAACACTACAAATATCAAAGTCATGAACTTGTAATCTGGTGGTTAAATTATGTGCAATATAGCAAGAGATGCAATACTGTATTGTGGGAGAAGGGAATAAGTGGGATTACCTGGAGGAAGAGATTGCTTCAACTTGTCAGCCTTGTCGGGGTCATATACACAGAGCGTGTAAAGATATTTGGAACAACGGACCTTGAACTTGACCACATCTTTGGACTTCTTAATTTTGACAGAACGGGCGTCCTTTCTTCGAGCAGTAAGAAGAAAATCCTTGATTTCATGGATTTGCTTCGGCTGTTTTCAAGACCAAAAAGAACCACCAGCAGCACCGGAGAAGAGCCGTAAAAATCGTGTCAGTGCCGTGCTCCAAGCAAATTCATAACATATTATTATTAGAAGGTGAAAAGCAAAGCGCAATGTGATCCAAAACCGAGAACAACAGGTATCGTTTTAATTCAACAAATAGCTGTGGAGAGCCATTTACAACTAGTCCCTACAAATGAATCAATCATTGTGGGTGTAGCCAATAGAACCCAAAAAGACATAGGTGGGTGGGGGGGGGGGCATTAAACCAACACGGAGGTATAGGGGAGCATTATGAAAAAGGTTGGTTGGTTGGTTTAGCAAAATAAATGGAGGGGTGCTGGGGATGTGGGTGTAGCGCCCAAATGGAGAAGATGATGAGATGGCAGGGCGGGCGCGCAGAGCATGATTCTTTGTTTTCTTTCCCAGACCATAATTGAAACTAAACCGCATCATCTTCATCATCATCATCAACAGCAACGACGACGACGACGACGACAATAACAATAACATATGAATGTGGATGAAATCTACCTGATGACTGACTTTCTGTCGGGTTTCATCATTTATCCCTTTACCCTTTTTTACTTAAAAAGAAAAGAAGAGAAAAGAAAAAAACACTGAATAGATCGAAGAGCATGAAGTGAAGCAATGAGTAAAGAGATGAGATGAAATCTTACCATTTTACGTTTTCGATGTCTTTCTTCTTCGACAGGCCTCTCTATCTCTCCCTGTTTAAGCCAAGGGGGAAGGAGCGGGGGGGGGGGAGGGGGGAGAGAGCAGAGGTGGTCTTCAATTTCCAGAGTCGCCGGCAGCCCTTGCGCGTTATGATTTATAATTTTATGAACGGTGAAGCCGCATGAATCTTTTAACAAATCTTCCAAACAAACCCTAGTAAGTGGTAAACCCCATCTTTCTTTTCATAGTTACCTATACTCTGCCTCCTCCCCTCCCGTCCCCCTTTCCTTCCTTACCCTCTTTGGTATTGGCAATAGTATTTTAGTTTTGATTTCTTTCCTTCCTTTCTTTCTTTCTTTTTCTTTTTCATTTTATACTAGCATTTTGGCGTAGAGAAAAAGGCTAAAGGAATGGAATGGAGTGGGTTGCAACTTGAACACAAGCAGCGAGGGAGAAGGGGTCTCGAGCCCAGCCCGTATGGAGTGGATGTGGGCCACCGCATGATTGGTCATGGTGTGAAACCGAATCAATTGCGCCTGCGTGGACTGCTAGGCCCACGGTTTATTTTATTATTATTATTTTTCTTTTATTAAAAAACCAGGTAATGTATGTATGTGATTACAAAATTTTAAAGTTGCCTAATTTTATGACTTGTCTGTGTTGGGTATACTATACATATGCTTGACCCGATACTGAAGAAAGAAACATTTATTTGACCAAAACAAAAAGAAAAGAAAGAAACATTCTTTTCCTTTGTTCGATTTCGTAACAAGCCGAATTATAATTCCTCTAAATAATAATATGAGGGTGGGATGGAGTGGGGAAAAAGATGGGGGAGACTTTTCCCTCTCTTTCTCTTTTGCTTTTTGCTTTTTTTTTTTTTTTATTTTTTTGGGTGGGGTGGGTCAGGGTGAGGGCGGTTTGTTTATGCTAAAGAAAGGAAGGAAGAGAGAGAGAGGGGGAGATAGCGGACAACGCACGCGGCAAAGGAGAGTAGAGTGGAGGAGAAGGATAGAGAGAGAGAGAGAGAGAGAGAGAGAGAGAGAGAGGACAACAAGTGCAGTGAAGGGGGACGACTCCTTCGTGAGCAAGTTGTCCAGGTTTTCGAAAAAGAAATAATAACAATAAAACAATTAATTAATTAATAAATACCCGCCCCCCCCCCCCCCCCCAAAAAAAATCATCTCATTTCCAATACAAAGAAGAAGAAACAGTAATCTAATGGAAGCTGCTGCTAAGACGGACATTGACTCTCGCCACCAACAACTCCCTGCTGCTACTCTCCCCTTTGCTAGAAGGTACATTCTTTCTTCTTTTTTCAATCGTCTCGTTTCTTCTTCCAAGAATCACCCCCTCCTTCATACTCTTTTCTTTCGACTGGGTTCTTCTGGATATCGATGGTGATGCTGTTGTTTCGATGTCTATACGCCCTGTTGTGTTGTAATGTGACGTCATGTGATTTTGGCTGATGTTTTGTTGTTTTCCCATCGTCGTCTTCCAAGTTATCAACTTGAGGCGCTGGAGAAGGCACTGAAGCAGAACACCATTGTTTTCCTAGACACCGGTTCTGGCAAGACTCTTATTGCCGTCATGCTTTTACGCAGTTACGCCCATCTCCTCCGCAAGCCTTCTCCTTTCTTCGCCGTTTTTTTGGTTCCCCAAGTTGTCCTGGTTTCCCAAGTACGTCCTTACCCGCGCCCCGCCTCGCTCCATTTCTTCTATGTCGCTTCTATCTCTTAATCTTAATCGTCAAGCTGAATTTCCTAAAGTTAAAATCATTTTTCTACTCGTTTATTTTTTCCTGCTCGTAATTACCAGCAAGCTGAAGCCCTGAGAACTCATACCGACTTAAAAGTCGGTATTTACTGGGGAGAGATGGGAATTGATTTCTGGAATGCTGCTTCCTGGAAGAAAGAGTTAGACAAAAATGAGGTACGACTTCGACTAGATCATATAACTTGGCAACTGCTACCACTCCCCGGTTCTGGAAGCAACTCTTTACGTTTTAATTGGATTTCACTCCTCCCTTTTCCATAAGAAGTGAATGTGCTTCTTGTATTTCCTGTCCGAATTTGAGGTTTTGCCTTTAATTTTAACATGCGATCCAATGCCCCTCTTAAGACTCTTATATAGCTAGCCAACTATTTTTCAATGCGATTCTTTATTTCTTTAAACATGAAAGAAAATTTTCAATGCAATCCTTCAATTCCTCTAGGTGCTTGTAATGACTCCTCAAATTTTGCTGAATGGTTTGCGACATGGCTTCTTGAAGCTGGATTCAATCAAGGTGTTGATAGTTGATGAATGTCATCATGCCAGGGGTAAACACCCTTATGCTTGTATTATGATGGTCAGTTTTCTCAATCTCTCTTTCTTTCTCTTTCTTCAGTCGATGAATTTCCCATGTATTGTCTCTCAATGTGCTTCTTGTATTTCTTTTAATCTTGTTGCCCTTCCCACTTTTGATCTCACCTTTGGTTTGGTGAAACTGCGAAAGGCACTATTTTTCATTTGAAATGAAATAATAGATTATTCTGTTTGGTAGTGTCAGGACACTCTGTTGTTTCACTTCTCCATCTGATTAAGGATGTACATTTCTGTTACATTTTTTCTTGCTGCATTTTTTACATAAAATGGAAGTAGTGATGGAGTTGAATTGAGAATTCTTTATACATTATGAATCAAGTAATGAGAATGTTGTTGGAGATGCTGGAATGATTTGACTGCTTCTCAGGAGTTCTATCACCGCCAGCTAAACTCTGGAGTGTGCAACCTTCCCAGGATATTCGGAATGACGGCTTCTCCCATTAAGTCAAAGGGTATGCTTTGGAAATAGATCATCTTATTTTCCTAATGTCCCATGTTGTTGACACTATCTTGCGACGCCTACTGCATTTCAATTATCCATGCCCTTTGTCACTTTATTGTGTAGGTGCAAGCATAGAATCTACCTGTTGGCAGATGATTTGTGATCTTGAGACGACAATGCATTCAAAGGTGGCTTTTTCCCAAGAGTTTTATTTGTGACAAGTATATTTGATTGCTTTTCTTCATGCTGCTTTCTTAAGTTTCCAGTTGATATGTTTGCTAATGCTAATGGATTTCATTGCAAAAAGTATAGCTTGTTGGGAAATATAAGATTAGTTAAGACTGCCCTCAATGTTGATGTAATCATTGCAGTATGCTATTTTTTTTTTTCCTTGTTGAGTTCTTCAAGAACTCTATCTATTCTCTCTCTCTCTCCTTTTTTGGTAGCCTATAACTTTACTATGTTGTCAATTGTTTTGATGCTGAAGGTGTATACATGCACAAGTGAATCCGTGGTCGCAGAGTTTGTGCATTTTCCAACTCCAAAATTCAGGTTTTACAAGCATATGGATATCCCATATCGTACGCGTGCATGCTTGGTAGAAAATTTGAATATTTTGAAAGCAAAGGTGCTCAAATTTGAATGCAATTCTGTATAATTTAGATTATATTTGATGCTTAGTTTAGGTGTTAACAATAGATATACTGCTTTTCAGCATGAAGATTCATTGGATCTCAACGATTTTGCAGTAGAGTCTGTGAGGAAGAAACTATCCAAAATATATTCCACTTTGTTATATTGCTTGGATGAACTTGGTGTTTCGTTGGCTTTGAAGGTACTTTAGTCCATTTTCCTTTCTTTAGTAGATTAATGTCATAAGGCTCATTTAAAAGTTCATTTAGCCAAGCCCCATTAAATTTGGGATTAAGGCTTCTGTTGTTGTTATTTTTGTTGTAGTCTTTTTACCTTTCTTTCAATCTACTGTAGTTGTCATTGCAGTAAGTGATCAAGCAACATGGTTGACATCATGTTCTGTACATTTTGTAATAGGCTGCAGAATTCTTATCATGCTCTGAAAGCGATGTCCTTTCATTTGGTAAATTGGACACTTTTGGAGAGAAAATTGTTAAAGGTTTCAGTTTGGCTGCCTCACATGCATTTGCAAGTTGTATTAGAACTGGTACAATATTCATTTTATTTTATTTTTCTTGGAGAAACAAAATGTGGGTGACCCAACTCATTGATTTTTTTCACAGTCTTTCCTTATTTCATTTTCTCCCCTCTTTGCATTGAAAATTTAGGTCCAGAGTGGTATGTTGGTGATAATGCAAAGATTGATGTGGATGAGGGCCTCCTGACTGCAAAAATTGTCTGCCTCATTGAGTCACTTCTTGAATATAGGTTGGTCAATGACTCAATGCGTGTGATCACTAACTTTTTTTTATGACATATTTAATGTGGTTTTTCCCTATTTAATCAGTTTCATATCTTTATTGGATGATAAAGAAAGTTCTCTATGGTCAGGAAACTGAAACTTGATCTAATTTGCATAACATTATGCCTTTAATATTAAAAAGCAAAGCTACCCTTGTGCGGTGATATCCTAGCTCAATGTACCATGGAAGTCACATATGTGAGATGTGAGTTGAGATCTTGAAAATTTTCCTAAAAGTTGAGTCCTGCAGCCTGAGTTTCTATAGATGTTCTCTTATTTCTGTGGGTCTGCCGCCCTTAAATCACCCAATAGTGCTAATGATAGAACTTAAAGGGTTGTGCCCAAAGAGAATTTTGCTTTTTTTTTTTTTGACACTATTTGGATATAATGTTTTGAGTCATTTTTCCTTTAACATAAATTTTTGTTTTGTGGTCTGGTAATTTGCCCTTGACAAGTTTCCTACCGTGCATTTACACGCAGGAATTTGAAGGAGATCAGATGTATAGTTTTTGTGCAAAGAGTCATCACAGCAATAGTTCTTCAATCCATGCTAGCTGAGTTCCTCCCAAAATATAATAGCTGGAAAACCAAATACGTAGCAGGAAATAACTTGCAGTTGCAATCTCAAACTCGCAAAACACAAAATGAAATTGTTGAAGAATTCCAGAAAGGCAAGGTACATAATATGGCTTCCCTGGGCAATGATAATCTGTTTTCTGCTCTTTTTTTGTGTTTGAATGTGAGGATGGTGCAGGTGAACATCATTGTGGCAACATCAATTCTTGAGGAGGGTCTAGATGTGCAAAGCTGCAATTTGGTGATTCGATTTGATCCTCCAAACACAGTTAGCAGTTTTATACAGTCAAGAGGTCGTGCTAGAATGCAGAATTCAGACTACTTGTTAATGGTGGAGAGGTATATTTGATTGATATCTGTTTCAGAATGGAACTTTTTACACTATTGTGCTGCCAACGAAATGATTTGAGTTCCCTAGTTCCTGTTAAGTACATCTAATTCATATGTTGACACAAGGAGTTTATGGAGCGGTAACTGGTATGTAAGTAATCATCTTACGATCTTCTTGAATAATATACAGTGAAGATTCTTCTACACATTCTTCGTTAAAGAAGTATCTTGCAAGTGGTGAAATCATGAGAAAGGAGTCTTTACGCCATTCTGCAGTTTCTTGTTCATCTCTCAAGAGTGAGTTGAATGATGACGAATTCTATAGTGTAGATAGCACTGATGCATTTTTGACTCTTGGCGCAAGTGTTGATTTGATTTATTTATATTGCTCACGCCTCCCTTCCGATGTGTAAGTCATCTGTTCTGCTTTTCAAAAATGCTAAGCTCTTCATTACTTATCAACGTAGTTTTCATCATGTGCTTGTTTTGTGTGATTGCTTGATGTTTTGTCCTCTTTTTATTTTTGGTTTATTCATTCTCTAGGTACTTTAAACCCACTCCCAGATTCATCATAGAAAAGGAGACAGGGACTTGTACACTGCTTCTTCCTAAGAGCTGTCCTATACAGTCTACCTGTGTGCAAGGAAACATTAAAATTGTTAAGCAGAAGGCATGTCTTGAAGCATGCAAGCAACTTCATGCCATTGGGGCTTTAACAGATAATCTTGTTCCTGATATTTTTGTCGAAGAAGCTGTTGCTAAAGAAGTTGGTAATTCCAACATGCAAGTTCCTTTTGTTGTTTCATGTGTCTCTTGTAATATTAAGTGCTTTTCTATAGTTGGAATGGTGTCTACTCTTTTACTTATCTTTTGATACTTTTATGCTGTCAAGATTTATACAAATTTGAGTCTTCTAAACATTTCTAATTGTTTGATACACAGGCAATGAACCATATGATGATGAACAACCTGCTTACTTCCCACCTGAGCTGGTGAATCATAGCCCTTGGAAGTCAAAGGCAAAGTACTATTGCTACTTAATCAAATTAGACCAGAACTTTCAGTGTGATGTTACTGTTCATGATATTGTGCTTGTTATGAGAACTGAACTTGAATCAGATATCTCAAGTGCAAATTTTGACTTACAAGTTGAAAGAGGTTTATTGACTGTGAACTTGAGATATGTTGGAGAGATTGATCTTACACAAGAGCTGGTAGGATCTCTAGCACCTTTTCTTCTCTTTTTTTTGGTTGTGTTTTTGTTTGGGGGGGGGGGACTCATGTATAATGATTATTAAATGAAATGATGATGGGGGTGGGGGTGGGGGGGCTCATTGATAGCAATTGTTAAATGAAATGATGCATTGTTTTTCTTTTTTGCATGTTGAACAGATCCTTTTATGCAGGAGGTTCAATGTCACACTTCTGAAGATCCTTTTAGATCATAATCTGAATGAACTGGACAAGGTTTTAAAGGGATTGCAGTTAGGGATTGACCCTGAGGTTGACTATTTTCTACTTCCTGCCATCAGCTCCCCATATCAACTTTCCATTGATTGGACGTCTATTAGTTCTGTGCTTTTCTCATATGAAAATGTGTGGGGGGATCATAAGAACTGTTCTCTAAAGGACAATGCTCGTTCCATACATACCAAAAATGGTCTGGTATGCACATGCAAGCTTCATAATTCTTTGGTCTATACCCCACATAATGGAAAAGTCTATTGTGTCAGTGGTTCTTTTGATTATTTGGATGGAAACTCACTTTTGAGGCTGCGGGATGGACGCTGCATCACCCACAAGGAGTACTATGAAGTGCGGTGTGTTTTTTTCTGTCACCAATATTGATATATCCCCTTTTAACTTTTTGTTGCTCATATTAACATGAAATGCTATATAGTCTGCAAGTAATTCAAATTAAAACTGAATTGCAGGCATGGGATAACATTACAATTTGATCAAGAAGTCTTACTCAATGGGCGACATATTTTTCCAGTACAGAATTACCTACACACATGCAGACAGCAAAAGGCGAAAGGTCTTAGATTCTACTCAATTTTATCTTATTCCTCTGGCCATTTAATATTTTCTTGGCTGCTAGTTGAGAAACAAAACTAGTGACATGAAACATTTCTTGCACAATTTTTTTGCATTTCTAAATAGAAAGAAAATAACCAACAATATTCTTATGAATCTTGACATTGTTTCTGGAATCTGATTTGAGCCTATGCAGTGACATTTCATTTTGTTTGATCACTTGGTCTGATGCCTTTGCATCATTTTCATTTGCAATTACTTTCACATTCTATTTTCCTTAAGTAGTAGTTTTATATATGCCATCGAACTTTTGGTAATGTACTAGGCTAGTTTAGATGAGGATGATGGAAAGGCAGAGGGAAAGGAAATATTTGGGGTGGAGGAAGAGACCTACCTCTCAAAGAAGTGCTTCAGTGAAAATTCTTAATTTCATATGTGAATATTTTGTAACAATATTCCTCACTTTTTTCTGATTATCTGTAGGAAAGCCTCTAATTCAAATATTATTTATTGCATGGGGTCAGCATTTCATTTTTATTATTTAGTTAATTCAATTTTCTTGTGGCAGAGTCAGAGAATGCATATGTTCGACTGCCTCCTGAGCTTTGTTGCATCATCATGTCTCCAATATCAATTAGCACCTTTTATTCATTTACTTTCATTCCCTCTATTATGCATCGACTGGAGTCTTTGCTCATTGCAATCAACTTAAAGAAGATCCATTTGGATTACTGTATGCAAAATATTGATATTCCAACCATAAAGGTACTTCGTTCTGTCTCATGTCTATTGAATTTGGATTTCACTGCAAATGCATTGACCAATTGCCCCATAAAACAGTTTCTCCTTGTTTGCATGAAAGCTGAGATGTTAATTTGTCCATGGGTGTAGTATTTGTGATGGAAACTCAGTGGCGAATCTGAAAATAAATCAGAGAAGATATGGTTGAATGAAACTGATACAAGTTGAAGCTAACTATAAGCCTTAGAGAAACTAATAAAATGGACTATTTGTTTTCAGTTTGTTCAATCTGTGGCATGTTCAGAAATAGAGAAATTAATGAATAGCATTTAGAGTAATGTGTTACGGGGCCATTACCTTCTCCTCAAAAGGCAAGCTGTTGGGGTGTGCAGTGCCCACATTTATATGGCCCAAGATCCCTTTCTTCTTATCCGATGTGAGAGTCGGGTCATATCTAAAGACTTACCCACCCCCACCGAATCCATTGACGTCCTCGTCGAGAATCGGGGTCTCCCCTCCCTACTTCTTTCCCGTGAAGGGCTTGATGGCAGACATCGGAGTCAGGGTTTGGGTTGGCTCTGATACCACTTGTAATGGAGCCATTACCTTCTCCCCAAAAGGCAACCTGTTGGGGTGTGTAGTACCCACGTTTATATGGCCCAAGATTCCCTTCTTCCTATCTAATGTGAGAGTTGGGTTATATCTAAAAACCTATCTATTGCTCTGATATACCCGTCACAAATGTATGACTTGGTAATCAAGAAACATGTGAAAATTATAGTTGGCTGGCACCAATTGCTTGTCTGGCTTACAAGTATCTGCATGCATCTCTTTTAAGTGGTAGCCATTTCAGGATGTTTTTCGTATCACAAGATGAGAAGGTTAAAAGGAATTTCCCAATCATCAGCTCCCACCCTATGCTGGGTTATTTGCTGCACTGTTAAGCACAAGATAAGAATGTCAAAAAGAAGATTTGAAAGATGAAACTTAAAGCTTGCACTATTAATGATCTGTCATTGAATATATTGTCACATAGTCATATTCCCATCTTTTCCTGTGTACTTATTAGGCTATTGGGTTAAACTCTTGCTCCATCACTATTGCAACTATTTTCTGAACTGTTTTTTTGGGCTCATGCCATGTCAACACTGTATTGTAGATTTTGGAGGCAATTACCACAAAAAAATGTCAAGAGGGATTTCATTTGGAATCCTTAGAGACACTTGGGGATTCTTTTCTTAAATATGCTGTCAGCCAGCAACTTTTCAAAATGTATCAAAACTATCATGAAGGCATTCTCAGCATTAAGAAGGACAAAATTATTTGTAATGCTGCACTGTACAAGCTAGGATTGGACCACAATTTGCCGGTAACCTTTGTTTTTGAGGATTACTTAGCTACCTACATGTCTTCTATGTTTGATGTTGCTAATCTTTCTTAGGAAACTGCAGGGATTTATCCGCAATGAGTTTTTTGATCCTCAACGGTGGATTATTCCTGGTGATAATTCTGGGAGTTATTCTTTGAAGGAGGAGTTGCTTTCTAATAAGAAAAATATATATGCAAAAGGAATAAGGAAGATTAAAAATAAGACAATCGCTGATGTTGTTGAGGCACTAATTGGTGTTTACCTTAGCTCTGGTGGTGAAGCAGCAGCTTTGCTATTTATGAATTGGATTGGTATAAAGGTGGATTTTGTTGATAAACCATATCAGAGGCACTTTCAACTGCGGCCACATGAAGTAGTTAATGTCAGCCATCTGGAGTCACTGTTGAACTACTCGTTCAGGGACCCATCTCTGTTACTTGAGGCACTAACTCATGGTTCTTATATGCTTCCTGAAATTCCAAGATGTTACCAGGTAATTTTATCAACATTCCAACATGATATCAGATGGTTCAAATAAGTAATTTATATTTTGATAAATGTCTATTACATATGAAGACAGTTTTGGACTATGTCGATGGTTTTCAATCATATTGTAGTGCTGTAGGGACTTGGTCAATACTTTTCTAATAGTTGAAGGTTTGGTTTCGTACCTGCTTCTTAATGTTTCAGTCCTTGTTTCTTTGACTGATGGCTGCAAGCTGTTAAATCTTGGGCAGCGGCTTGAATTTCTGGGCGATTCTCTACTAGATTACCTTGTGACGGTTCATCTGTACCACAAATACCCAGATATGTCACCAGGACTATTGACTGACATGAGGTCTGCTTCAGTGAACAATGACTGTTATGCACAATCTGCTATTAAGGGAGGATTGCATAAACACATCCTTCATGTGTCCCAGAAGCTTCACAAGGAGATAGCTGAAGTTATTGGAGATTTTGAGAAAATTTCTTCCGAGTCAACTTTTGGATGGGAATCTGAGGTATCACTTCCCAAGGTTAGTTGATGGCAATAGTATATTTTTTTCTGTAAGACTAAGACCTCTGGGCGCAAATTTGTTTAGATAGCATTATCTTGCACATTTTTTCCCACAAATGTGATGCTTAAATACCTATTTTGGTAACAGCTTGGTTTGAACTTAATTTGCCAGTGCTGTCACGTGGGGTTATATGAATTTATTTTGGTTATTCTGATCTATTATAAGTCAAGTTTGACGTGAGGAACAATTGTTTTAAATCTTTCCTAACCAAAGATGTCCAAGTTTAACTCAAGTGTTTCTGTACCTCTCTCCCACGATCCACCTAGATTTGATCCTCTCTCTTAATTGACGAGACATTTTCTTCTCCGGATTTGTCACAGGTACTTGGAGACGTCATTGAGTCTCTGGCGGGGGCTATTCTTGTTGATTCGGGATATAACAAGGAGGCAGTCTTCAGAAGTATAAGGCCACTGTTGGAACCTCTGATCACCCCAGAGACAGTGAGGTTCCATCCTGTGAGGGAGCTGAATGAACTATGCCAGAAACAAAATTTTGGGCGGAAGAAACCCGTTTTTTCGCGTGAGACCGGAGTGACTTGTTGTACCGTGGAGGTTGAAGCAAATGGAGAAATATTCAGCCACGCGGCCTGGGCCAAAGATAAGAATATGGCAAAGAAAACTGCTGCCAAGGTAGTCTTGAAGTCCCTGAAAGCAAGCATCCAGAGGAATGTAGCAGCATCTGAGGCAAAGCCATAGGACGGCGTGGAGGAGCAGCTGTACGAATGATCTCACCCCGTCGGGCCGGTCCGTTTGTATATATTATGCACGTATTCTTTTAGAGCCAGAGGGCTTAATGGGGGGGGGGGTGGTGGATAAAATCTTGATAGTACGATGAATGAGTTATGGTTTACAGGTATTCAAAGTCTAGTTGATTTGAAAGGGGAAAAAAAAAATTCCATTATTATTAGGGTCATTATAGTGTGAATAGATAGTGTGGTTGCCTTATTGGATTGATAAAATTTTAAAAGCTGAAGTTCAAAGTTCTCATTTCAGATCTTTGGTGGTGATGATCTTTTGGCAAATGAATGTGTCGCGGCACTGCATCAATGTTTTATTTTAATTGATAGGTTCCGCCCCCACCCCACCAACACACGCATGCATTAAACAAACAATCAGGTTTAAATTAATTAGAAGAAAAAATGGAGCGTGTATACAATTTCCTCTCTCGCGTCTCTCTCGCACTGCCGTTATTTTTACTTTCACCAGTGGAATGTATTATTATTCCCAATTTTTTTTACTTATATTTATATTTATATTTTTTAAAAGAAAAAAGAAAAAGAGAATTGTGGGGGGGGGGGGCGCAAATCGGATGATGCAGTCTGGAAACGACGGGTCGTGTTTAGTTGATGATTAGAAAGTTTTTGGGCGGACAATCTGACGTGGTGGTGGGGGGGGGGTTTTGGGGAAATGGGTTTCCTTTCCTTCCGTCGCCTAGACTTAACTTCTGTTCTGTTCGGTTTGGGGCGCAGCAGTAACCGGTGGCGGTCATCCATTTCTCTCTTTAAAGGTTAAGGCAGAGCGAGCGACACCCAACTAAGCCAAAGCCAATCCAAGCCAGCAGCAGGAGGAGGAGGAGGAGGAGGAGAAGAAGAAGAAGAGAGGAAAGAAAGCATCGGATTATTAATTAATCATAATAAAGTGGTTGGGAGGAGGCTGGCGGGGCGGCCATGGAATTGGATGGTTGCGTTGCCCTACGCCCCTTCTTCAACTCGACTACTTTACTTCTTCCTCCGTTGCTGCCATCAAGGCCACGTATCCCTTTCTCCTTCCAAAAAAGGCATTCCTTTTCCCTTCCAAGCTCTCTCCTTTTGACCTTAACCTCTCCAATCCTCTCTTCCCCCTTACGTTTCTCCTCTCATCCTCCTTCTGGTACGTCAGATATGGTTTTTGTTTTCTTTCAATTTCTATTCGTATTTTGAATTCCCCCCCTCCCCTTTATTCTCCTATGGACAAAAAAATAATAATAATAAAAGAAAATAAAATCTTGTAGTCACTCCATTTCCTCTTGGCTGGCGGCTGAATAATAATAATAATAATAATAATAATAATGGTGCAGTTGTGCTCTATCAATATAACCGACTGGGCTCCGCAATTTCGGTGGTGCTTTCAATTCCCAAATGCCATGATTTTTAAGTTTTGACTCTCTTTACTCAATTTAAACTGAAAAGGCTCTTTTTTTATTTTTATTTTTTGAAATCTGCCGGGCGCGTCAATTGGATGCAGTTGTGTATGCGGCTCCAGAGAGCCAGTTGAATGTTGATGCTGAGACCAACCCCAAAGAATGGGCTTTGCAAGGTATTATGCCCCCACCCTCACCCTCGCCTGCTTGCTTCTCTTTGTTTCTTCTTGACTTGCAACTTCTCACTTAATTGGGATTATCATTGCTGATCGCCAGGTGTTTATTGTAATTCGGTGGTTACCTTCCTCCTTAAATGTTTAATTTTTTCGTCCCAATCTTAATTTTAACCCGTCTTCTCGTAATTCTGGTACACTGACAGACTTCTATAGCTTAAGGAGGGATGTAGAAACTGTCTCAGAGCGTGTTGAAGAGATGAGAAACTCTGCAAGTTTGGAGCAATTAGAAGAGGACCTTGCAGGTTTGGAGTCTAAAGCAGCTGATAGCTCATTTTGGGATGACGGTGCTAGGGCTCAACAAACGCTTTTGGCCCTCACTGATGTCAAAGATAAGATAAATTTGCTCAATGACTTTAAATCCAAGGTTCGTATGCATTTCTTCATCTTTTCAGGTGATTTCTTTGCAGTTGCTTCCACAATTTTTAGAGTGAGTCCGAAGCATGATCGGCCTCACTAATTTGTTCTTATTCCTCAAATGATGCCTATATATATATATATATAATTTCAACAGCTCAATACCAACATGTCACACTGTGATTCATGCATTTGGATAGAAGTCTTATTCATGAACACACATTAAGCATATCATAATTAAATTGGGATCCTTTTCTCTCTCCACACACCTGTGTATCTGTATCTGTGTGTATGCGAAGATTTCTGAACCTGTGATGTTGATCATTATTTTAGATGTGTTTTCTTCCGCCTACACTTTTCGACGCAGGTTGAAGATGCAGAAACTGTAGTGAAGTTAACAGAGGAAATGGACTCCATGGATGGTGGACTTCTTGAAGAAGCTACCAATATCATTAAGAAATTAAATAAAGCATTAGACAGATTTGAGTTGACTCAGCTTCTTTCTGGTCCTTATGACAAAGAAGGAGCTGTTGTATCCATAACAGCTGGTGCCGGGGGTACTGATGCTCAGGTACTTCCCTCTGCTCCTCACTATTTATAAGCATATTATTCCAGTTAAGTTCAAACCCCTTGATCATCATCTGGATTGCTTAACACATTCTTATATGTATACAACAAAATTATAGGAAATTCACTTTAGTATTGACTTTATATGAGACAGTTAAGATAGACACAACTACTTTCATATATGGTATAGATATCCAATAAAATAAATCCAGTGCTGATATACAGCACGTCAATACAAAAGCTTCTTGTGAGTGGGCGTGACTGTCCTGTTAAGATGCACGTCACTGCCTACTCTTTTGCATGAGTTGATTGTTTATCTGAAGTTAAGGCTATCTGCCTGAGCCGTCAAGGGGACCAATATATGTCCATGTTTCATTTTCTTGGTCACATCCATTCCAGTGCAGGACTGGGCTGACATGCTTCTCAGGATGTATGTGAGATGGGGAGAGAAGCAGAGATACAAGACAAGGGTTGTTGAGAAATCCCCAGCGGAAGAAGCTGGGATTAAGTCTGTCACCATTGAATTTGAAGGCCGCTATGCTTATGGTTATCTATCAGGAGAGAAAGGAACACACAGAATTGTGCGACAATCTCCTTTTAATGCAAAAGGTCTTCGTCAGGTAAGTTTATCCTGTATCCTTACGTTGGTGTTTTTTAAAAGAAGTGGCGAACTTGCAATTATTCCTTCCCTTAAAGAGTACTTTTGAAATTTTAGAAATCAAAAAATTGAGCATCTATATTGGCAGACAAGCTTTTCTGGTGTTGAAGTCATGCCTCTTCTTCCTGAAGAGTCAATGCACGTGGAACTACCTGAAGAGGACCTGGACACAAGTTTTTCGAGGGCAGGTGGCAAAGGTGGTCAGAATGTCAACAAAGTCGAGACTGCCGTCAGGATTATTCACAAACCAACAGGTGTCACCGTTCGCTGCACGGGTACAATACAATAGACTACACATTCGTTTCATCTTTTATTTTTTGGTTTTTTCTTTTTTCCCCCCTTGCATACATATCACAATGAGGGATGGTTGAATTATTTTACCGTCAAAATTTGCACGGGAGAGGGTATTGGAGGACAACTTAGTTTAGTTCTCCTTGATTGGTGGGAAAAACGGGCCAACAAAAATGATAAAAGGAACTTCCTTGTAGAGCTGAAATTTCCATTTAAGTTAGCGGACCTTTATTATTGTCTAATTTTTATTGATTGTGTATTTTTCAAAACCATGAGTGTTTCCTTAACTTTCTGCAATGCAATGCAGAAGAGAGATCCCAGCTAGCGAATAAGATTAAAGCTCTTGGCCGTTTAAAAGCGAAGCTGTTGGTCATAGCTGAGGAGCAACGTGCATCCGAAATCAAGCAAATAAGAGGAGACGCGGTAAAGGCTGAGTGGGGGCAACAGATAAGAAACTATGTATTCCATCCATACAAACTCGTCAAGGATGTACGGACAGGTAAAGAGACGTCAGATATTGCTTCCGTAATGGATGGCGATTTGGAGCCCTTTATCAAAGCTTATCTCAAGCACAAGCATACGACACTGTGCAACTACTAGCGTTAATTGATACTGAGCGGATGCAATTATTGCCTGTAATCTACCGAACACCCAAGTGGTATACATATGTAGCTGAAACTTTCATGTTCTTTTTGGTGTTGTGGGCAACAATTGAGGTGATTGCGGCCACTGAATTGCAATGTCAAACCCAAATATTATAGTCATGACGCACCAGCTACAGGTACGTTTGCCCAACAGCTAAACCGCATACCCAATCGTCTAATGCCAACGGTTATTCAGTTAGCCTTATTCTTCCCATACAATAAGCTCAACGAATAAGTGTTCCCTCTTTGAGCAGCAACTTCAACTCGCTTCCCTCCAACCTATGCCATTTTAATTGTGAATTTAACTAAGGTAGAATTTGCAAGTACTAATTCGTGCAAACAATTTAAAAAATAAAAGTACTTAATAAAATGGATTTTCGAGAAACTGGATTCATGAAAATGAAGAGAAAAAAAAAAATCCATAACGACTTATATTGGGGCTAGACATGATACCTTATCCATCAGCCAGTAGCCTACGGTTGGCATATACTGCACTAAATACATAACAGCTAGTACAGGCTGAAAGAGAGGTGAAGTATTAGTTTTGCGCATAACCAGGAATATGTCACAACCAAATAAAAGAAAATGTAAGGAATTAGTGGCACATTCCCAGGGAAGATAAAAGTATAGGTTGTGTTTTGAAATATCAGACTTGCCAAGGTACATGCCCTGTGAAAGTATGGCTCCTCAACTCACCCGCAAGAAATATATTAGAAGTTAGTCTCCATGATGACTAAATCTCTTTAAATTCTATCATGATTGCTTCCTCATTTCAAAATGAACTCACGCAAAGAGCGTAGCTTTTCCACAATTTACTCAATGAATCAAACTGAACGATTGAAAGTTGGAGGAATTTCTGATAGGAATATAATACCTGCTCTGATATCCAAACTTCTTTTAAGTGGTGGGTTGCAGCAACAATTGTCAATTCTGCACATCGCTCTGATGACACACGCTTCTGCCAAATTACAACTCTAATCAAATTAAACTATTCAGCAGAGAACTAATAATTGCTAGAGACATGAAGCAGGTCGATAAAATGTGATGTAAGGATTAACTGGCCACAATTTGTGTCATTTTGCAGTAATGTACCGGTAGACTTTGCAGTTGTAAAACATTTAATATGTCCAATGATAACGGTAAGAAGATGGACTGCAGAAGTGAGCTTCAATCATATGAGCAATATACCAGAGTAAGGAGCTCACCTCTTTCTTTCCTGTGCTTGTCATTCCATTGCTCCCTGGAGTATCTATTGGCCCAGGACAAACAATGGTCACATCAATTCCTTTCTGATAGAGCTGCAAACAAGCAAGATTTAGAAGAGTACAAGAATAAAAAAAAAAAAAAAAAGAGAAAGAAGGGCTAGATATTGCTGGGGTCAAGCTTATTAATATTATTATGTAATAATGTCTTCAGAACTTAATTTATCAATCATCAGCCACCAATAATGATCAGAATTTGCTAGAGCAAAGTTAGTTTTCCATTAGCCCTCAGGTAGCCAAGGTAGTTTTGATCCAGACAGAAGGGCCACAGCAGATAAAATTTCTTCTCTCTTCTTTTGTTTTCCTTCATTTCGCCCAACAATGTGGGGGTGGTGTGCATCCACTGTAGATGAGGTCATCTTGGGACCATCATAGGGCATCCTGAAGTAGAAAATAGAAACACTCTCCCATTTCCATTTACCCTAACAATCAATCCATGAATTGTATCTAGTAAACATTGCAAACGGTTTCGGGTAATAAGATGCAACAAATCTTTTTGCTGATCAATAAAAATACCTCAGAACGCAAGGAATGAAAGTATCCATTCAGAGCAAATTTAGATGCAGAGTATATAGCCTGACCTGGGGCTGGTACCTTGCCTGCAGCACTGCTCATCTGCATGTACAGTCTCAAAGTAAGAGGATATCTTAAAGATAAAATGCCCACCAAACAGATCCTTCTTTACTTTTTCATTTTTTGAGAAATACTTTTCTTGGTTTTTCCTTTTCTCTTTTTTCATTTTTTAAGAGCTCATAAAAATAAACCTATTCAACAATAAAGTTGCACCCAGTTATGTGGTTACTCCATACCCGACAACCCCAAAACATTCATGGAAAATTTATATGCTTAGTTAACATGAAAAGTCTCATAAAAGTCTGAGAAATGTTGTGCAAATAACAAAATTTAAATATATGATGCAATGATATCAGTACATTTTCAACAAATAGTGATCAACTTGCCGACCTAATAGATATGTCCAGCTACAAATAGACAAGCTGCCCATCCAGAAAATGTGAAGGAAAAACAACCATCATTAGCTGCCACATACCACAACAAAATGTCCCCTTCCCCGCCTCAGCATAGAAGGTGCCAACAGTCGTGTCAGAGATATTGTACCCAGAACATTGATATCGATTGTGGCCTACTACCAAAAAAGTACAATTACTAGTTTCTGCAAGGAAAGCTCGTATGAAATAGGATCAACTTTTGTGTTAGAAAGAAATCCTTGCATGTAAGCATCATATTAGCTGAATCCTGGGCTTCATTGTTACTATTGGTAAGCTTGGAGAAAATCCAAGTATTAGTACAATAACAGAATTCCTTTTGATACCTTAAGTGCCTCCTCAGCTACATCCAAGGCTCTTGATTTCTGCCAAAAAAAATTGAAAATGAAAGGTCAAATGCAAATCATTTTCTTCCAAAATGTATATTGACAGTATAAGCATGCATGTCAACAAGTATCATAGCTGTGCATCAAGGTTACAGAACTCTGGAAATTGCAACCTGGTAACTTTTAAATCAAGAAATGTCTTACTTCGTCCCTTTTTACTCTAATTAGATACAAATGCATAAGCCAGAAGCTAGGCAATTACTGGGCGCTCAAAAGCTGCATTATGGATCATATAATCGACGCCAACATCAGGAAAAAAGGATTCTGCTTTGTTGACAGCATCCCTGAGTGAATCTTCACCGGATGCCAAATCCAAAGGTAAAACCTTCACTTCATCAGGTGCATATTTACCTGTGGGCATGCCAACAGAAACATGTCAAAAACATGTTGAAATATAGGGATGGAAGGCATCTTGCAGAATCAGATAATAGAGGACCTCTAAGTTGCTTCTTAACCCGCTCCAATTCAGCTTCATTCCGAGCAGAAAGGATGAGTTTGGCATCTAGACTGGCTAGCTGTTTAGCGAGAACCTCACCTGGCATTAACCAAGAATCAGCATTTCATTGAGGGAAAAAAAGGATCTGAGAAATAAAAGGAGGAAGCCCCTTTTCGAGCTACAGTCAATTTATACAAAAGTGGTTAACATTATTAAAAAAGGAAAATAAAAAGATCAAGGAGCCAGAGGTTGAATTTTTTACTTTTATATTAATTGCAGATAGGATGGCGTATGCCAAAATACACCATAAAAATAGTTAAAAGAAGAAGAAGAAGAAGAAGAAAAAAAAAAACAAGAAAAGAACAAGTCAGCAGCATGGGCGGAGTAATACATCTAGGAGAATCTAAACTTGAAGAAGTTTGGGGCAAAGAAGAAGAAAGGAACGGGGGGTACCTATTCCTCGGCTGGCTCCAGTAATCCAAATAACCTAACAAAATTTACCTCGTTAACTGGAATTCGAAATTGGATTCAGAACATGAAGGAAAGTAACGGAAAAAAGAAGGAGGAGGAGGAGGAGGAATAAAACATGTATGTGCCACAGACAGGATAACTTCAATTAGATCCGTTAACAATGGATTAAGCGCAAGTAAGTACAAAGTGAAGAGATGGTAGTGATGGATACCTTATCCTTGATTTCTTCACGCTTGACTCCCCTCTTTGACATCAACGCGAAATCTCCTAATTCATCAAATGAACTCGTTCATTCATTCTTAATGAATGACCAAACAAAACCAAAAAGAAAAAAGGAAGAGAAGAGAAGAGAAGAGAAGAGAAAAGAAAAGAAAAGAAAGGGATCTAGACTTCATTAAAGTACCGAGGCCATGGACATAGACAAAATGGAAAGCTTTGGAATTCAGACAATGTATGCAGACATGTATGGAAAAGGGAGTAACTACCGTCGGCGAGGAATAAGAAAGCAAAGACGAGAAACAGCAGCGGAAGACACAGGAAGAATAATAGCACAGCCATCTCTCTCTATCTCTATCTGGATTCGATTCTTGTTTATCAACAATACAATTGAAATGAATGACTATGATTATGATACCCTTCTCCCTCTCCTCTCCTCTCCTCTCCTCTCCTGCTCCCGATCCAGTTGCCACCTACTTACTTATTGGGCTCTAATTTATAAGCGGAGCTTCGCATTATGAATGCGTGAAAAAGGTACGACCGTGTGGATGAAAAAAAACACACCAAACAAAAAAAAAGAAAAAATTTTATTTTTATTTATTTAATTTTATCTTTATAAATTTTACTCCTCCCATAATCATTTGTACCATCCGCTTCCCGTAACAAAGATATTTATTAAACCGTTTGGTGAAAATAAGATACGGTCAAAAACACGTCAATAAGTTACTCTGAATTGAGTTTATTATATAAATAAATTTTAATACTGTATTTTAAAAATTATTTATTTAAAATCTTAAATTATTATACAAAATCCAAGACATAAATTATACATTACATTTTCATATTTCTCCAACAAAACTAATATTAACGTGATTTTTCATTATCAAGTGCTTATAATTCTAAATAATAATTCATTTCCTGGCCATGAAGCTTTAAGCAAGTAACTACTAGTAGCAGTAGTAGAAGAAGAAGAAGAAGAAGATAAAGATTTAATCTGTGCTAACCAAACAAAAATAAAAACATGATTTCCCACTTAGCAATGGATAAAAAATAAAAAAAAGAAAAGAAAAAAAGAAAAAGGTTTCTCGTAATCTGAATATGTCTGTGTATTAAGGAGTTGGGAGTGAAACACTGTTTCAGTAACAGTGTTTTCTCCATTTTCTATGTATGCATAACCTCAGCCTTGTCAAATGAATTGAAAGAAGATTTTTTTTTTATATATATAAAAAAAAAAAAAAAAACCTTGTTTGTCTCCGGACTGCCGGTCAAAAGGACTTTTCAATAACCCAAATTCACGTTAACGTGTAAAGAGCAAAAGACAGGCAGCGGGAGAGGACAAAGCCTGTTGGGCCTGGCTGTGTGTTGGTAACCCTACCCTGTAGCAGTTAAAAAGAATTAGATTCCGCGTAAAGTCAAAAACTAAAAAGTAAAATGACTGTTGACTGACTGTCTTAAAAGAAAAAAAGAAAAAACAGAAAGAAATAAAAAAGTTATAAGAAAGGACGCAAAAAAGTAAAATCCTTCCCCCCAAAATAATTGATTCTCCGTAATCGCTTATACATTTGTCCCCTTCCCCCCCCCCCCCTTTTTTTTTTTTTTGGCAACTTGACTATTGTATTAAATAAAGAAGAAACCATTGTCAACGTAGCGTGCGTCTGCTTCCCGAGATTAACAGGTTTTTTTTTTTTTTTTTTTTTGGGAAAAAATTGGGCAGAAAAGGTGGGCAGGAAAAGGAGAAAAAAAAGGGAAAAGGGGAAGGAAAAACAAAAAATCAGCTTCTCCTCGAGACATTTGATTTGGGTTGGGCAAAAAGAAAGAGGAGGCCGGAGGGAGATGTGGACAGCATTAGCATTACCCACCACAAGAACAGCTACTACTGCTGCTGCTGCTGCTATGACTACGAGGCTTCTGTTGGCTACTGCTGCCGAAACTCCTGCCACTGCATCTCTTTTCTCTTCTCCTTCTCCTTCTCCTTCTCTTTCTGGCTATTTTTCTTCTTGTTTTGATTTTCCCTCCAGATTTAGACCAACATCAAATTACGGTTGTGCTCGCATATCTCCGGCAAGAATTAAGCGTTCCGCTCCCTCCAAGCCCACGGTATGTCCCCTCTTCATCCCTATCTAGCTCTATATTACTACTCCTCGATGGACTCTCCGAGCCGGCCTGTGCTTTTTAAGATGTTGGCATATTCTTTCGCTAAAATTATTGAGCGCCGCTTCCCAATTTAGGTGCTTTTGATCTCAACTACAATTTTGTGTACTATGCCCATTTCTTGCCTCTCTTAAAATGAGGGTGCCAGAGGGCTGCTTTTCTCCTGGGTGCCGTGTATCTTGTTCTCTAGCAAGGGATTGGAAACTTGGAAGATGCAATCCCGTTTGGTTAAGATTATTGAGATGCTGTAAGCAAACTAGGAGTGGACCTTGATTGTGTTTTCAAGTGAGAGGAATAGAACGAGGGTTGGACTTCTGCTACTTGTTCTTAGATACTGTTTTTCTATATATTTGAAATTGCATATATCTGCTGTCCCCAATGTCGACTAGAATCATAAAATTTGTCTCTGAATTCAATGCTTGTAAGAATGCACCGACATTATTCATGTAAAAGTTTGTGCCTTAATACGTGTATGGAACTTGTAAACTCTACTACTTTTAACCTCCAACCCCTGTGATATCAATGATTACATAACATGCCCGAATTGAATTGATATCCATGCATTTATGAATCTTTTTCTGAGTGGCGTCATTTAATGGCAGTGATCTGGCAACTCAAGCTTACTAAGATTTCAAGGCATTATAATATTTTGATACTGAAGCTTACTAAGCTTTCAGGGTGCTGAAATATTTGATTTCGAGGGGGGAAAAAATAGAAAAAATGCGCATTATTTATTGTCAACAGAGAAAATGCCTTAAAACTAGTGTTACTGTGAGCTTCTCTGATCACCTGTGTTTATGTGCAGTTGGTTTTCACTAATGATTTACTCCCAGGGGCTCTGTTTTTATGTACTGGCAATAGTGGCTTTGTGGGCATAGGAGGAGGGAACAAGACATGGATGCTTGGGGAGCTAAAAATGAGAATCTGGTGGGCATCTTATCTTCCAATGAAGAAACTGACTTCCAAATTCCAACTCAAGCCCAAACACTTGTGGAAGGTTCAGAGACAGTTGTAGTGTCAGAGATTAAACCTGTCCCTGATGTGGACTATTTACAGGTATATATTGCAACTTGCTCAAGTTGCTAATTTGATTTTTTAGGTTAATTATATACTTCAATACCCATCTGACTTCGGTCCTTTTTTTTATTTTATTTTTTTGGTTTTTTGGGATCATTGAAAGATCTGACTTCAGTTCTTTATATGCTCATTCTGTCTCTCTAACCCTTTTGATACTTTATTAGAGCAATTGATTAGTGAATCTAAATGTGTCTTAGCATCTCATTGCCATTGGCAAAGAAAGTGCACAGCAGACATATGTGGACCACAACCGATGTATCCTTCTTAAGATACATTGCACAATGAAGAGTACTAAGATTTAGCATCCTTTGCCTATGTGAGGAAATATATTGTAGATGTTAGCTTCTTTCCCAACGAAACACTTGGAAAAATATAACATGGTTAGTCACATGAAGTTGGCAAATGAATTGATTTGCCCAGAAAAGAGCAGCTGCAGGTTAGTACATATTGCTTATGTTTAAGTTTGCAAGTAGCTTGGAACTTGCAAGCGGCCCCAACTTTTCCAATGTTTTTTGTGTTTTGGCAAGTTATTTGAAATATGTTTATTGTATCAATAGTTCTATTCTCTCTCGTTTTGCAGGAGTTATTGGCCATTCAACAACAAGGGCCAAGAGCTATTGGCTTTTTCGGGACAAGGAATATGGGCTTCCTGCATCAAGAACTCATTGAGATTCTTAGTTATGCTTTGGTTATAACTGTAAGATGCTACAACCTTTCAGCCAATATAAATTATATGGTGATCAGTTTTACTTTTTGGAGTGCCATTTCTTGATCCAGAGCTGTATCACTGAAAGAGTAAATAAGTGTGATTAAAAGAGACACATTCCTGAAGTCACTGTTTAACTTTTTATTTTCAGAAAAACCACATATATACATCAGGTGCATCTGGGACGAATGCAGCTGTTATTAGAGGTGCTCTTAGAGCAGAGAAGCCAGAGTTGCTTACAGTGATCTTGCCCCAAAGTTTAAAAAAGCAACCACCTGAGAGCCAGGAATTATTGTCAAAAGTAAGAAGTGAAACTGTGACATTCATTCGACCATGCATGTTCCACTCTCTCTGTTCTTCTCTCTCTGTTCTTATGGTTATTTCACTGTCGGAGCTTTTGTCTTATGGATAATTTTGCTTGGCTCAAGTTGATCATGATCAAATTCACTCAGCAAGTGTACTGCATTGCAACTTTAGCCGCTTGATTTATTTTTATGGTTTCCTGTTGTTGGATTTATGCATAACACCAATTCAACTACAATATGTCCCCATGTATGCTACAGTTCATTTGTCTTCAATAGTTTCTTTGTATGTTTAGTTCTAACGGGTGAAATGGAGATGTGCAAAACACTTGATTGGCACAATCGATGCTTGTGGCTTGCATATCCAAATATTCAGTTGCTCTGTATTGGAGCTTAATAGCATAATCAGGGGGTATAACTATAGTTCTTGTATCCTTTTATGCATTATAACTTAAATTTAATTTCTCTGCCAAGAAGAAATTTAGCGGTGTGGATTCACGGAAGTTAGATAATAGCAAGCATTGGTGGGTAAGGTGCCAAAGGGATTAACTTGTTAATGGCATTATGAGAGTTGGAATATTGGACTCTCAGATGACTTCAGGCTTGAGTAACTTGTTAATGGCGTTGCATTTGCAGGTCCAGAATGTAATAGAGAAGCCACACAATGATCACCTGCCACTAATTGAAGCCAGCAGGTTTGTTGAAACTCATTATCTTTCCAGTTTCCCTTTTGCTGGAAGTAGCAGTCAATAGAAACGTTTGATTTTAGGCATCTGTTTGATCCATCTAGCACTCTTTGAGCGTGAATGAATCTGAATGGTTCTTTTGTGCGTTGGGAATTTGCAGGTTGTGCAATATGGACATAATTTCACATGTACAGCAGGTGATTTGCTTTGCCTTCCATGATAGCCGGTTGCTGATGGAAACATGTCGAGAGGCGAAAAACCTCAGGAAAATTGTGACCCTCTTTTATCTCGATTGAAGCGAATTGCTGACGCTGTAACAGAGAGATTAATTTTGGTTATTCTTTCTTCTGTAAATTAGAAGATGGAATGGAAGAAACAAGTCGCTTTGCCTTTCATAAAACGTCACAGCGGTGAAGGGAGCTAATTCACTACTCTTCCCATGAGGCTGTTCACTTATTTGTTTATTTCCATCAGTATCTCTATTGGGTTAGGGGTAAACAATAAGGGTGGATGAATCATGGATCTCTCTCTCTCTCTCTCTCTCTCTCTCTCTCTCTCTCTTGTTTTTCTCTTTTCCATAAATTTCAAATTCTCCGCCCTAAGCAACTGAAACCTGTAAAGATGGATGCCAGGTATCTCAAAAGCATTTTATTTTTGGATACATGTTGATAATGCTTTAGGTTGACTTAACATTGGTGAATCGCTCGCAAAGGCCTGGCATTTTTAACCTTGCGAGCACGGTTGCTGGTGTTCCTTATCTCTCTCTCTCTCTCTCTCTCTCTCTCTCTCTCTCTCTTTCTCTCTCTTTTTTATGTGTGGGGTCTTGAACAAATGTGAAATCCCTTTACTCTAACTGCACCGATTGCTTGACATGTTGATGGTAACGGTGTATGAGGAATATTATTATATCGAAGGCCTATTACATTAGTTTCAATTGCTCTTTTTTTTTTTTTGGTTGGTTTTTCCATGCAATTTAGCGGATAACGCTATTGGTTTGGTCAATTAAGATTTGTGGGTTACAGGCCACAAGATTCAGTGTCAGAGATAACCAACTCTTAATCCCAACAAGTCTCTCTGGCTTCCGCCTAGTAGAACATGGGATTAACTTTCAACAGTCAATCAACCTTGTTGCTGTTTTTAGACATTGTTTTTGTCTGGCGCATTCAAAATCTCATTTATAATAATGTACCATTCAATTCCAAATGCACCGCGTGGAAACCACGAGTGCGTAACAGTGCTCGGGCGGGGCGGTTTTAATTCCAATATCTTTTTAATTTTAAATGGGAAAAGTAAAGCAACTTTTAATTTCCTGTTTTCCTTTAATGCATATGCGGTGCCGTTTGACATCTCCACGCAGCCAGAATTTTATCCTTCGGTTCGCACTTCTCCAGCCTCGGCGCAAGTGAGATAGACCAGAGATAATAGGGTCTTTGGAGTGAGGGGGTGAGTCGAGGAAGGCAGGTTTCTCCTCAAAACCATAAGGAACAAATTAAACGAAGGAGAGAGAGAGAGAGAGAGAGAGAGAGAGAGAGAGAGAGAGAGGGAGCCGAAGGCAAAAGCTGAAATGGCGGCGAGAGCGGCTTTGCTAAAGTACCTGAGAGTTGGGATACAGAGCTTACCTCAAAACCCTAGTTTTATGACTAACGGTAGCAGGGGCGCCTTCGCCCTCTCTTTCAGCGCCATACTCCGCCGCTTCTCCTCCGAGGAAGTTAGGGGCTCCTTCCTCGACAAATCTGAGGTCACAGATCGCGTCGTCAGTGTTGTCAAGAACTTTCAGAAAGTTAATCCTTCCAAGGTAAAACCCCCCACCCGTTTTTTTTTTCCCAATCTTTATTAACAAATATATTTTCCCGTTGCGTTTTTCTTCTTTTTTTTTTTTGCTTTGGAATTTGCTCGTTAATCCTTTTCCAATTGGATGAAGCTGAGTATTAATTAATCCTTTTGAACCGCCGAGTGTTGTCTGTCAACACGTATGCGTACCAATTATGTATGACGACATACCCCAAAAAAGTTGTTCCCTTTCAAAGTGAAGTCAGAAGCTCTTGGCCTTTAATGGGAGTTTCTATTTTCCAAAGGCCAAATTTTTACCTCGAAAGGCTGTTTCTCCTTCTTGTTCTTTTTATTTTGCTTGAATATTCAGGAAAAACAGAAAGTGAATGAGAATAGTCTGCAGCACGTGTTTGTTTTTGAGGGGGGGGTTCTGGTTGGGTGGGTGTGCGTGTGTCTTTTCCCTCTTCTTTTACTAGAACGTGTCACTGTGGTGTTCCTTTGGTGTATGCTAAGAAGAGTAATAAAAGGATGGTCGATTTATTTCCTTATCATATCCTTGTGGCTATGATAAAAGTGCCTTTGAATGAGAAACTAGGTGATGTAGTTTGTGTAGGCAAAGCCCCTTGGGTTTGGTTTCCAACTTCTTCAAGGGTAAGCAACAATGGCAATGTGATTCACTTTGGAATTTGGTTCCCTTACTGTATCTACCCTCTTTTGGATCCTCCTGATTTTTGTGTCTGCTATCTACTAGCCTACTGGACCAGTGGCTGACTCACTGTAAATGTTTGCTCCTCATTTTCTTAAACCATCTGATCAATGTGCTTCTGTTGCTTTAGAATTTGAAGTTGGAGGAGAATCATTAACATGCAACTTACTGTAGAAACAGTAGCACCCCTTGCTGACTTCTCTGTATCCTTATTGCAGGGCAGGAATACGGCTTGTCAAATAAGTAGTCTTTGTTATATTTGTTAGCTTGAGTCCGGATAGTGGTTTTCTTGTGCAGGACAGGAATATCACTTTATCATGGTGGCAATATGCGTGATATATGTTGCTGACTAGTTCTAAGATTTATTCCTTGTTTCCACTGTGTTTGGAATCTTTACAAAGGCTGTGTTTTTGTATAAGTATAGCAGCATTTGTATGTTTAAGTTTCTTGTGCTTCAATTGGGGCACATGCTGCCATATTTGAGTGCTACAAGTTTGCAAATGTCAAGAAACCATTCCACCTAAAAGTTTAAGCTCTTAGGTGAAACCCCATGATATGAATCATATATTATACTTTAGAACACCCTCTCATGCAAAACCCAGCTCACTTGGGTTGCAACTAACTTTCTTGGGCTAGAAGCATAAACAAGCCAGCCTCACTTTGGCATGAAGTATGAACAAACTAGAAATTCATAATTAAATGTAAGGGCAGTGTGATTTAAACTCATAATTATTTGTTCATGAAGTCTTTGATACCATATCAAGAAACTATTTTAAAAGCTTAAACAGTTAGATGGGACTCAGAATATGAATCATATATTATACTTTAACAACAAAGATCTTGTGTAATAATATTGTTTGTATGACATTTTTTTTCCCCTTCCTTTTTCCAGGTTACACCTAATGCTCATTTCCAAAACGACCTTGGCTTGGATAGTTTGGATGCTGTGGAGATTGTTATGGCCCTTGAAGAAGAGTTTGGGCTTGAAATCCCAGATAATGAAGCAGACAAGATCAACTCCATCAATCTGGCTGTTGATTTCATATCTTCACATCCGCAGGCAAAATAGGGAAAGATATGGATTCTTATTTCGTCCATTTGCTGCGATGAATTGGCTGCATTTGGCATCTATTATTCCTTTGGGAAAAGTGTTTTAGAGGTCCTTTGGTTTGTTTATTGCCGAACTATGGTTCAAGAGGATTGTTGCTTCTATCTGTGACTTCAATGCTGGCCTTCTTGTTGGTGATTGCATGAACTATTGTTCATTGCCTACATGATGTTTTCCTGAATAAATTGCATCGTTCTTTGACTGTTGGGCTGGACTGTTGTACAACCACCGCATTTTTTTTTTTCATGGTTTCAATTATTCTCCAAGCCTGTAGTTACTCTTTTTTCCTCCACTTTGGGTTCATTACATGTGGTTACCCTTTAGGAAACGGGAAAATTTAGACGAGCAGGTTGTCACGGAGGTGGATGGTGCTTGATGCATCTATCGTGAACGCCAAATATATGTACAATAAGTAGTTTTGACTCTATGAGCGCCCGGGGATCATCATTGTTTTAGATGGAATCTTGATGGCGTGATGTCCAAATTGGGGCGTAAAGTTGGGTTTTACTTGGTGATTTTAACTGAACGGGGAGAGGCCTGATATAAAGTTTTTTTTTTTTTTTTCCTCTCCCTCTTAAAGCCTATTAAAATGTTTATTCGACTTGCACGAGAATAATATCCTTCTTTCCCTATTTTATGGCTTTTTTTTTTTTTTTGGGGGGGGGGGGGGGTTGGTGAAGGACTCGATGCACGGATTTTTCGACCTTTTTTGCCTTCTTTTCCGCGCATCAACGGAGAGATGCAGACCCAAGAAAACTTAAACGAACAACTTAAAGGGCCCATACCTTGCGACGACGAGCGAACCTCGCGATCTCTGCTTGGACAACTGGTTCAGTTGCTCTTGGAGGAGGATAGGCGAACCCAAGGACGGAGTAAGGGGGTAATGGGAAGCCAATTACAACCCAATTAGCTTTGGGACAGTGGCCTAGCTCTAAGATGAAAAGCAGGTGCCTCACCTTTGGGCATAGCCTCAACTAACATCCCATCATCATTGGATCTTTAGGTAAAGCCCGTGATCAGTAGCTACTCATGGTTTGGGAAAGTTGCTTAGGCAAGAGCTTAACGGGTAACGACCCAAAGCAAATCATCCAGGCTTGTTATCTTAGAAATAAGTGGGTTTTAAGATTGAGGCCCGTGTTAATTCGGTTGCTTTTAGTTTGGCGATGACCACCATTTACTCGTCGAGTTACGTAGCTCTCGACCTTCTAGCAAATAAAAACTGCCATATTGCGATCGCAGCTTCCAACCAATTTAAGCGAAATCTGGCTTCCAGACATCTCGTGTTTTAGGGGCCTTGACAGTTCAACGATGGCAAGACTGATTTTCCTCTTTGCGACTCGAAGCTATTCTCATTGGGAATGCCCTCCACATACAGTCACGAAATAGCTCATCCATCTTTACTGAATTCTCTTGTTCATTGTTTTGAACTTACAGAATAAGCTCAAAACCCAGCGATAGTCCACCTCGCCCTCATTCCTGGCCTCGTCTAAACGCTACTGCATTCATTCGAGCAGCTGCACATTGATTGTAATATCGAGTGAAGTAAAATAAGATAATTGGCAGGAGATGACGACAATCAAGGCTTCGACAGTTGCGAGCAAACGAAGGGCGTTCTGCCCCGAACTTAGGTCATTTGTAAATCAATCTCATGGCATGCCTTTCCTACAAACATAATAAACCTCCCATTCGAATCTGCAACATTCGTTACATTCCCTGTTCTATCAATGGTCGTCAAAGGGAATTAAATCTGTGGGCCCCTATATCCATCTCGGTCTTACAAGCTTAGACATCTGAGGAAATAGATAGAGAGACGCATCATCTTCTTCGTGCAGCTGAACTTGCCCCACGCTGGACTGTTGCTCCTGGCTGGCCAGAGGGCTGTTCTTCAGCCATGTTCATTGCTTGGGTCATTGCATTCATCACTATGAGTCCAAGAGGACTCAAGTACATCCACTGGAACCCCCCCCCCCAAAAAAAAGGAAAGTGTCAGAGGTGCAATTTATTTCAAATGTCTACCCAATTGATGTTTGGTATAAGTTTAGCATACTTCAACCACAGAAGAAACTTTAAACAACCCTGTGTAATAGATGCAGATTTGGGCATGCAGACATGGATACATGCAAGGTCGAGAAAACAAGTAATTCTTACAACACTTACATATTTAGCCCAGAAGGACCTTTCTGGTGGTTTTACCCCTTCATCCTCTCCATTTTGTCCGCCAAGTGTACTCTCAGCAAATAGTGGAGTTCTACCAACATAAAAAAATGGCAATAAATGAATATGCATGATCTTAAAAAAAAAAAAAAAGAGCATAAACTAAAAAAGGCATTTTATGCTTAACATAGAAAAGCTTAAAACATTTCATTGAGAATTTCAAATTACAAAAATCATTCTGTTAAAGTAGTTCTTTAAGACTACTATGTTGGAGGTTTATCTCTTTCAATTTTTCAAATAAACATATTAACTTTTCCCTTACATTTGCGTATAAGGCTTTGATTATTGAAACATTATTTGTTTGAGGAACTTAATTGAGCTATCATATCAGAATTCCATTCCTATTATTTCTGCCTACCCTATTTTCTCTAGTTTCCTTTAGGTTTCTCTCCTTTCCACCATTCACTCTCCCACTTCCTCTACTGTTCTATTCTGATATAACACAAACTATGCAAAGGTCTTTTTCTCAAACTTACACCCATACACAAGGTCACCAATGAAATTACAAACACAAACAAATAATTATAGCAGAAAATTTGGCAAAACCCATAATCATGTCATAAAGATTTCAATAAGAACAATTGCATAACAAGGTTACTTGCATTAAGAGTATCCTATTTAACTCTCCCAACTATTTTGCAACGGAATTCTTAGCCAGGTTAGCTTATGTAACTAAAGAAAGAGAGACAGAATGGCTTTATCAAATAGGTATCACTGGAGAAGTGTATCTCCTAAAACAGCATGGAATTTAATGTATATCATGTTTACGCCACAAACAAACACTATGCCTACCTTACTCTTAGACACACCTCACATATGTATGCAAAAATAAAGTACCAAAATGGCATATTTAGTAGACAAATGGTCTATACTGCAAATTTTCCAGTGCAAAATGTCAGAAGGACAAAGCAATTAATGAGCATAAACTAATATGAACACACTTTACCTTGGTGCCTGCTCGCCAGTCTTCAGAATTGCGTGTGAGTTGAATGACCACTTAGGAGGCTAAAACAAGAGACAGAAACACGCATATGAGAGCTAGCCTATGAAATCAAAATCTTAGCATGCCCCAAGGAGGCTTTCAATCCACATATAATCTGTGAGTTGTCGGTTAAACATGAAATCCCTCATCATGAATAAATGCATAGGAAAACCACATTATTAAATGTGTGCTCAAATTCTTCACAACGAGAATATGAAGAGAAAAAGGAAAGGATGGTTCTCACTTACAAGTTTCATTTGCCGAGGATATGGGCACACCACAGGGGTGCCATAATTGACAGCCAAAATATTAACACCATCCTTCAAGAAATTAAAAAAAGGAAGATAATTAAAAAAAAAAAAAGGATAAAAAAGTGAAGATAAGGAAAAATCATGACTTTCAAACAAGTCCTCATGAACAACAAACAGTTCTTATCCTACATCTATATCAACTGTTGACATTTCTAGTATGGCCTATTCCTTAACAATCACATTTTGGCATCCTTGAGATGATTATAGTTCAATGGAGCAAATGTTATAATCTTATTAAGCTTGCAAGTGAGACCAGCAGAGGAGATTTGGGAAGTCCATTTACCAATAAAACGGAAACAGCAGCAACAGCTAGTTACTATATCATTAGACACAAACCTACTTTCTTTCAAGTTTCACCTTTCCCTACTTGAAACCCAGACTAATGCAAAAATAAAATTTTACCCTCCTCAAAAAGCTGATAACAAGAAATAATTGGCAATTAGTTCCACTTAAATCCTCAACTTATGGTGAATTACAAAGTTCAATTCTAATGAGTATGGATAGGTAAAGTTCTTAAATGCATGGGCCGATTAAAATTTAATAATGGACACACACCATAAACATCCTTCTTTGGAAAGACAGACACATGATTTAAGAAAACTGACAGGAATAAAAATAGAAAACAATAATACGCAAATCACCTAGGCAGAACGTTACCACATGTATGGCAAAATGCTCATCAAAGCTCCCCAGTGCAAGACATCTCTGTTGAAGTAGGTTAAAAAAACAAAAATTAGTGCCGCATGAAATTGAAATTATTCATTAGAATCAATGCAACAGAACAGGTAACAACCAATATAGACACTTTATTCCTTTGAAAATGAGATTTCATGCAGATATAAAAGAGTGTGTATCTATATTAACCAACTCCACAATTCTCACCAATTCCCTCAAAAATGAGATTCCATGACTGCAACAGATTTTGGTTTCTAAGCAGTAACAATATTGTGGCATTAGATGAAGAAGAAGGCTCATATAATTTTGCAATATTACAACTATATTAGATCAGATAATACTAATCTTGAAAGCAAGAAAGAGTGAAAGAGACATCAGGGGAATGTTTTGAAAAACATACTCAAAGGGTCAAATTGGCAAGAAAAATTTAGAGGTGTGGTTTAAAATTAATTAGAAAAAGCATAAAACCTCATGGATCAGGAGCAACTTACTGCTTTTACTGACGATATAACATGATCTCTTCCGGGAGGGCCCAAGACATTAGATGGCAGTCTGATTTTATAAAAGCCATCACCTTGCAACAGTGTCTGCAAAAGTTTCTCATAAACATTGAGGAATCCATTCTTGGCGAGCGCTAAAGCAAGAAACAAAAGGTCACAAGATAAGAAATTACCAAAAAATTTTCTTTGTCCGCATTGGTGAAAGAATTTCTTGTAAACCGCAACTTTGTAAGCGTCTGCCAGAAGTAATCTTAAATGCGAATCAGATAATGAATTCAGGCTTCGCCCAGTAAATAACAACCACTTAAGGTGCCAAAACTCAACTTGATTGCTGAGAAAGAGGAAAGAAAAGGGGGAAGCCTTGTAACAGTTGTAGGAACTAGGAACTGATTTTCTCGTGCCCTGAGAGTGACTGGGGACAGACAGAAAACATTCTACTAAATATATTTTGACCATCATACAAGTATTTCACTTGGTTGCAATGGTATCCAGCACCAGTGTCTCATAGTCTCTCATAGTGATATTAGTGCATAAGAAAAGCAAATCCTCATCCAAAAACAAATACAATTTGAGATGAGTCAAGCAAGCTTTGAAAGCTGAGCATTTACTACAAAAATAAAAAGTCCTCAACTAACTCTCCGCTATCATTGCTGATGGGTCTGAATCAAGTTTAGAAAGCCTTGCTCAAATCAATTAGAGTTGGCATAAAAAACAAAAAAAAGCGTTCTCCAGAGCCAGAAAAGGTGGGAAAAAAATAAGGCTAATTATACTTGAGACTAATACCAGAAAAGACGAGAGAGAGAGAGAGAGAGAGAGAGAGAGAGAGGAAGACCGGGCGGCCGTGATGCATAGTTTTGAGGCGAGCGGAGAAGGTGCCGGCGGGAGAGAAATCAGAGTCGCCGAAGGCGTGTTCGAGGGTGAAGTGGATCTTAGAATCAGAATCGGGATCCGAATACTTCCTTCGGGTTGTGAAGGAAGGAGGAGGAGTTGAGGATGGTGGTGTGTCGTACGCGTGGGGATGAGGTGGGGTCTGTTGCGAGTGAGACAGAGGCGGAGGCAGGCCTCCCTCCAGACCAAACTCTTCGTCGTCTACCAGAAGCTCATCGGATTCGAAGGCGTACGAAGTTATTGTTACGGCTGATAGCAGCAACAACAACAACAATAATGATGGTGGTGGTGGTGATGGTGGGAAGAGAGAGAAGCAGGAGAGCCATTTCACCTTCATCATCGCAACTGTAATTTCCAATTCTATTCTATATTTGCACACCCCACACCCCTTGTTTTTGGTTGGGGGTTGGGGAGGTGGGGGGTTTAAAAGCCCTCCGCCTGTCTCTTGACTCTTAAGATAAAAAGCTTTCGTCTCACTAAAAATGGCAGAGAGAGAGAGAGAGAGATGGGCTGGCAGGGGCGGGTGAGATTCAAGAGAGGAGGGAACGGAGTGGAGTCCATTTAATCTCGTCCGAGTCCTTATTTTGGGCCTTCCGACTTACATATTTAAGGATTTACTAGCATTGGGCTGCGAAAAAGTTACTTAATTGGGCTTCGTTGGGCCCATTCAGCATAAATTTTGAACAAAAAAAAAAGGGCCCTCCAAGTCCCGAGGTCATGGATGGATGGGCACTATTTGGACTTTTGGAATTCCCTCAAAAAGGAATTGAGTCGGTGAGCTGGGTTATGCGTGCAGAAGGGCCCCTTTTCCTTTTACCAAGCCGAAAATATCTGAGTCTCTATCTTCCTCTCTCTCTCTCTCTCTCTCTCTCTATCGAACTCTAGCAGAGTTGCAGTTTAAGAAGCACAGGAAACCCTAGGCGCATCTGTTGTGTGAGAAGAGAGACAAGGGAGGGACAGGGGTTAGAGAGAGAAGAGAGAGAGGGGGGAGAAAGATGGACGCGATGAGAAAGCAGCTGGATGTCCTTATGGGAGCAAATCGAAACGGCGACGTCAGGGAGGTCAATCGCAAGTACTACGATCGCGATGTCTGTCGCTTGTTCTTGGTCGGCCTTTGCCCTCACGACCTCTTCCAGCTCACTGTACGTTACTTCTTCTCTCCTCTCCATCCCCGCCCGGCCGCTTCCCAATCCCATTTTTTCCTCTTTGTCGTCTTCTTCTTCTTCTTCTTCTTCTTCTTCTTCTTCTTTTTTGATTTTTCACTTTGGTTTTTTACTTTGTTTCTTGAATTGAAACCCTAATATTCGGATGCATCAGATAACAACTTATTTCAAATGACATCATCAGTTTGTTTGTGAATGAATTCAACAACAGACAGAGAGGCCGGACATTCTTTTCGTTGGTTATTATTATGCGATATTGCCTTTTTCTTTCTTTTAATGTGCAAGACAATTAGACTGATATGGAACGATGTTTCTCAATCAATTACATCATTAGGTTTTTCTTTTTCAGTTCAAGTTCCTTTTATGGTGGTGGTGCTTTGATGTTGTTGCGTTCATTCTATTCATGTTTTATGTTCTGTCTTATTTATTTCAGAAAATGGATATGGGGCCTTGCCCAAAGGTTCACTCCTTGCAACTGCGTAAAGAGTATCCTTCTTTCAATTCCGTTGCAAGTCCTACAGTCCCTCTTTTCTCCACTTTGTTAAAAAATTTCAGATATCCAATAATGGTTTATTCTCCTTATTTTAAATCTCAGATGTGTAAAAGTCGTTCATTCCTTCCAGCTCAATTTCAGTGAAAGTTCTGCAAGTTTTGTTTTTCTTTTTTTCTTTTTTTTTTTCCAATGCTTCTTTAACTCAACCAAGATATGGAGAAGCAAAGGCCAAGGGTGTAGATAACTATGATAGAGAGTTGGAGGATGTCATTGATAGGCTTATCGTTGAGTGCGATAAGAAGATAGGTAGAGCTCTTAAGCGCCTTGAGAATGAGGAGGATGCAAAGGCTGCTATTGCAATTTCAGTATCTGAGGTTACACAGGTTCATTGGCACTCTTTTTGGGTCTCTCTGCTTTTTATGTTTTTCTCCTTTCATAATCTCTTTTTCAGTGGAAATGATTCTCTTTCTTGACATCTCAGACACCTGAGATAATTGACCTGTCAAAGCAGATCAAAGAGAAGTTGAAAGAAGCTGATAAATATGGTAAGAAATGCCATTACATTGTGTTTATTGTGTTGTTTGCATCCAGTAATAGCTCCAGGACATTACGTTGGTTGGACCTTACGAATTAAATATCCTCTGACACTGAAGGTTACTGCTGTCGTGTGTGGCTGAAGTTACATAGGCATCTGTATTGAATGATTTGTGACACTGCTTAATCACTTTGTTAAGCCCATGTAAGCTTGTCCAAATAGCCATATTTATTGGTAGCCTATAAGCTTCACTTTTTGTCAAAATAGCCGTATTTGTTTTCATGCTATGCAGACATCAATGCATCTTATGCAGGATAGCTATTGTTTTATAAGCTTTTCAGAGTCCATAGGGTTTTTCAAGTGCTTATCTTGGTTATCTAATGTCAGACAACATATATTTGCAGACCTTGAAGGCAAAACTGATTTTAAGATCCAAGCAATGGAAGAAGTTGAGAAACTCAGGAGTGAAAGGGCAGAAAAGCAGGTATAGAATAGCTTGCACCTGATTAAAATTATCTGTTGGGTTCTGTTTTGGGAACCTGTACCGGCAGGTTGATAAGCCATGTGATATTGGGTCAAATTTTGTTCTAATGCATCCATTCTTGTGATAGTCTGCCCTTCTTTTGGAGGCATTCAACAAAGATAGAGCTTCCTTGCCTCAACCACTCCCAAACCCACCATCTTTAGCACCCTTGCCTGTAGCTGCTCCAGATGCCCGCACCCAAGAAATGATAAATGAAAAGCTGAAGAAAGCAGAGGATTTGGGTGAGTCAGTGGTTACTCAAACTCATTCATTCTGTGGTCAACATATCTATGCATGCTATGCCTAAATGAGGCCCTTGTTTTATAAGATTGAGAGCTCTAGTGATTGTCTCCTTGTGCTACTGTTAATTTAATAATTTTAATTTTTCCTCGTATACAACTTGTTACCTCTCTTTTCAGCTTAAGATCTTTTGTTCTATAGTCACCACTGCATTAAAATCTTAATTGAACTTTTGTAGACCTTTTTCGGGTAAGTTGGATTTTTGATGAGCTTTGGAAGTACGGCATTCTGTTTACTTTGGTTGGAAATGATGGGCTCATTCTTTCATAATGGTATTATAATTCTAGTTGTATTACTGGAGAACTATTCTCTAGTTCACTGGCATTAACTTGAACATTAACCCTTCTCTCTCTCTCTCTCTCTCTCCCTCCCCCCAAAATTTCTTTGTCAAGTTGTGTGCCGTGCTCAGAATTTTTTACATTTTTCAGGTGAGCAAGGAATGGTAGATGAAGCTCAAAAAGCATTGGAAGAGGCTGAAGCACTTAAGAAGGTTTTTAATTCTTTATAATGGCAGAGAATAGTTTTACTTTTTTTTTTTTTTTTTACTGCATGCATATTGCATTTTCTTTCTGTTTCTTTTCCTTCACCCCACTCCTTCCTTTTCCAGCTTTTAATATGGATTTTTAAACTCACCTTTTTCCCTATCTACAGCTTCCTGTCAGACAGGAGCCTCCTACGGATTCCTCCAAGTATACGGCTGCTGATGTTCGCATTGTAAGTACATTTTTCTAGGGGCTTTTTTTATTTTTTGGGTATTTGTGTGTATACAGCATTTTTTTTGTTCTTTGGATAGGATGGAGTATTTGTTGACCAAAGAATAAAAACAGATTGCAACAAGGACCCGTAGGCATCATGTCTTGAAGTAAAACCAGTCCGTTGTGCATTTTGCTTTCATATCTAACATGGTTGTGGAAAACTGAACTTTATGCTCTAAAGTGTGAGCCAAGCAATTAGTATTTATATCCTCAGGAACTTGAAGAGAACCACTTTTCACCATTAGGTGCAATGATTGTCCACAAACATTGTTGGTTCCTGGATTTTCTGATCTCATTTATGTTCTTGAATCTCAACTATGGGGGCCTCATGCTCTGGGACACCCTTTTATGTGTTCCTAACCAATTTTCTTAGATACTCATACCTTTTTGCTAGGTCATTGTTAGGGTTTTGTGGCGTTCTATTCATGCATTTTATGGAAATCATGGAATTGATGAAAATGAAATATTTTGAACACATTTTCTGTTTTAGGTAGGGTTTGGTTCTCTTAGTAACAGTTGAAATTTTGGAGATAACTAAGTTTTGAGTTCTTAATTATCTGTTTCCTTTTTGGTGTTCTTACGGTTGCTTTTTTGCTTACAATATTTTCCTAATGTCTTTTTAATTGTATGTGTTTCAGACTGATCAAAAGTTGCGTGTTTGTGACATCTGTGGAGCATTTTTGAGTGTATATGACAGGTACAGTGTTCATTGTCTTTCTTTGGTACTCAACTTTGTTTTCAAAGTTTTTGTAAGGGAAACTATTAGTATTTGGGGTTTCAAGTGGTTCTGCATTTGACCCAACTATTATACCTTGTTACCAGCAGGCTTTTGGGCCCAGTTTTACGCGGATAACTTTTGCAGCTAAAGAATGTGCGTTTTATTCTGTTTTATATTTTTATAGATTGTGATATGGTTAGAAAATTCTGGGGAAATTTTCTGTTGCTGAAAATTTGCAGCCTTATTTTGGAAACTTAGAGTAGGCATTTACTATTTTCAGTGACCGACGTTTAGCGGATCATTTTGGAGGAAAGCTCCATCTGGGCTATATGCAAATCCGTGAAAAACTAGCAGAACTGCAGGTATGAAAATGGGGGAAAATTATACTTGATCCATTTCTTTTTCCAGCTAATTGCACAGTAAAGAAAGGAATATTGTGCTGTGGACATACCCAATTCAACTTAACTCATTTGATTCCCTAATATTAAGAAAAAACACAACTTCATAATATTTTTCCATGAGTTGGGTGTAGAACTAAATGCTAATTGTGCTGAGTGTGACAGATAGTCTTTTAGCTGTTATGTTATTGGGATGCCTTTAAGTTGGTATTCTGAATATGTTGGTTCAGGTGCTGGTATAATGTTTCACATTCTTCTATAGAGATTCTCAGTTAGTATTCCATCTGTGAGTTTTTCTAACCTCAGAGAAGAAGAATTCCCTATTCCCCTCTTTTCCATGCCATTAAATAACACAAATAAATCCCTTAAAAGGAGTGTATAAGAATATCAGTGACAAATATGCTTCAAATTTTCTTTGATATCTTCTAGTGCTTGTTACATATTGAAGAACAGCTTAATTTATGTGTCAGTGAATCTAAAAAGAATGTTGAAGAAAATGGTTGTCTTACTCACTGTGTGAGTATAGCCAACCAAATCTTCTGTGATAATTAAATCTGCCTAAATATAATAATTTATTTTATATGCATAATGTGGCTGTTGGAATTTTGCATGTTGCTTGAAATGCATGAGATAAAGAATCCTGCACTGTTGATTGGCCAAGTTGGAAAGTATTGATGACAAGTAGAAAGTAAAGGAATCGAAAATAGAATAACATTAAAGACCTGTGCATGTTGCATTTTTGTCATTTACTTGTGTTCAAGTGACTGGGCAAGGGCACCTGACCTGTTTATTCTGCAGGTGAAAAAGGTAAGGTGCTGATTTCTGTAGTTGCTTATGTTGGTGTTTTGAAATGATGTGTAAATAGTTGCAAAATGATGTGTAAATATCTGCCTAACGAGTGGTATTCCAATGAAGCATACCTATTCTGATCTTTCAACACTGGCAATGTCTGTTTGGATTTGTAATTTAAGGATTGATGCATGTTTACCATAAGCTCAATCTACCATTCTTTTAAGGGATTTTACTTTGGCCTCAAGTGGAGAGATATTCATGCCATTTGAAGTATGTTTTCAGTAGCTCTTTTTTTTTTTTTTGTAATTTAATCTGTCAGGAAGAGAGAAACAAACTCCGCAGAGGTGATCGCCATGAAGATAGAAGGTAGTATCATTTGTTTCACAGAAGTAGCAAAGGAGTATATAAGTTCTGTCATTTACAGGTTTTGCACCTCTTCCACATACTGTGCCCATATTCTTAAATTTTACCTTGCAGATCAAAAGAAAAAAGTAAAGATCGGGAAAGAGAAGCAAGCAGGGATCGGGAAAGGGGTGATAGTCGTGACCGAGCAAGGGATTATGATCATAGGAGCAGAGATCGCAGCAGGCGCTATGATCGAGATCGTGGGTATGATTGGGAACGTAGCAGAGATTCAGATCGCTCCCACAGTTATGACTCTAGAAGTAAGCGTAGGTCACGCTCCCGGTCCAGGGAGCAATCTAGGGATTATGACCGCCACAGGTAGAAATACATCCATATATCTAGCTTGTTGATAAGTGTTTGGACCTGTTATAGCTATGATCATACTTTACATATTTGTTTTTCTGCTTTGTTTGTGCGTTAATGCTCCAAATTAGCTGCTATATGTGTGTGTACCAAAGATTAATGAATGTGTCAAGAAAAGTTAGTGTAGATCAGGCTAACATCAGCATGGTTTTGTGCTGTTTACTGTTGATTTATACTTAAAACTATTGAGTAGGAAGCATGATTATACATCCTGCTGAATGATCCAATGTGCATCAGAATGTGTAACCAGGGCATTTGAAAACACCTCTTCAATTGTCTAAGGACATCTTTTAGATGGACTGTTGTCAAAGAACTTAAGGATCCAAAATCATCTATAATTGATACTCACACAATATGGTGACAAGATAATACCCATCATTTGACCAGTATGTCAATTGCTCTTTTGCAGGCGCCATGGTCAGTATTAGTATGATTTCTGCGAGCTGTTGGGTCTGAGAATTTGTAGTTCTTCCTATGCCCTTGAACTTATGGCTTGAAAGTATGATTTTGTATTGTCAAACTCTCTTACAATGCTGTTTTAGTCTTGACTTCGTCAGTAGCCGCAGTTATTGTAGGCATACCTTTGACTTCACTGATTTTGTGAACATTGGTATTTAAAAGGTATGATCGGTTCCGTGTCTTGTATACTTGTCTCTATCTTGTTTATGGGTTGGTGAGTTGTTATTAGGGTAAGATTCCTTATTTGCCCTTCAATTGGGCATGCTGCTTGCAGGCAAGTTTGAGGAAATTAAGTACAAGTTTGTTCTTGTTGTTCTTTCTTTACCTGCTTTACATGCGTATGACTCGGTACAAAATCGTTGAATCAAGTCCTTCGAAGTGTTTTAAGTATGAGGCAATCATGTGTATGAGTGGTTGGTGGGCTGAACTAGCTTTTGGTTTTTTGTTTCTTACGGCCATTTTTGCGCACGTGTGATCAAGCTACTTTCAATCTGCAGTATCTTTTGCGAGGTGGTTTATTTCTGTCAGGCGGATGTTCTTCACTAGAGAAATTATGAGAGCCTTTGATCAGAGAGAAGTTGAAAAAAAATATAGAAAAGATCATTTAGGATGTTTCTGCGGTTGGTTACAAAAGGATCCCAATGGGGAGAGTTCCCTTCAGTTTGTAGACCCATTAAGCCTATTAGAAGTTTGGGGAAGGAGATGTGTTTGAGTAATGTGCAGTTGGGTGTGTCAATGTCACAAGCTAAAACGGTTGGGGATCTAGAAATGCTGAATTAGTTTGCAATCAGTGTTTTTTCTGTTTGTATATTAAATATGGTTTAGCACTCAAGGGACCTGAGGCCAAAAATAGCAGAATATTAGTAGAGGATGACAGGTTTGAATTGGTGGGGTAAAAAGCAAGCACTTCACGAACTGGACAAAGAAGAAGCACATGGAAGGCTAAGGCCTTCGTGTTGTCGTAGCTGCAGTGTGGACTTGCAGGTAGTCAATTCTATTGAGGCCCAAAAAGAATGAAAGTATGTGGTCAGGCCCCAATGAAAGAAGAGCGCCGTAAATGTTAAGGATACTGGCAGCCAGTGCTCGGCTTGGAATTGGGCTGGGGCTTCGTGCAGACAGCTTGCCGTGAACCGTATTAAATAAAATAAGCCTGAGAGCGAAGGTTTCGAAATGGACCGTCCAAGTTATATCAGATAGCATTACATGAAGGACATTATTGCTCTCACCCAAATTTTGAGAAAAACAGTGCAAAAGAGTGAGGGAAGTATATCGTGTGATCGATTGGATGTCAGATTTTCCGGGTCGTTAAGGCCTTTTGAAACAAAATTCTTGTTAATCTGTTACTCCCGCAAATCAACGTCATATCCATTTTGTGACATTTCTCCCCTGCTTAGATAAATTCAAGCCCCCTGCTTCTGAACACAAAGGAGCTGCCCCTTCCCTCCACATTAAGTCAACTCTGATGGGACTGCGGTCTGCTCACTTCATCGTTTTTATCTTTTTCTCAGGTAACCAATTAATTTCCTTCCTAATGTTCACTCCACGTTTAATCCTGATTGTCACTAAGAACTAGACCAGCATTTGATGATATTTAATTGGAGTTGCATTGCTTCTCAGTTTGTGTTGATGCTGCAATTATTACTCTACAAAACAAGTGCACGACTACCATATGGCCTGGAATTCAAGGAGGAGCTGGAAAACCTGCACTAAAAGATGGTGGCCTTAAGTTGAGGCCTAGCGAAGGAATAAAGCTCGACGTACCACAAGGCTGGTCAGGCCGTTTCTGGGGTCGCAGTGGATGTTCGTTCGACAGATCTGGGCAGGGAAAATGCATCACCGGTGACTGTGGTGGCTTAATGAGATGTGCCGGGGCAGGTGGCCTACCACCTGCTACTCTTGCTGAGTTTACCTTGAAGAGTCCAGTTGACTTTTATGATGTTAGCCTTGTTGATGGCTTTAATATTCCAATCTCTATAGTGCCTCGTGGAAATGATCAATCGAGTTCTTGGGGATGCAAGGCTGTTTGGTGTGCCAAAGACTTGAACAGGAATTGCCCTGGCATCCTGCAAGTGAGAGAGAACGGGCGAGTTGTGGCATGCAAAAGCGCTTGCCTCGCATTCCAAAAGCCTGAATATTGTTGCACGGGCTCTTACAGTAACCCCAACACATGCAAGCCCACCAACTATTCCGAGATATTCAAGGCCGCTTGCCCTTCATCATACAGTTACGCCTTTGATGATTCATCGAGTTTATTTACGTGCAATGGATCAAACTACCTTGTTAGGTATTGTTGAAATCTCAGAAGTACTGGTTGACTTGGAAAAACGAACAGAAGAAAAAGGTAGTCCGCGAAACATCCCAAAGCCTTCCGTCGACTAATAATTGAAATGAATCATTCTCAAAGTGCAGTTGAACAGAAATGTATCAACTAAAATTTGGGTTATCTTACATTACTTATGAACAATTAGGCCTTGATATGATTGAATATTGTGAAAAATATCATTCATAAAACAACAAAGATCCAAGCATAGAAGTCATTCGCATCACTGCCTCTTACAATGACCACAAGCGCACAAAGGGTAACCCGAAAGACGAAAGCAATGAATCCCTTCTTTTTTTATTTTTTTGTTTTATTCACGAATAGTACTGTAGAACCGAAAAAAAACGAAGAAAGTCTGTACAGCGAAAACTGACTACACACATACCCAAAATATAGCACCTGCCAAACCAAACTCCCCAGCAACAACAATTAACAATGTATGTTGACGAATGGAAAACCCAAAGCTCAAAAGGTTGACTGACTGACTCCAACCCATAATTGCATGAAGCTGCAATCTATGAAACAGCAATCACAGCATCATCTTCTTGACCAACTTCAAAAGAAATCTTGTCAGGCTGATTCTGAGATCAGAAAACCATGAATATTAGTAACGTCATTCTGGACAAGGAAAAGCAAGTCAATAATGCTACTAAGACGACAAAGTAACATCAAGCAATCCTCCAGACTGATGGTGTGAAGGTTGGATTCAAGTTATGCGATCAGAGAGCTTGGAAGATTAACTAAAAAAAGCTAATAACAAAGATGAACCACACCAACCACCGTTAAGGAAACAAACCAAAACTTGAGAGGAAAAATCAAGTGATTAGAATTTAAATCAGATCAGACTACTCAAACAAAATGCCAATTACGCATGATGCTAACAAATTAGGGTGTCCCTTTGCATGATTTCCAGAACCCATGATGTCAAACATGAAATGCAATACCAAAAATAACAAGACCACAGGGGAAGGGAAGCATTCAACATGATTCTCTCGAACAATCAACTAAACTAGAAATTCAGCCATGCAAAGCTAACTAAAATTCCGATAGTGATCCAAACAAAATTATGTTAATTAAACCCAAAATCTATAGAGCTAGAGATTGATTATATGAATGCGGTGTAGAGAATGTAATTTAAACTGGGGTTAAAAGAAAAGGACCTTGGAGGCATCAGAATCGGGTAGCTCGTCGATCCCAGGATCAGCGGCGGTGCAATCGAGAGGGTTCTCAAACAAAGACAAGGAGAACTGCTTATCGGCAACCCCAGCATCAAAGTGAATCAATCCGGAGGTGGGGATATCGACGCGTATGCTCTTGACCGGGAGCCAAATGAACAGATCCTGCTGCGACATGCCCGATAACTTGTCGATCTTGCCAAGGGACAGGTATCCAGAAACGTGGAATTCGTAATGAAGCAGGTTCTCGAACTTGGCGTTGCAAGGCTGGGTGAGATTAATCAGGAAGAGGCCGGTGGAGGGGTCGAGGGAGAAGTCCGTGATGCCCTTGGGGAGGAGGCCCATGGGGAGGCCGTTGAGACGTAGGTGGTCGTAGATGGACGGCTGCTGCTGCTGCTGTGATTCGGCGGGGAACGCGAAGAAGAAGGAGGCGAGAAAGAGAAAGAAAGGGAGGGAAAGCGTGGGAAGGTGAGGGAAATTGGGGGAGGATTTTGGGAGGGGACCCATTCGAGCCGACACCACCCCTCCGCTGACCTTTCTTTCTTTCTTTCTGTACTTCCTCTTGGTTTTTTCAATCGATCGATATCGATCGTTTTTGAGGTTTGATGAAGCTGAAAGTCCGGTTGCTTTGTCTTTTGTTTTCTTTTTTTCTTCTTCTTCTTTTCCTTTTTGGGAGGTTGTTCGATCATCGAAATACGGATTCGTGTTCATGACGGTGGTGGGGACATGGGGTGGGGGGACCCACGTGTTTTCTAGCGCGTGTAGCCCATGCGTCAGAGGGCAATAGGGTAATCATGCTAACCTTTTTTTTTTTGGGGGGGTGGGGTGTGGGGGCGCTGGGGCATTGGCTTTCATTATTAGTTGACTCTCCCCACTCCTAAAAACTTAAAATCATTCATTCAAAAGAGCGGGTTCTCAGGTTTCCAGTTTGGAAACCTCATAAGCCCAAGCCCCCCCCCCCGCCCCCCCGGCAGTCCATGTCTCTCAGCGACGACCTAGTTAATTGATTAAACCACCAACCGATAATATCCACACCTCCCTCTCTCTCTCTCTCTCTCTCTCTCTCTCTCTCTCTCTCTCGCTATATATATATAAAAGATAAAATAAATTTACAGAAGAAAGGGAAAGGGTCTGCAATTTTTCCTGTCTACAGGCTAACAAACAAGCCTGCCTTCCCAATCAAAACCTCGAATGACCTCATCCCACAACTGCTTCTTCACTCAATTCTTCCGCTGCTCTTTTTAACCCCCACCCACCCACACGCGTATGAAACCATGTTTGATATTGTCAATGAAGGTTTCCCCAACAAATCCTTACCAATATCAACACTGACTGACTGGCTTCCCATCTTCCGCGAGGATCTCAACTATGGTTCCTGATTGGTCAGCCTGAGCAGAATCCTGTTCGAAGAAGTATTTAACTTTTAACCAACACGTGTAGAAAAGCTAGCATGTACAATCATATATGCTAGAACAATGCATAACGTGCGATTGACCCAACAATTGCACTCATATCGAATAATTTAGAGATGGATCAAGGTAACATAAAAACCATGGAGCACCGCTGAAAGCCCTACCATTATTGGTTTATAAAAACATCAGACTCCTTCACGTAGAGTCAATTGCTCGGTGGAAATAATAGGGGCATTAGACATTCAACAAGATGATGAAAATGACTACAAAGCAACATCCGCGAAATGCCTGGTTATCAGGGAACATGCCATCTTTCAAACAACAGGACTGATAATGCCCAAAAAAAATTAAATGCAGAGGGAAAACAAAACCAATCTCACTTCTTTCTATCTCATTCATTAATTTCATCACTTCAATGATGCACAAAACCTGTCCTTTTTGCACTTCGTCTCCAACCTACATTAGAAGACCAACACAGAAGAAAAGATGCCACATCAAACACAAAGCTTATCATCAATTCATAGCAGGATTATGTAGACATGATATTACCTTAACAAATGGCAGTTCACCAGGTGCTGGACTTCTGCAGAAGGTGCCTGCCATGGGGCATTTAAGTGATGGAAGTGATGACTTGGCTGATTTAGCAGCAGGTGCTGAGCTGGAAGGCGCAGCAGAAGCCTCAAGATAGGGACGTGGGTGAACTCATCATAATAACTGGTGCTGCAGATGGTGGTCGGGGCAAGGCCTACTTTTCTGGATTATCAGTTTGCAATCAAGTTGTTTCAACTTCAACTCCGCAATATCTCTTGAATCAACAAGCCTGTAGAGAAGGTCAAACAAGTTGCTATAATATACTGGGAATAGTAGAAGGATGATACGCAGAACCCAAAAGATTGAAGTCACTCGCTTCACAAGATATTGAACTTGAGTAATAAACTGTGAAATTGACTCCTCTGTAGCAATAGATGAAGGACAGGGCTCACTTGGTGGCTTAAGATCCTTTGAATCCAGAGGTGATACTTCAGATTTAGGAGGACATGAGCGTGCAGCATTTGAGGATCGATCTGCAGAAACCTTGAAGGCAATAGACGACTACACAAGCATGTCTAGGGAGGAACGAAGATTTGAAAAAGGATCAAATAACCAAAACCATTGGAAGAAGCTTACCTCATTCAATTGAGCTTTCAACAAAGTGGAAGAGTTGTGCTCAGGCCACAAACCCTAACATGTACACAGAATATCTCTCTTTAAATATTGGACTGCTACACACTGAGTCTCAATGGTCTAGATTTAGAAACAAAGGATGGGGATGCTACAAATTGATGCAGTTTACAGGTGGACTCTGACAAAGTCAAAATTTTGGCACACTGAGCAACATGAGGCATATCAGCATATGCATGAAAACAAACACCCCAAGAAACACAAATTTAAGTTGATTAAGACACATTTGGTACTGTTTCGTTCTACATAAATCTTCACAACAATCCAATCAATTTTCTGGCTTTACTACAAGCAATTGCGTCTTACAACTGCATCGCATAAGACCAGGATACCGCCCATTAGCCTCTCCTTATTGCAACATTTACCCGTCCATCCAGTTTCCTTAGGAATTGGACCAAAGAAATGTTTAGCGCAATGAGGAGCCATAATATATATATTGAAATTGGTTTCCTGTCTGTGAACCACCATTCGAGGAATTTCCATTGCAGGGTTAAACTAAGGGTGAAGTACACTTTCCTCTGTTCTTTTAATAAATGTTGTTGCCACGACTTGAACGAATGACTTACAGGTCATAATTGAGTAATTTGTATCGTCTCCGATAGGGTAAATTCTGATTCTGCCTCTTCCCCAAATCTTCCCCTACCCAAGGATACATCCTGAACAGAGGGACTAATAAAGAGGTTCATCTAACACAATTTATACCCAATCTTCCCGTTGTATGGGAAATTATAGAATGGAAGTGAGTAAGGTCTAAAGATGTTCAGAAAGAAAACGTGGTCAACATGTGATAGTAATTTAAGTTCTTCATTAGCCCAATTCAAGGAGGAGTGCACATTCAACGAGCAGCGAATAAGCCACGTTATGGTAAAAGAGGAAATGAGTGTCCTCCATTCATCCAAAAAGAATGGAGATGTTTGTTGGGGAGATTATTATACGCCCCACTTTGCAACAGTAACAGACCAACAAGGCCTCCCAACACAGGGATGTTTTTGGGTGTGCTATTGGCCGTTTCCACGGAAATGAGGAAGGAAGCTTAACCTGAAATAAGAATTCGCTTCTTTTTTCTGTTTCTTTTTCCAATTTTCTCCGGTTCTAAGTTTTCAAGAAATTCGTGCGCAAGCCGCATTCTTAAATTGGTGCTAGCCAAATGAATGACGACAAAGAAAATAAGCAAGCAAGCGATGTGGGTCGAGCTTGATCAAACCTAAACCTTAGAAAATAATAAATAATAATAAGGTAACTCACAGGTACGAATCGTCAGGAAATTGGGTCAAATAAATTTGCATTGAAGGAAATAAAAATCAAGTAGAAGTGGGTGGGTAAATGGAAGATAAAGCAATTATATTATTAAGAAGGGGAGGATAAGATTGTATGCAACTTTCTTTGATTGTTAAAGAGTTACCTTGGTGGTGGTGAAAAATCGGAGCTTTGGTTTAGCAGAAGAAGGAGTAGAAGAAGAGACTCGGAACGAAGCACTGGAAATTGACGGAGGGTTTGGCCACAACGGATGCAGGGGCCGGTTGTAGACAGCGACGATGCCATTTGCTAATTTCCTTGGCTTAGTTTGTCAAAGGCAGTTGAGAGAGCGTGTGAGTGCGAGTGCGTGTATCGTTCAGACCGCCAGATGGGGGATTTTGTACGAACCCTTTTTTTTTTTCTTTGGTTGAGGGCGGGGGGGTTTGGGGTGGGGGCCTAAAGTAGACAGACACTAACTAAAATAGACAGCAGTGTAGTTCCGGGGGTGAGGAGAGTTGTGCGGTACTTTTTGATTGATTGATGTATATCCTTCTGTCAGGCAAAAAACCTTGCAAAGACATTCCTTCCCAATAAGTTCCAAATAACAGGTAAAACCACTGTCAATACTTGAGCAACTCTGATAATTGCAGAATGCTAACGTTTCAAACCAAAAATTTAAGCCACTGGGATTATAAAATGCTTCCAAAAACTTGCAGATAAATTTCTTTCCGTTTAACAACGGCGAAAGGCCAAAATTTTGTAGCTGCTTCCCTCTCAACAAATTTCCTCCTCCAAATCTGTGCTTAGGTTGATGCCTCTACCTAGTGCTTCCCTTTACTCTTTGCTCCAGGTGGAACCTTTCCATAAGCCCAGAGCCGTCCTCGCGACAAGCTGAGTTCTGCTTTTCGGCGCCTTCTCTTGGCATTCCTCGATAGACTGGTCAGATCAACATTTGATTCCTCAATCTTTTGGTTCTTCTTTACAGTCTTCTCAACCTTCCCTTTTCCTCGGAGACGCTCCTTGAGCATTGTCTTGTACTGATAACGCTGAATGTTAGGTACTTTCCATTCCTTCTCCCTGTATGGTGCAAGCTTTTTGACAGAAACATACTGATTCAAGTCCTTGTCATCGGACACCAATATTTCATATGTCTTCAATCCATATCTATTAGGATCAACTTTAGCATACGGAAACCTCGTCTTCAAGTCCCCGATTGTACCTTCATAATCCAACTTGTAATATTCCTCCATCATCTCTTCTTTAGCTTTCTTCACAAGTGACACTTTACGTTTCCTCTTCCGCTTGCTTTCCTCACTCCTCTCTTCCTCTCCGTGATCTTCTTCTTCCTCTTCTTCTTTGTTATTATCCTCCTCATCGCCGTTCTCAGCTTTTCGTTTTAAGACCCTTTCCCTTGCAGCTAAAAAGCCATCGCTAGAATCAAGTACATCCCAACCTTTAGGAAGTCCAAGCAACTCATCCTCTTTATCGAAATCTGGCTTCTCAATTTCAGCGTCTTCATCAGTATCATGACCAAAATGGGGGTCCAGGTCCTCTGCCTCATAATACTTGTTGTTGAAAGCCCTTTTCATCATCTTATCATACTCCTCTGGATCGAATTCGTCCTCCAAGTTGTCCAACTCCAACAGGCAATCATTGTCATCCTTGATTCCGGCAGCATCCATAACTTTCTTTATCTTTTCTTTCATCTCCTTCTTCTTCAGATTCTTCAAGCGCTTCAGCTCCTCCTTCCTCTCCATCTCTGCAATCTTCATGCTCTCCTCCTTGCGCTTCCTCTGCTCCGTTCTTGCATTCGGCTTCTTCCTCACCGACCCTTCAACTTTTCGGGAATGACCCATAACCCTGTCCCCTGCATTCTCTTGATACCTAAACTGATAGTAGTTCTCCTCGTACTCCTCTTGCTTCTGAAGGTCTTCCTCATCTCTCACCAGGTCAGACACGTCATCATCCTCAAAAACGGCCTTCTCGTACTTACGGCCCTTTTCGACCCACATCTTATTCAAGAAAAAATCCTTCAAAAACAAATTGTTCTCATCCAAATCCTCCTGCTGGCCAAAATACTCGCCCAAATTCTTCTCGAGCTCAACATTGTCACTGTCAGTTGTGTTTTCACTGTTCTTCTCTTTGACTTTCAAAAAATCCCCATCACCATCCTGCTCCTCAGCATCATCAAACGCATCCAATAACGCATTCCTCAGCTCCTGCTGTTCTTCATTATAAGTCTTATATTTCTTCTCATTCTTAGGCTCGTCGTCTTCGAATTCAGGCCCTTCCTCCATCAAGTGCTGGGCAACCACATCCTTCAAATACATAGCAGGCTTCTTCTTCTTCTTCTTCTTCTTCTTCATCATCATAATGTTTCCATTGTCGTGACCCTCTCTCTCCCCGTCCCACTCTCCGTCGGTGGTATCAACAGCAGTATCACCATCGCCATCGCTATCAGACTGGAAAAGGCCGACATTCTGATAGATAGAGGGATCACGGTTCCTTACCTTGATTAAATTCTTAAAGAACTCAACGTCCTCCTTTTTGCTTAAGTTTGAAACATCGTTAGTGTCGTCATCGTCATCGGTGGAGAAGGAATCATCGTCGTCGTCGATGAGGCCTTTCTTCTGGAGCTCCTGGAGTCTCTGCAGATCCTCCCTCTCCTTGTTGTGCTCGTATCTCCGAGCGAATTCCTCGTCTACTTCTATCTTGGAAATGTCGGCGGCGGTGGTCTCATCGTGGTCTTCTTCGAACAGCTTCAGCCCATCTCTCTTCCCTTTTCCCATGCTCTCTTATTCACTCTTCACTTGCAACAGTTTCTCTTTCCAAGAGCTTTTAGCTCCAAACAGTAAATAATTCTTCACGCCCGGGGGGGGGGGGAGAGAGAGAGATAAAGAGAGAAGAAATTAGGGCTTTATCCTGCCCTCGTACGGCGACGTACAGTTGCAGATTCTGCAGAGCAACTTGCAATTAGGGTTTCTAGACAGGATGAGCTTTTATATATGATTGTATGTATGTACATACGTCTCCCCCGACTCCGAGGCTATTCTTTAGCAAATTCTATCCGTAGATTTAGTCCACGAGATCTACGGCGGGAAAGGCAGATTGATTTCCCTAGTAAATGTGCTTCTGGTTGGTTGCAGCGTCGGTTGCACTTAAACGTCAACACGATTCATAGAAGAAGAAGGAGGAGGCTTAATTACTTGAATCACAACCACACACATCCAGACATGGGTACGAAACGCGGAATGCCTTCACAGTTTTAAAAAGGCTGTGGCTTGCTTTTATGTGCCTTTGACCCATCGAGCAAGCAAAGTCATTGTGCTGGCTGCCTTGCAATCTCATCAATACCTTCTTACAGCTAACGATTTTGCCGTCCCCTTCCCCACCAATTCCACCCCCCCAACCCCTTTCACGCGGTACGGACGCCGTCAGTTGAAAAAAGCCTGGATGGATAACCGTCGCACTCCCTTACTTTCTTCTTCTTCCTCCACTTAATTATCGTTATAGGACAAAGCAAATTCGTTTATATCAAACCTTGAATTGGACA
>CM038602.1:170995-184895 GCA_021533255.1 Ceriops tagal
AAAAAAAAAAACAAAAATGGAACATTATGCGTCTCTTTAGCACTTGCACAAAACAAGCAGCAAACAAAGAAAAATTCATTCTTTATACATATGCTAGTAACCCAGCTTAATAGAAACATGAAAGATCAGACATCCACAGAAAACGAAAATCATGAATTTCGTCCTGATGAGAACTTTAAACCCCAAGTCAATACATACATAATTAAAAAAAAAAAAACAGCAGTGCTAATTAGATACACATCAGTACCATTGGGTGTACATGTCGAGGACGACGGTCTTATCGCCGGCGGCCTGGACAATGGGCCAGAAGGTATCCTTGGTGACCTCGGTGACCTGTCCCACTGAAACGGTGGGATCCACAGTGTCCAAGCTCGACTTAACCGTAAACTTGGAAGCGTTATTCTTCTTAACATTGAGGTCGGCAGATTTTGTCCACGCCGGGAACAAGCTTCTTAAGTGGGAAGAAGAAGAAGAAGAAGACGAATAGAGGCCTATGGAAGAGGATGCGGACGGGTACGTAGGGGAGGGGGGGAAGCAGGAGGGTGAGGAGCGCAGAGACACCTGCGAAAGAGAGAACTGAATCAAAGCCATTTTTGCTAGTTGGGAAGAAGGCGAGTGTGTCTCTGTGCTGTGTGTGCTCTACAGTCACCCGCTCGATCTAAACAAGAAAAATGGAGATATTTTATTTAATAATGGTGGTGCTGGTGATGGTGGTGGTGGTGGTGGTGATGGGGGGTGGTGGACATCTCAACGTCAGTTAGCTGCCTGCGGACAAGATGTTTTTTTTTTTTTGGTTTGTTGATTTTTTCCCTCGGGGGTGTGGTGGAGAGAAGTTTGTTAGCGGGATGACCAAAGTGGCCATGGAATTTCGCAACGTATTTGAGAATATCTTGGGGCAATTCGGTCAGTTTGGACAACTTAACGAGAGGCTGTGAAGGCTTTTGGGGAGGGCACCCTTGGCCAGACAGAACATCTTCAAAAGACGCAAGTGTCCGCCTAACCCTTGACGGGAGATTTGGCTTTTGGCTTACCAATTTTAGAATAACTTTACCATTAAAATAAGAAAAATAAATAAACTTTGACAACGGTAACTTTCAGACAATTGTTTTTTTTTTTTTTTTAAATCCGCAAACCTGGAGTCGAGAAAATAGTACGAAGCGACAAAGTCCGCTGGCAATGGCATCACAAAATCTGCCCATTCGACTGTTCTTTCGAACGGTTCAAACAAAAGAAAAAAAAAATTACCGAGCAGCAGTGAATTTTAGTTGTTTCGCTGCAATTTTCAGACAAATGTTTGTTCTTGATTGTGTTTTACCAGTTTCATTTGAAACGAGATATTGAGCAGTGCATGTTCTTTCCCCGCACTTTCTGTCTGAGAACCAAAGCAGCATAATATAAGTTCTTCTGCCCCCTCCACCCCCCCCCCCAAACCACCAATTTTGGTCTAAAATGGAGTAAGAGAAGGAGGAGGCGGAGGACCCACGAGCATGAGATACTAAGCTGCGGCTTCAGTAGTGCACACTCCTCCCTTCATCTACACTGCCATTCCTTCTCATGGATTTAACCCAACCCATTGCACAAATTCTTCACTTCCTCGCCTCTTCTTCATTATACATATTCAAGTCTAAGCATTGCTCCTTAATGTCGAACTGCCAAAGCTCACTGTAATTTCTCCACATATTTTATTGTACATGTCCAAGAATTGTTCGGGTTTCATCGCCTCTCTGGAATTATAAAAAGGCGTAACTACTGAGACTATGGTTCTGAAAAAAAAAAAACAAAGCTGGTTGCACACTTTGTTTCTGGCTGAAGAGGAGATCACCAACCAAGGTGGAAAGGTCAAAGGATCGATTGGGTTAATATGGATTCGCCGAATCCATTATTTGGACCTCCTCCCTTCTCGGTGTTATATATTTTGTCAATGCACTGACGTAGAACACGCTATATACTATAAATTACATAATAATAATTATTATTTTATACTTAATTTAAAGTATTTTTAAATTAAATGAATAATTTTAATTATACGTACTATAAACCTACAAGTTAAGATATCTCATCAATAATAAAATTTTATAAATTATTTTATTTTTTCAAGAGTCAAATTTTTATTGAAAATTCAAAAAAGAAATTATTATATATATTTTTATATTTTCCTCTTGTACCAAATAATATCAAAATTTAAATTTACTCGATTTAATATGGTGTTACTTACCGCGCTTCCGTCCCACGTTATGCACCTTGCTTTAACTAACTAGTACCTTTTTATTTTATGGGCGCTTATAATAATAATAATAATCATGGCCAGCTCAATTTGTCACACTAGCAAGCAATGCTCTCGTTTGATTCTGCGGGCGGTAGGAAAGATGGATTCTGCCAGCTGCGGGTAGACCGACCCATATTTACAGTCCTTTTCATACTTAATTTGATGAAGTGGGCGCGCCTAAAATGCAAATCGACATTCCACTGTTTACCCAATTCCCTGCCCAATCTGTACACCAAAAGACCTGCGAAATTGGTAGACCGACCCCCGTGTGGCCCCTGTGCCTGCGTGTTTGTTTTGAGCAGCCTGCATTTCTCCTCAATGATTCTTCCCGTCGTCTCCTCGTCCTTTTCCAGCTCTAAACCCCTCTTTTTGTTTGGAGGCCTCACCCAGACCGACCCGTAAATCATCCATAATTGAATAGGTAGGCTATATGGCTAAGCTAACAACACCAGGAGGTATATTTTGCGTCTCTTTTCCAGCCTACGTCGTGTCAAACACACGCACGCCACATTACCATAAATATTTATTTATTTATTATTATTATTATTATTATTATTAATTTTTACAATAATAGTATTTTTAATACAACTGACGTCTCTCGTCTGGAGCTTCCATCCAGCAACTTTCACATCCATGAATAGGGTTTTCTCATGCAGGATTTTGTATTTTTGTAAATTTTTTAAGACAACAACAAACAAATATATGTTATATATATATATATCATTATATTTATAAATTTAAAATAAAATTATTATTTATTATTTTATTAAAAATTGATCACATTAATATTATTAAAATTAAATAACTCCCTTCTGCACTCTTAATTTTAATATTTAAGGATTCAAAATTTTACAGTTGCCGGATTGCAACTTACTATTATTATTTTTTTTTTCTTTTTTTTTTTTTATGAGAGCAACGGAAACTCATCTCCAATTTTTGATACGAAAAGGACGGAGACACGTACCCTCGTAATACGGAAATTATAAAAAGATGCAACAAACCGCTGTGGGACCAACTGTGATTGCGGTTTGAGTCTAATTGGCCTGGCAAGGGCAGCAAAAAGCATTACTACGAGAGTGTGGTGGTGGCAACAGTCATTCCTTTCTTTCCCTTTCCCTTTCCCCTTCCCCTTCCCCTTCCCCTTCAGAGAGAAGTCGAAGAAATAGTAGAACCCCCCCCCCCCCCCAACCCCACTTTGCTTCTTACTAAAGATTATATTTTTGGCTTTTGAAGTATGCATTTTCCTCAACAACAACAATAATAATATTAAGAAGAAGAAGAAGAAGAAGACATGCGTTGGTGTCGCCGGCCAGTTGCCCGCTTACCTGTCTCTTCCCCTTGTGTTTTTCTCTTCCTTTAATATCAACCTATTTTCTTCCCTTCTTTCTTGTTTCAAAACCACCGCTAAAACAAAAAAAAAAAAAAAACAACAACCAAGAAGAAAATCATGAGAGGCCGGTGGCGGTGGACTTGTACTATGCATGATCTATGGAGATTGCTGGCGGTGGTGCTGTTTCTTGAATTGGATATGGTCTCTTTGTCCTTTGGAAACCTAGTCTTTAAGGTCCAACACAAGTTTGCTGGCCAAGAACGTAGCCTCGTCGCTTTGAAAGCCCACGATGCCCAACGTCACAGAAGAATCCTCTCCGCCGTCGATCTCCCTTTGGGTGGCATTGGCCATCCTGCTGAAGCTGGGTCAGTTCACATTTATTACAATCCCCCCACGCCCCATCCCCCTACTCACATGCTCGTCCTTTTTTCGTTTCCATCTTTTATTTTCGCGGAATAATTTCATGGTAGAATTCTAAAGCTAGAATCTTTGCTTTTATTAATGTCTATACGGCCATGAGTTTCATATTGATTGCTCTTCTTTTCTTCTTATTTTTATTTTTATTTTTGTGTCTTTAATGTAATGTTCTTTATGTTATGGGGTTGGCTCAATTTTGTTAGACCCAATTTTGAGCTGGCTTCCCAATAATAAGCGTTGCTTTCATTGGCTGGTATTGTCAGGAATCGGATTTCTTGGCAAGAATGTATCTAATTTTCTTTTCTCAAATTATAAGGTCAAATTTCTTGATGTTTTTTCCTGACTGTTAATTAGTTTGTCTGATTTTGGGACGTTTGTAGATCCAATGCTCTCTACCTTTATCTGTCTGCTTTTCTTCCCACTACCTACGCTGAAAGTTTCAGAAAGTTCAGACGAACATTGGTATCTTTATCACTTTTTGATGAAAATCTTATCCCTGCATGCCCTTGTTCAGAAGATGGAGGAAAATGAAACGAATTGATTTTTCTAGTAGAATTGTACTCTGAACCACTTGCTGTTTTTGTGTGCAATTATGATGCTCATATGAACCACTTTTACAGATGCTTCATTGGTTTGGTTTTTACAGCCTTTACTTTGCCAAAATTGGCCTTGGGACCCCATCAAAGGACTATTATGTCCAAATTGATACCGGAAGTGACATTCTATGGGTGAATTGCGCAAACTGCGACAAGTGCCTCATGAAAAGTGATCTTGGTGTATGCTTCTTCAATGCCTGTAATCAATCTGCATCACTCACACACGATAGCTTACATTCAAACTTCAGTTTTGTAATTGTTATTATGTCTCCAAAATTATGTTCTTGTCATTTGAGAAATGATTGTAAGATTATGATTATATGTTTGGGACAGGTAAAACTGACATTATATGACCCAAAAGCATCCATTTCTGCATCAAGAATTTATTGCAATGATGATTTTTGTACCTCCACCTACAATGGCATACTTCCTGGTTGCACTGAAGGTGTCCCTTGCCAATACAGTGTTTTGTATGGAGATGGCAGCTCAACTGCTGGATTCTTTGTGAGGGACACTCTGCAGTTTGATCGTGTAATTGGAAATCATCAAACTGCTACTGCCAATGGAACTATTACATTTGGGTGAGTTACTGTACTCATTGTACACCATTCAGTTTTGAGGGTTTATCATATGAATAGAAGATTTGACTGTTGGTTTATGCATTTGTGAACTTTAATGGAACACAATGGTTTGGCTTTAGAACATCTTAGTGTTAACCTTTTTGGAATGTACTCTAGCATTATGAGTGTGGTGCAAATTTATGAGAATGTTTTGTAGCGTGGTTTAAGAATCCAACATTGCACATGATGAGACAATGGTGCTTTTTTAGAGAAAAATTACTAAATTTTGCACCTTTCAGTGAACATAGGTAGATTTTTCTCTATATTTCTTAATTTCTAAGACCTTATAGACATGAATCAAAATGCTTATTGGAAGAACTGAATTGAGAATTATCCAAAGGCATGGTGTCTATCTGTATGTGAACATGTTGGAGGGCAGCTTCGTGGATGCTTGTGTTTCTTTACGCATGATTGCTTATGGTGCAGTCCTGCCTGTTGCTTGTGTTCATAACCATGCTTTTTTGAAAGGTGTGGAGCTCAGCAATCAGGGGAATTAGGTACTTCTTCTGAAGCAGTTGATGGAGTACTTGGTTTTGGACAGGCAAATTCGTCCATGGTTTCACAGTTAGCTTCAGCTGGAAAGGTCAAAAAAGTGTTTGCACATTGCTTGGACAATACAAACGGAGGCGGAATCTTTGCAATAGGGGAAGTCATCTCACCAAAATTGAATACAACTCCAATGATACCTAATCAGTATGTGATGCAATCTTAGTGTTCTTAATGTTCTCTGATGTTTGTATCTGGTGCTGTTATCAATCTATTCTCGATTGAATGGTATTGCAATTGAGCTTGCTGTTGAGATTCTGACAGCATTACGTTTACATCATTTATGCAAACAAAAATGTATCAAATGACATGAAGAGCTACCAAAGAGGAATAAAACTTGGCAAAGAAGATAGTGAAATGGGTGACTGAACATTTCAAAAGTCCACTTGAATTTAATCCCAGGTTTGAAAAGTTTTACACCTGATATGTAAGACACTTGGTAAGATAAATTCTCCATCCAACTTGCCAATAACTTATTTGTAATGCAGTCTGAAAACACATATTATTAAGTTATAATTAGTTTAATTCCCTTGTAAGTGATGAACATTTCTTCATTCACATGTCCCAATACTGCTTTTAAGTTCAAGGCATCCTTGACTTGGACTGATGAAATCATTTCTTTTTATAATAAAATCAGAATCATTTTTGAACTCCTTGGTTTGCTTTTGGCATTTAGTTGGATCTTGGATGATGAAATCTGAGGTCATAATACTCTTTTCAATTCCAGGTCACATTACAATGTTGCTATGAAGAATATTGAGGTGGGTGATGCTGTGGTACAAATTTCAACAGATACGCTCAACACTGGAGACCAAAAAGGAACAATAATAGACAGTGGTACCACATTGGCATATTTTCCAGAAGTGGTTTATGAGACAGTGATGAGTAAGGTATATAATGCCATTTAAGGCCTTTGATTGGAAGCTTGATGCTGCATGTGCTGCTGATAATACATTTTATTTTAATTAGATCTTGGAGCAGCAGCCTGGAATAAAGTTGCATACTGTGGAACAGCAGTTTTCATGCTTATGGTTTAATGCAAAGTAAGATTGCAAGTGTAATTACTGTTCCAATGTTCTAAAGCACAATTTTTGTACTTGCAGAGTTAGTTCAGATATTAAAACTGTTTATAATGTCACTGGACGTGACATTTCATCTGGATCACTAATGGATATTTCCATTGGCAATGAAGTCAGCATGGCAGAATCTTGTGAATACACCTTCAGTAGTTTCTTGAATTTGGCTATACTTATTGGTTGAGATAATAGCGGGGCTTTTTTGGCTTAAACTTTTGAAGCAATCTGCTGTTCAGCCAATTCATTGGTCTATGCTTTTTATTGTTGAACCCTTTTTATCTATAATTCCTGCACAATACTTAAATTTTCTTTCTATCTTCTCTTGCAGTGTTGATGATGGATTTCCTGTTGTCAAGTTGCATTTTGAAGAATCACTGACTTTGACAGTTTATCCTCATGATTATTTATTCCAAAACAATGTAAGTGTAATGATTAGAAACTAATAAATACTAAATGAGAATGCCCACTCATGATCCTTTATTTCATCATATGGTAGTCACATAATTTCCTGCATTGGATCTACAATCAATAGATCCTACAAGGTAGATGGGCTTTTTTGATGCTAAAATAATGCTTTGTGTGTTAAGTTGGTTCGGTAGATAAATGAGTGAAGCATAAAAATTTTGATTTTTTGGGTCTTGTGTTCTGTTCTCTTAGTCAATTGACAGTGGAAGTCGTGTACTTAAATGAAAATTGTCCAAGAAACACCAGAATCTTATAATGGTTTGCAAGATATCTTTGCTAACTTCTGGAATCTTTTGTTTGGATTTCTTTCTGCCAATAGTCCGTTTCAGGAAAAAATTATGTTCTTTTTTTTATTATTATTATTTTGAGAAGAGGATAAAGTTTCATTACCATCAACTCTTTCTACAGGAGAATGAATGGTGTTTTGGTTGGCAGAACAGTGCAATGCAATCTAAGGGCGGCAAGGAAGTGACTCTTTTGGGAGGTATCTAATTTAACTCCTTTTCCATTGCTCTTTCTTACTTTAATTTTCGATCAAATAGTGCAATTGAACATCTCTAGTTAACTATAATGCACTGTCTTGTTTTGAGACTATTTTATCCCATAAGTACTAAGCGTAAAAAAAAAAAAAAAATGTTACACTCATGTTATTTCTTATTTTACAATCGACTCTCAAGTTCCTTAATTCAAGAAAGATCAATTATGCGTGGCATTCAATATATAAAACTTGCAAAGGAAGTCAAATTCAATTCTAAATTTCCATTCTCTCTTTTTAAGGCTCTTGGGCGGAGCGCTACTGATTCCTTAGGTTCCATTACTCAGGTCAATATTCTATTTTTGCTGGTAGAGATTGTTGGACTCTTGTTTACTTCCGTCCAGATTGATGAAACAGAAGATTTGTTAAACTGCTTACCAGTTTCCATAGTTCTTGGTCAATAAAATAAAAACAAAATTTAGTGTACACTTGAACTGTTGAGGCTCTTGCATATTATTTTTATCTATTTGCTCCTCAAGTAGTTGCATATCAAAAGACTTGACCACCACCACTTATTTCCGCTCGCAGATTTGGTGCTTTCAAATAAGCTTGTTTTATATGATATTGAAAACCAAGTCATTGGGTGGACAGAGTACAATTGTAAGTATCATCTGGCATTTAGTCTAGTCCAACGTTGATAACATGGTTTGCATCTTTGATTCTGACATAGGAAGAAGGGCAGATGTAGAGGTGACTTTTCACATGGGGATGGATGTGTAAATGATTTTTTGTGGTGCTTGCCATCCTTTTTTCACCTAATTGTGATGGATCATTATATGCTTCATCCATCCGTTCCATATACTTTCTTTCTCTGGCCTCTCTACTGTACATGCAGTCATGAGGTGATATGTAGGCACAATGTTTCTCCATACCATGTTGCCCTATATAATGATTCTTTGAGATCCCTTTTCCAACTTAATGCGGGTAACTATGGGAAGAAGTGATAATAAAATGAGGCAATAGATAATTTCTTTCTAAGATCTTACCCGAATAGAATTGAAATGGTGTATTTTGTTATTTTGTTAACTGAAGCCCTGACCTTAATTTTGACATTGTTTCTCCTGGTGATGGCATCAAATTTATCCTAGTTCTGGTATCAATCATTCTATTGTTGTTTCTGACACTAGTGCTCCGCTTGCTTTTCAGGCGCCTCAAGTATCGAGGTAAAAGATGAAATCTCTGGATCTGTGTATTCCGTCGGTGCTCAAAATCTCTCTTCAGCCCCTTGCCTGATGAGCCGAAGATTTGTCACTCTGTTGTCATTACTATTTGCAATGTCATACAGATTCACATGAATCGAGCAGGGTACAACATTCTTCAATTTCGTAGTGTTATAATTTGGTCACAATGTTTTCTTGGTATAGGTTTATTCTTCAATGCGGAACCTTCCCACCAGTATACATGTTCATTATCTATCGATCTCTATCACCATCGCTAGCAACAAACGCTGAGTATAGTTACAGGGCAATCTCTATTGGTAGTGCCCACAATTACATTGTCGAACATAGTTTAGAGGAGAGCAGAATATTGACAAGGTAACGTGTTACAAAGTTGTCCTCAAGAACTGTACAACAAAATAGACGACCGCCAGAAACAGTGCAATTTGGTATGTATCCCTTTGAAAGCTGTCGTCACTTTGAAAGAACTGTGTCCAAGCAAATCATGTGACATTTCAAGAAAGAAGAGAATTACAACTTTGCCCATCAACAAAGATGCAATCTTGTTAGCAAGGTAAAACGCCTTTCAATATAAAGGTCAAAATAAGAATCACAGATTTAATATTAGACTCAAAAGGCAGGGATCAGTTTCCAAATGCCCACCTGCATCAAATCTGTGATTCTCTAGAACCTAAGATGTAATCTTCATTTTCCATTTCCAAAGTAAAATTTTTTTAATGTACAAGAAAAGGGATTCGCTAGAACCTCAGATGATCTCCACACAACACTTGTAGAAGATAAAGCAAAGTTTTTAACGAGTTACATATATCAGCATAAGACTTTATGATACTAATTAAGAAACGGTAACATCAGAGCTCACCTTTGTTGGATCACCAGAAAGATCAGGAGGGATATCTAAGTTCTCGCTTCCAGTTGGCATGCGTCTTGTCAAGTTCTTAATAAGATCACCCAAATCTCTTCCAGCCTCAAGTGTTGCAAAGAGACGGCGGGATGTCCAGAAAAATACCTGACCGATAATCGATGAAGCTGACAAATCCCAAACCTCTTCATGCTCAACCACTTGACCACTAATCTGGTTTAAAGTGAATTGGGAATTCACTTTTATTATCAAATCCCCTCCTATAATGCCAATAAAAGATTTGGGTTTGCCTTTGATTGTCCACTTGATATTTAGGACACTGGTTGATAGCATAACCATCTCTTGCACAGTCTGTAACAAGCATGTAAGAAAGGTATTCAGTTTAAGAGATGGAATGATTTCAATCCCGAGTACAGGTATGAAAGTGGAAAGCAAGCAAACAAAATCATGATTATGAAGCGCACAATGAATGTAAGGCAGCACACATCAAGTCACAAGTTGCAGAAGAGAAAGGGCCAGGGCCAGAATGAGGGCATGGTCACACATGTAAGATTGTTGCATGCGTCTTATCAACATATATATCAGATTACATTAGAAATCGAAAGGAATACAGTCTTCTCACCGCAGAAGGATCGTCCAGTAGATCGGTTACCCATAACCGTCTCTGGTACTTGTTACGACCAGTAAAACTTCTGACAGGATCCTGCAATTGCCAAGAAACCACAAGTTTCTGTTCACTGTAAAAGATACCAAGAATGATGCTCTCATGCCTAACTTCGAGAATTAGTAAAAATTAATTCCCAATACCATTTGTCATATGCGCTAACGATCCTTAATTGTATCAGAAGTCAAACAGACATTGAATTATAGAATGTCCGCCAAATGGTATGAAAAGTTGGTGTACTTGATCGTACGGTACGTAATAGAGCCCGACAACTCAATAAGGAGAAGCGAGAATAGGAGGAAAAAGAGGAACCTTATATCTGACGGAAACGGCAAAGGTTTCAAGAGCGCGATTGCCTTGGCGAAGTTGTAGGATATCAAGGGCAAGTTGCCTGGCAGTAGACTCGACCAAGGGGCTACTGATGCACTCGAACTCGTTGCACAGCTCGCCAAAGTCCATGCCATCCACAATCTTGTCCGCCTCTGACCTTTCAGTGCTTGGTTCAGGAGGTGACTGTTCGGCCCTCCTTGATCCGTAAGTCACTGCAACACATCACATCGAGATCCGACTATATTAACCAAACCCAGAAGTCAAAAGATTTTGCGCCATGCTTTATTCGGCAGCTAGTGACTAGTATAGCCTAGCTAGCTTAAGAAGGAACAGGAAAAGGAAAAGAGAAAGAGCAAGGACCTCGCAGTGCAAAACGGTTGGCGTCAGGAAGAGGGGATGCGAAAGGGCGGCAAGTGGTGAAAATCCATTTACCGTGGTGGCGGCCGTGAAGGCGAATGCCACAGCGAGTGGCGGCAAGAGAAGCCGTGGAGGTGGTGGTGGTGGTGGTGGGAAGAGCAGAGGAAACAGAGGCGTTGCTCATTTCTTTCCATTCTGTAATTTGCCACTGTGGCTTCTTTGAAGTTTTTCAAGTCATAGTTTCACAACCTCTTCCTTTTTTTTTTTTTTTTTTCTCTTTCTTTATTTTTCAGAATTTGTTTTTGTAAAAAAAAAAAAAAACATGGTTTTTGTTTTTCTGCGTTTTGGGATAAGGTGTTATGATGATGTGCACCTGGTTCTGCCACAACAGCATCTTTCTTGGATATTTTGATTTTTCTTTTCACAGCCAAAAGAAGGCCACGACCTGTCGGTTCCGGCCCAGATATCTCGCCCCAAACGGACATGTCGGTTTATCGAGATGGCTCAAGTCAACTCCGGCCGATATATATACATATATATATATGTCGGATTAAATTATTTTCATAATTATTGAGTTTCCATGTTTTTTCTTCTTCTCTCCTGTTTTTTTTTTCTTTTTTTTTAAGGGCAATTCTTGAGGATGAATTTTTTACCAAATCATGAGCAGCACAATAAGGAACAATGCTTACAAATGGTCGCCGATTTCTATTTTTCTTATATATATATATATATATATCGATTGGGGGCAAATTTGTGACTTTTAGGTTATTAGAACCTAAAACATTTTATTTTATTTTAAAATTATTTTAATTATATAGACTTATATAAAAATTTTTATAGGATTCTCTATAACATAACCATTAAATTATATAAATTCTAATCATCCATTTAAGAGATAGAATTATATATAAAAAAATTAACTCTAAGGTAAAATATATATAATTTACTTATATTCTTTTAAATATATATATATTTTTTTTTTCCTCTCGTTCGTTCTCTCTTATATTTTCCGTATACTCTACTCTCTCTTTACCGTCCAACCTTTTACGAAGGTAAGTGCCGCACGAGATTAGTAAGCAGAACTAGTACACACTCAACGAAAGGCCCATCCTCCCGCAATTTATTTATTTATTTTAATATTCGTCGGCGCAGTTAAAGCGGCAAGATTTTCAGGTAAGAAATTTGCACTTACTCGTGGCTACGACTTCACGTCCCCACCCCAACGCCCGCCCCTCGAAGAAAAACCAGAAAAAAAAAAAGAAAAAGAAGAAAAATTCCCACTCATATCGTTGCCTCGAATTCATCATTGAGTTTCAAGTCAGCACGTTGCCAGCAAATTTATTTGTCTTTCCGGAAAAACAGAAAAACCCGTAAAAAACCACAAGTTCATTCAATCATCACATATTCTAGCGTTTGCCAATGTTTATGCAAAGAAGCCAGAGCGGGTCAATGCACAGCTAAATGTAACGGGTGCATATTACCCACTCTCACATTATCAAGAAAGAGGAGAATCTTAGGCTATATAAGCGTGGACACTGCACACCCCAACAGGTTAATCTTTTGAGGAGAGGGTAATGGTCCCGTGATAAGTAGTATCAGAGTCTACCCCTGTCCGTCGTGCACACTACCCACTCCCACATTGTTAAGGAAGAGGGGATCTTGGACTATATAAGCGTGGATACTGCACACCCCAACAGGTTAATCTTTTGGGTGGCTCCGTAACATAAAGCCACTATAAATCATATACTAGAGGTGGATGAGGTGGAGCTATGAAATTTGAATTTTTAAATCTATTTCATACAAATTCTCTCTCTCTTTTTTTTTAATCTTTTAGGTCAACCGATAAAAATAAGTCCGAAAGGCATAATATCGGATGGGGTCAATGCTAAGTGAGCTACTCAACATATGATCTTTTAGGTCAACCGATAAAAATAAGTCCGAAAGGCATAATATCGGATGGGGTCAATGCTAAGTGAGCTACTCAACATATGAGGGGGAGACATTGGTCAGGATTGGATAAACCCCACTTCTACCAAACCTTCCCCTTTTGACTTTGCAGGCTACTAGTCGCCTAATTTGGAACCGTAACTCCCTTCCCCGCCCCCCCTTTTTATTATTGTTATAATATCAATCTCCCCTTTCTTTTAATTTGTCCGTTCAAAGCAACCTTTTTCCTTGGGGCCCTCTTCTCTTTTGACCATAATAATGATATGCTCTTATTTACAGTTCAGTTATCCTCTGTTTTCTTGCGTCCACAAATTGGCTTCATTTATCAAAACCTCCCTCCCTCCCTCTCTCTCTCTCTCTCTCTCTCTCTCTCTCTCCAGCTAAAAGATATAAACCACAATCATGCAGTTGGTATAAGAGTTGATTGATGATATAATCAAGGCCATGGCCATGGGTGAGTTGCACTTGTTCTGGGGTATCTTAACGTGCATGCTTTTGAGCTCTCCGTTCATTAAAGCTGCTCAAGAAGGTGCACTGATCGCCTACCTCCCTGGTTTCAATGGCACTTTTCCATCGAAACAATACTCCGGGTAGGTTTCATTTTAATTGCGATTTTCTTTAATTTTAATCCTTTCTCTGTTGCTTGTTTTTGTCACTGGGGGGCGACATAGATCAAATTATTAATAATAATAATCTTTCTTTTTTTTTTTTTTT
>CM038602.1:191541-235358 GCA_021533255.1 Ceriops tagal
CCCCCCCCCCACAACAAAAAAAACAATAAACAATAAAACCACCAAAATAAAAAAATTTACTATCCCAACTTCTAAATGACATTTTGAAAAAAAAAAAAAATTTCACATGTCAAACATGACGAAAGAGAAAGACTAGAGAGTTGGATTACGCAAAACTTCCAATTCCACCACATTTGGGTTTGGGTTTTTGGAAGGAAGGGAGGGAGAGAGAACAATTTCCCAGACACTAATACTAGCCGGGGCTCACCTCTCCGGTCCAAATAGAAAGCATTGGTTGGTCCTACACATTTTTCCCCTTTCTGCAGAAAAATAAAACCATACAGAAGGAAGGAAAACGAAGAATAGAATAGCAACTCAGCAGCGCAAAAAATAAAAATAATTTTTAAAAAAAACTAATCAAAACCTTTTTCTTCTGTCATTTTCGATTCCTGGCTGCTCCAGCAGCCTTCTTATCCTCCTTTCTAGTAACAAACCTTGGCAAATTCAACAAGGTGTTTACACGAGAGACACCTTCGAGGGCAGACCACTCTGTTCCCATTTCTGATAGCCCTTCATCTTGCTTTGAGGAATCTTCTTCCACACTCCCTTGGACCTCTTTCCCAGTCCTCCCGGTACCAGACTGGTTCAGACTGGTTGCATCAGCCAGTTCATCACCTTTCTGGCTCCCACTGTCAGCTCGATCCACCCAAGCAGGCTGCTCTTTGGAATTGGTATTAGAAGCAGTAGATAAATTATTCAAGTCCAGGAAGAGGCAAACTACGGCGCAGTCATCAACTTTGGAGGTTGGATACTTGTACCTCCACGCTTGAACTGCTGACTCTACCAATGCTCGAGCTGCCAAGGAACGTGCTGGGACTGATGCCACTATGTCTACCACCTCTTTATTTGAGAGCACATCCCATATCTACCAGAAATCAGAGCCATATTAGATATTAAGAAACAAGCTAAAACCATTCAATCACACATCACAAACTTAATTTGCTCCTACCCCATCTGTAGCCAAGACAATAAATTCATCCCTCTCAGTTAGGTGCCGATAGGATATGTCCGGCACAGAGATAAGACCAAAATCCTTGAGGCAGAAGTCTCCAAAAGCCCGTGCCATGGCAAGACCAGGAGAGTCACTGTTTGGCAGCCATAATCTAGCTACCTCAGGTTCATCCTGAAGAGCAAAAACACGCCCCTTACACTTCCGAATTCTTTCTGCTTCCACTTTAAGAGTCAAAAGTACCCCGGACGAGAGAAAAAAAAAAAGAAGAAGAAGAATTAACTAAAGCCAAATTATAGGCAATAAGAACAAGCATGAAATCTTGTTATGGTCAAGCCAATATTTATTCTCTCTATATTCTCAACTATGTGACCAAAGAAATAGCAAGTAACAAGCAAATAGCTGCTCTAAAAGGGTGAGAGAGCAGATATACACATAAATAGTGAACAAAAAAATAAAATGAATTGGAAACAAAATTTTTTTCGCTGCTCTGACTACATCAAAGCCAACTGTCCCTGTTCCTTCCAAATCACCTAAGGATCCATTAATGAAGCTTCACTAAGTCCCATGAACACTATTCAGGTCAAACCATGTCCTATCAAGGCCCTCAGTGCAACTTAATGACATTTGAACTCATTGCAAGGATATCTTAGGCATAATGGTCCCTCATTTTTTAATTTTTCATGTTTACCGTGAACAATTAGTGCCTCAATATCATCCAGTACAACTTTTTGTGCATACTAACTGCCTCTAACAAGAGAGCAGGCAATTTCTAGAAATTCTTTAATTTTGCTTAAACTCTTCCAGTAGGTACAATGCAAAGCTTTCACTCATACCACCGGCATCCAAGTACCAGGGTCCCACAGCAGCCCCAGCAAAATTCCTAAACCAGAAGGAAAACAAAGCTACGTATTCCTACAGATTACATTTCTGATAATATGAAGCAACTTATCAAGTGGATCAATCACATGAAGCAGTTAAGTGCACTAAAATTACAGATATTTTGGTAGCATTTGACACATCAGACATCTCAAAATTTTGTACTTCACCACATGCCTGGATATTGTTTGGTTACAAGGGAGACTGAAAGACCACAAAGAGAGAGTAGAGTCACTAGGATTCAAACATGGAAGCAAGAGGTTCCAATGTCAGCGTTCCAACTAACTGGGGCAGAAGCACAAGAGCCACACGCCCAGATATTACTTCTTTTTTTTTTTTTTTTCCTAGCACAAACTCTAAACTAAATGATAAAAGGAAGAAATATAAAAAGGCCTAAAATGGCACAGCCACAATTTGTCATTCTGCCAATTAAAGGAGGTACTTAAAAGCACATGCATGCATGAGAAGTAGAAAAACAAGAAATTGCTATGAATGCTGATAAGTATAGGGGATCAAATGAGATGTTGGAGCATGAGCAATGCATCTAAATTTTTGCCTAGAAAGAGAGATTCACAATCTACATAAAAGCTAAGATGCAGAAGACAAGGTAAGCAGGAAGAGTATGATTTTATGTCCCAAGAATCATCTACTACAAAGAAAAGTGTGAAGAAGCAGGGAAAAAACAAAAAAAAAAAGGTTGATTGATAAATGATCCTTGCCATGCTAAGTTCCAACACATTTTTCCAGCATAACTATGATCCTTTTTATTACTTTGAGAACAGACACCTGCTATGGGCAGATAATGAGATCAGAAGCTACCTGGAAGATTTGGTTTGAGATCAACAGTCAACTGCACTGGAAGAAGAGAATCATCCTTGTCCCTCATGCCTAGCACAGCTCTGGAGTCCCCAACATTTCCTACGACAAGATACCGACCCTATAGAAAAGCCATGAGAGTCACACATGACAAAAATTACAAAAAATAAAAAAATCATATAGGAAACATAAGTTTGATGATGTTAATGAGAAGAAACCTGCTTGATCAGCGTAACTGCAGTTGTCCCACTGCAAAAGCAATCAATACTGGCATGCATTCTCAGTTCCTTGTCCATGATCTTGAAAGCATTAAGAAATGATTCTTTCAGTGTCTGAAAGATCTCTGGGTGCTTTTCATTTTCCTCAAGATCAATAGAGGTCCTAGATTCTTCATCAGCAGATATAAAAGAGGTATCTTCGGCGTTCATGCTTCCAGAGGTAGTAAGACTGATCTCTCTGAGAACATCCTCACTTGTCATACTAACTTCCCACTGAGTACTCAATTTTCGTGGAAGAGAATCCCTCACTTTTTTTGCAACCATATGACCATAAGGACCATGACCATCAAAAACACCACAGAAGACTGTATCTGTCCTTGAGCCAAAATTCTGGAAACCATATTCCCATAGAGTCAGCTTTTTTCTTTTTTCAATTGCCAACACACTAGTAAAAATAAGGTCAAGCGACTTTTCATAGATAAGAGGTTGAGGAATAGCAAATATATTATAGCAGGATTTCTTGATATATCTTTCACAAAATCAAGCCTAGAGAAAGGAATAAGAAACTAGATTCATTGGCCTCTAACGAACATAGTGGACTCCAATAAACTGCATAGGGTATCACTAGTCAACCAATCTAAATGCATACAAGTAAGCTGGTTAGCCGATCATATAGGGTCTACAAACATGGTAAGCCCAGAGTCCCCTTCAACGTAGAAATCAAAATTTATAATACATCATTCCCATGAAGCGCATACCCTTTGACTGATATTCATGCCTCCAGAACTAAAGTCAGGGTCACCAATACTTGTTATCCAGACCAACTAGCAAGGACAATTCCCTTCCCAATGAACAAAAAGCCCCAGATATAAAAATAATGCCATAGATAGAATGAATTGATTTGTTTGAAAGCCTTTAATAGAGTTTCCAAAAGAGATCGAGCAGAATATGATAAGATGAGGTGGGTTGGGGGTGCTAGCAGCGTTGAGTGAGAACATGATAGAACTGTACAAACAAGTAGATGAAGAGAATTTTCTCATATTCAAGAAACAAAATTTTGTCTTCTGGAAGGGGTCCAAGAAACGCAAGGTCTTAAGTTGCTTAATTGCAACGATAGTCAGCATGGAGAATAAATTATTTAAAGTCCCAATATTTGACCATTTCAATGACAAGCAGGAAACTAAGCACACGAAAATGGACTAAAGAAAACCAGCCTCCTATTGCCTTGATGGCAATCAAGTTGGTCATGCTTGCCGGAAGGCAAGGGTGCGAGGGCTGGTACGAACAGCAGTCGTGAAAAAAACCGAGAAGATTGACTAAAGAAAGCAAGGGAGAAAAAAAATTTAAAAAAAAAAAAAAAACAAAAGTTTGACCTCCCAAACGATCATGGCATCCTGGTTAGCTCCTTTCTTGCCTTGTTGGGTAAACAGTGAAGCAATATCGCTAGACCCATTCAAAAACAACCTGCCTGGAATCCTATGCAGCAGCTCTTCCCTCCGATAATCAAATGAAGAATTCCGGGACCCCAGTCGCTTCGGGTTCTTCCTTTTCCTGACCCCAAAGGCAGGGGAGGAAGGTGAACCACGGCTAGGGCTCCTGCTTTCTGCAGACAAGCAGGACCCCATCCTGAGGGCCCTGATAATATTTAATATGCACTCCAGAACCCCCACGCAATCACACCCGCTATTTTCAGAAGACGGAGCCGTCAGAAAGGATTGGTGAAGATCCCTTAAAATCCGTTCGAGCCCACAGATGAGTGGTCTGGCTGATGAACCTTACTCACCCTTCAATTGATCAAATACCAAAACGCTTTTGATTCATACCTAAATACCAATAGCCACCAAAATTGCTAAATACCAATCTGTAGGCGAATTGCAGAATACCCTGTATCCAACTAAAGATCGGATTTGCCTTAAAAGTTCTATAGAACAACGCAAATCCACCAAGAAAGCAAGAATCAAAACTGCAACCGAATTTGCAAAGCCTCTCCGCAAATAATGGAAAGAAAAGATGACTCCTTTAATGAACCTTTTGGCGTTAAAGCAACAAAAAACTGAATAAGATTCTTCACTCCTTTCATGTCATTGTATACCCACAAACACACAAAAAAAAAGCTTAAGCTCAAAAAGAAAGAAAGAAAAAAAGCATAAAAGAGCAGATCTATTATTAACAGGCAAAAACTCCTTCAAAAATAGAGAGACCCTTTAAGCAAACAAAAGGAACCCAATGACAATCCTGGGTCGCCGACCAAACCAAATATTCTAAAAGAGCCGCCAAGCAATCTCCTTCGCAGCCACCCGCAAGGACAATTGTGGACCAGATCAAGATTTGATGGATAAAAGATCGATGAAAAATCGGATCAAGAAAGCGAAAAATTGCGATGAAAAGGGCGCGGAGGCTCAATGCTCATTCGGCAGGCCACGACAACACAAGAAACGGGGAGAAGGGGGAATTTTGGAAAGAGCAAAAAGGGAATTCCTTTTAGAAATGAAAAGGAAGGCTATGGCTGTCTGCGCGTAGAAAGTCAGATTGGAAAGGTAGGTAAGATTCATCGGTGAAGAAACAATAGCCACCACTAAAAAATTGCTCCGGAGAATGGAGGCAGAGAGAGAGCATTCTAAAGGGAGAAGGCACGATAATAAATAGAGGGAGAGGGAGGGAGCCGGGAGGAGGGGGGGGGCAGATTTCTCAGATTCAAAACGGAGGAGATCTTATGGTGTCTTCTCTCGTCCGTCCCTTTCACAACTTTCTTTCGGAGACGTCGAGGGACCGAGAGCATTCAAAGCAACTCTTAATGTTTTGGTTTTGGATAAAAAAGATTAAAAAAAATAAATAAAAAAAAAAACACAGAGAGAGAGAGAGAGAGAGAGAGAGATTAACAAAATAGGTTAGTTAATATTTAATAATATGAACGCGGGCCATCTCACTCAAAATTATCGTTGCGGAGATGAACAATAAATAAATAAATAAATAAATAAATAAATAAATAAATAAATAAATAAATAAGCAAGCTAGATATTATATATAGCTTCCTGTTCGTTCTCTGAAATTTTCCAATGTCATAATTTATGTGCGTATTCATTCATTCATTCTGTCATTGTGGAGATGCGAAAGGGGTGGCGATTACATTATTCTGTGACCGGGGGCGGACATTATTTTTAGCTTGGGGGGGGGGACCTGAGATCGGAGGGTGTGGACCTTGGACTCAGCAACAAGTTCCATTAACTTTAGTTCAGTAATCATTAATTAATTAATTAATTATTATCATTCATACCCTGCCACATTCTTTTTTCTTTCTTTCTTTCTTTCTTTCTTTCTTTCTAAGGAGCGTGAAAATTATTCCTACTAGTGGGCTAGTCGAAAGAATACGTAAACAAACGAAAAAAATATAAAAAATTACGATGAGCTTTAAAATCCAATCCAAAATTATAATTTCTTCATAATTTTAATTAAATTTTATAAATTATATATAGATATATTAAATTTTTTTTAATAATTTTATGAATTATATATATATATATATTTTTTAAAAAAAAATTAGTAAAAAAAACTTTTTTTATAATTTTAATTAAATTTTATAAATTATATATATATTTTAAAATTTTTCAATAAAAATAACGATAATATTTTATTTTTTAACATAATTTAAAAAAATTATTTATACTTTTGTTTTTTTAAAATTAAATTAGTGTCATTAATTATATTTTTTTTTTTTGTTAATTACACCTTTTTTCGCTCTATCAAGAAAAACAAAAAGCCAGCAAATTTTGATTGATGGGCGGAAACCAACCAAAAAAAAAAAAAAAAGAAAGAAAACTAAAGTTTAACTCGGCTTCCAAGCAAGAAGGGTCTCGGCTCAGTAATCCTGCAATTTCACAAAGCTTTAATTGGCTGCCATAAAGTCCGGGGCAGCCCACCACCACCAAACAACGAGTGGTGGAATATACTTATTAAGCCAAATCTTTAAATCCTAATGGAAAACTAAAAGACGGCCACGGGGTTCAACCTTTCCGAGCTTCCCCCCCCCTCCCCCAATCTTCCTGCACGAGGCCAACAATTTAAATATCCGAATACTGTGGGGGGGGGGGGGCTACGTGCCCCCAATTACATTTCCTAATCCATCTGCCGGAAAAGAAAAAAAAACAAAAGAAAAAAAAGAAAAAACTGTTGTTGACGCCGAGCAGATTATAATTTATATGAAGCCTAATAGCTATTTTAACTAATTAAAGGTATTTGAATGGCCTCAAATGCTCTCGGCGAGTTCGATCCATCGATGTCACGAGACATTGTTATCCTCAAAATAATGATGCTTGCAAGATTAAAATTGTTGTCTTCTTTGAGAAGAGGTCCCGAAACGGGAGTTTTTTTTTTTTTTGGAAAAGTTGGGCAGATATTGTCGTGTACGTGAAAAAAAAAAAAAAAAAAGATGTCGGTCCGCGAAAATATGCTTGCCGGTCCATTTCCGGTCAGTTCCTTCGGTCCAAGGCTACGGCAACTTAATTGTCGTAATAATGCGAACAAGTGTGATTGGCTAACTACCGGATTGACAGTACTGGTGGGTAAGAAGTCCTTCCCCTGGCTATGGATTGAGACGTGCAAAAGAAAGAAAGAAAGAAAGAAAGAAAGAAAAGAAAAAAAGGAGAATAAATAAAATATTGAGGTAAACGAGGCGAATGCAGGTTTACAAGGAAGTGCGTCGTGCTTTTTTAACTCTTGCGCTTGAAGCTGAATTGGGAGGTTTTTGCTGATTAGCATTGGCATGGTTAAAACGTTCTCTGATTCGGGTTGTTGGCGTATCTTTTTAAGTTGTGATGGGCACATCTCTCTCTCACTGTACTGAACTCGATCGATTCAATTTTGCGAAGCTATTGATCAAATGGTGGGTGGGTGGGTGGCCTCAGTCTTCCACGCCGTGACGACGTTGTCGAAACTGGTCCCCAACCCATCTGCTCCGTCCGTCAATTCATTAGCAATTGATTTATTAAGCAAATATCTTTGGTGAGTTGAAAATATGAAAATTTACAACATAAGCCCCCGGCGGCGCCGCGGGTGGGGGGGGGAGGGACTTATCTGTGACTCTGATTTGACATTTTCCCTTTTTTTGGGGTTGGGGTCCCCAGTTTAAAAAAGATTTTTAGCCAATGAAATCTCTCCTCCATTACCGCATAGGGCTTAAAAATTGTGATGCAAATGATGAGACAGACACGATCGCGTCCCCCTCCCCCCCCCCCCGGAAAGCAATATCGTACACACCCACCCCTTCATTTCGTGTCGGACTCAGCGCTCTACAGTATTATTACCCCCACCCCCCCCCACCCCAAAAGACTAATTTGTGGTCAGAATCACTTTGGCAGCTGGCTGGTTCGTTGCATTCGATGCCCAAACGCGTTCCACTTCTTCCATCATTTGCCACGTTTTGAGCCCAGTCAGCTTGACACTCGAGATAAGTTTTCGACTTTTAAGAAAATTTTCAATTAAATTTCAATTTTTTATTTTATATAAATCCATTTTTAATAAAAATCGGTCCAATTAGTTTAATTTAACTGGGATAGCATTAAATACCACTTAAATATACCCTAAAAATGCCAAAATATATCGATTTTTTTTTTATTTTCACACGCCCCGCGGACACACACACACATAAGATAAAAATCATAAATTTTCAAAGTAAAATTTTTTTAAAAAATTGAAACTTAATTACAAAATTCTCAATGATTTAAGATTTAAGGACTTATCCCCTAAAAAATGTTGTGCATATTAGATAACGATGTTAGACTGGAGACCATTGTGAGGGAGAAGGGAGGGTAATTCCATCTTCCTAATTAAATATTTGAAATTATTCGAAGGTGGGATAAGTTAGCGACAAGTGACTTTGAATTATAAAACAAATGTACTCTAATTTAATAACATTTAATTAATTAACATTTTATATAAAAATAATAACAAGTGATTTTTAATTTTAAAATATAACTGGGATGATTGATTAATTTTTTTTTTTTAAATTACATAAAAAAGGGATAGGTTAGCCGCCATTACGTCAAGCATGGTTGTCAGGAGTCGCCCTTCTACACGATTTTTTGTTTTATAATTATTTATAATAGTCCATCGGTCAAACCGCCTTTCTTCTCAATGGAAATGGAAATCTCTTTGCAATCAAATATCTTTTCCAGTTCCAAGCTAGCCTTCCAATTTTTCAAGACTCTGTTCGAGGCTGGCAGGACGGGGAATGAAACACGTCGAATTGCTCCTCGTTTATGCTTTTTTAAAATCAATTATCGTCCGAGAAGGAAAGCCACCAATTACGTCGTCGTATTGCTCATCGGAACCAAGGACGCCAGGGTTGCTGGTTGGGTTGGAACTTTCAGGGGGTTTTAATGGTTATCGTTGCGGTTGCAATAATCACAGTCGACCGAAGAGAGTGTGAAAAACGAAAGATTACGGCTAAGGGAGCCGTCACATGATGAATAATTGCGTGCGTGGGCGGCGGGTGGGTGCGTGGCTGTTCAGGATTGCGGCATCAGAAATAATACGCAACTTAATCACAAGTCGCTTTAGCTAAAATGAAGCCCCCTGGGGACAATCTCACAATGACCCTAAACACACGGAAAAATCGATTAAAGAAAAAGAAATCCCCTAATGACAGGCCACAGGATAACAGGACAATTGCCACTTCTAGCCTCCAAAGTGTGCAAGCAAGAGGTAATCGTCTACTCAAAAGTCAATTACAAATGCACTTTTTCATTCTTTTAATTACACAATTAATGGTTCCATCACACGTAGGCCACAACTTGCTAATCCTCGCTGGACAGTTATCCTTTCTCCCAAAGACCCTCTCACCAACTTTCTATCTAAATCTCTCTTTTTTCTTTTTTCTTTTTTAATATACACACACACATATATATATATATATATATATTATTGTATTTGATAATTTTTTTCTCTTCGTCATACACATCTCATCAAACCGTCCGTATACATGTCGCAAAAGTGCGTGGCGCAATCATTCGTCTACCACCCTAGTAGAAGTTTGAGGAGCGCAAGCCATAGATGGTCGAACTTATGACACTGGAGAAACTGCTGATCCAGAAATGGATGAGGCTCAGAAACCCAATCCACTGCTTAATGGCAACTTGCGCATCTTTCAATCCATACATCTCTATCCTAAACTCTAATTGACAAGAAAAATAGCCTCACAGTATACCTGTTTTCACTTGCTTTACACACGCGCGCGCGCGCGCGCATGCTCGCGCACGTGTATATATATATATATATATATAATTTATTTATTTATTTATTTAAATATAATTTGGATTCCTCATCATCAAAATAGTAATATTTCAAATCATTATACAGAAATCTAGCTTATTCCAGTCAAATGGAATAATTGTTGCGACCAATGCCCCACCATAAGTTGTTCACTACTTATTTCATCCACGTATTATAGGGCTAAGCAAGTACTTTCACTTGGCGAGGAAGACTCACCTAGAAACTCTGACCTCAATCGCATCAGCAGCCTCCCCAGATAATTTAGGCCTTCCCCTTCTCGCCCTCCACCCCAAAATAAATCATGTGGCGAAGCTTCAACCAGTGCACATCCAGCGGTCGAGAGCAGCATAGAGTTCAAATGGGGATATATTGAGAATTTGCATTTTAAAGCCTTGTACATGATATCAATCTTGACACTTTCCCAGTCACTTCTCACCTGCATAATATTAGCTTCCATCCAATGGTCAGGAAAATTGGAAGTAGTTGTTTGCTTAGAGATCTCACCCAGAATTGGAAAAATAAAAAATAAAAAATAAAATATTGCAGAGCTCTACAGTCTAGTTGTTCGGTTGATTACTGGAACATCCTAGAAAATGGCTTGAAAAGGGCATTTCATTCATGCCCCTACAAGGACAGTTGGGCGGTGCTGCCCCTAAGCTTTTTGGGGCTCTGAGTTAAGAATATTAAGATTTCATTCCAAAAGTATCTCATTGTCATAAGTAAGGAAGAACACACCAAATCAGGGCGCTGTCTCTGCAATGACCTTCCCATCCGTGCTGCTTCTTCTGGACTCTTTGCAGATTTTATGTTCTCAATGCAATCTCTTGCTACAGGGTCATTTACCCCAACAAACTTGAATGCCTGAAACTAAAAAAACTGTAACAAAATTCCCAATAATTTGGAAAAAGAAAATAGAATTTACAGTCAACAGAATTACCTGATAATAATGCTCTACACTTGACCATGTGGCATAGCCACCACGGTCATCAGGCATCTGAATTGGATGGTGCGAAAAGTTAGAAAAAGCTCCATAAGGATCCCAAGTTTTGTAGAAGAATATGATGCTTGATTCATAAGGACTAATTGTAGGATCAATTGCAAAAGTTTCATTCTCTGATGGGATAACGGGAGTCAGGTCTGGTATTGGCTGCAGAAATCCACTAACAAGCATGTCAGGTCCAACCTGAGAAACAAATTAGCCACAATCAAAATGCTGAGAGATATCACAAATGACAAGGAATATTAAATCACCATGTCCACAATTCACCACAATATATAGCTCGGGCAGGGATGGGGGATGGGGGTTGACCAGCCGTCTCCATGCCAACCAGAGTTGGTCATTATTTTCACTGTTTTGTAGTCACCAATATCTCTACTTTCAAGTGCACAAGTGGTTGGTTGATGACCGGCAGCCGCTGTCTGACCAAAGCCATTTTGCTTCAAAAGTAAGTGGCACAGACATAAATTTCTATGTACAACCCATATTCTCAATAGTAACCACCATTAGTGTTTAGCTCATCATCTTCAGATGCAGAGTTGTGAAATGAAGCCATTCCATATTAGGTGATAACTAATTCAGAATGTGCCCAAGTCTCAGGACATGGTCAAGTAGGATTGGGAATGAAGTCAAGCAAACATCAGAAATGGGAAAAGCCCATTAAACCAAGAGAAGGTGAATTTATTAACAAGAATCCAGCAGTGTTAATCTTCTCCATATTGTCCTGTGTTCTTAATAATGCAACTAAGGCTATCTTTGGAGCAGAATACAGTATCATGTACAAGCAATTACGAAACAAACTGAGAATATGGGGGGAAAAATATAATCAACTCAGGCAAACAAATGAGCTACATTGAAAACATTTTCTATAGCTCTATCAACCTGGTCATAGCGAACATCAATTAAATCTAAGGCTTGCGTCATCTCAACCATCCCAAGTTCACCCACTGGAGATGGCGCATTCTTTCCACCAATAATTTTAGGGGCAATAAAGGCATAAACCTGCAACAAAAAATGAAAGAAGAAATAAAAAGAAAGTCACAAAGGGGCTGCCGACATTTAAACAAAATAACAAGCAAGTTTATTTGCTGAACATTTTTGGATGATGATGATTACTGGAAATTGTTAAAGATAGGTGAAACCATGCTGGACATTCTTCGACAGCACAGAAAAATATGCATCTCTTTTATCTTTTGATATACTCTCCGCATCATGGCATCACAAATGCAATCACAGAATGGTAAGTACTGTGTATAATGCCGCACCTTCTTTAGAGTTAAGAATTTATAGAAATTAATTGCAAAAGTTATAAATCTGTACATTTTACCACATTTTGAGCATCTACTAACATGGCGAGGGCTAAGATGTGATAAAAGAGAGATCTCAAATTTTCAAGACAAGAAAATCCAATACATTGCTGCTTGAAAGACAAGTGTAGAGCGTAATGTCACAGGGTTGGGGTGTGTAGTGCTCATGTTTATATGAGCCAAGATCCCCCTCTTCCTATCCGATGTGGGAGTCAGGTCGTACCTAAGGACCTACCCATTGCTCTGATATACTCGTCACATTCTCTCCCACTGAATCCATCGATGTCCTCATCAAGAATTGGGGTCTCCCCTGCCTACTTCTTTCACGTGAAGCGCTTGGTAGCAGACACCGGAGTCGGGGTCAGGTTGGTTTAGATACCACTTGTCACAGGGCCATTACCTTTTCTCCAAAAGGAAACCTGTTGGGGTGTGCAATGCCCACGTTTATATGACCCAAGATCCTCCTCTTCCTATCCAATGTAGGAGTCGGGTCATACCTAAGGACCTACCCATTGCTCTGATACACCCATCACAGTAAGCTCCTATTGACAAGCAATTAGGATAGGTTCAAAATGGAGAGGTTGACATAACTTTAGGGGCAGAAAACCTAAGATGGCAATCATAAGTTTACAAGATAAAACCCCTTGGTTAGCTGCAAAGTGATTCTAACTTTGACTTCTCTTGAAATACTTCTCAGGAAAAATTGAAGACTGTATGTCCTTTGAAAGCTTTTCTGGTTAGGAGTTACATCTATGACTAATGTATAATATGGACTCACAAAGAAGAAAAATTATGAAAAATGAGTAGCAAAGGCCGTGCATGAGAGAGAGAGAAAGAGGTTGGGAGGGGGAAGTTGGGGGGCTCGACCTTGTGTATTACACCCAATGAAATAGCAGAAGCTGCCAATGTTCCTCCACACTCCCACAGAATGGAAAGATATCCACGGTCATGAAAATATTCCATAACTTCTCTTGGATTTAGGATGTCAAATTCCACCACTTCAACTCCTTTGGATGCAAGTAATTTCTGGAACTTTCTCCTAGCACCCCTTTGTGCTACGACTATGGTGGATACATCAGAAACATCCCAAAGGTTTGCTTCTTCAGGAAGATCAAGTGTCTGCGTTATTACAATACGAATGGGCATGTGCCCACCACCATGTCTGGCGGTCAATCGTGGATCTATTTTGAAAACAAGTTAGCACTAAAGAAACAAAACCCAGAAATTTTCAAATCATCTGAAGTCCAAGAAATTGGACTGTTGAAAGTTATAGTCATACTTACTGTCCTTGCGTACAGTATTCCCTCCAACAATAACAGCATCACTTCTACCCCTCAGTTCAAAAACTAGATTCCTTGACTCCCTGCTACTTATCCAGGCTGCATGCCCACTACTAGCAGCAATTTTTCCTGTTATCATCCAAGAGAGAAAGTAGTAAGAAAATATGCACATCCAGGGGATTTCAGAAGGCTCTTTACATGCGATGATTCAAAGCATTGAAACCTGGTTTCAGCTAATTAGATTACTTCAACCAACCAACCAACCAACCAAAAAGAACAGAGGAAAAGGAAAAAGAAGACAGCAGAGGATCCACAAATTAACTGAAAAAAAAAAAAAGAAGAAGATATCTAATGCTCACTCACCATCAAGAGTCATGGCATATTTGAGAACAGAGAAAGGAACTCGAGAAACTGCTCTGTGAATCAAAGGAGCATTGACAAGGAGGCACCTTTTTCGAGCTTCCTACAACAAGGCATAAAATATCCAAACCAGGTATCTATGATGTATATGTATACATTCATAGACAGACAGGTATGAAAATGGACAAATGCAACATTTATGTAAATATGCAATGTACCTCTATAATTTTACTTCGTAGATCCTCTTCAAGAACATCAACCCGCAAACCTTGAGATCGCAGAGCACTTACAGCATTGCCTTGTAGATGCTGTAAAGGATGCCTGATCCCAATCACAACTCTTTCAACTCCTGCCTAACCTACACACTACACAAATTGTCAATCATCTAGTCTAGGCAACTTTCACAATAGAAGTACAAAGTTTGCAATTACAGTCTAAGAAGAATAAAACTTCATTTTCCCGTCAGATATTTAAATTTCACAATAATAATAAATTTTAAAAAAAAATGTTGGTTGATTTGCGAACCAGACCTGAACAAGGGCAGAGACGGCGGTATGGTCACCATGGCAATCCCCGGGCTCCATGTTGAGATAAGCTGTGGCACCTTGACCCCAGGCTCCGGCGGCCTCCACCGCCAGAACCTCTGCTGGTTTCGTTCCTTGAGCGTACAGATGTCCTTCTCCGGCAATGTTACCAGCGCGGGTGGCAATCACGCAGCCAAAGTTTGGGTGGGGAGAGGTGAAGCCGGCGGACTTGTCGGCCAGCTCGGCAGCGCGTTTGATGAACGCGGCGTCCTGTGCGTGGGCATGGCTGCTATAGTGGTTGTTGGCGGTGGCCTTGCAGGCGAGTATGGGAGATGGGGAGGAGTAAGGGCAGCAGAAGTAGGAATGATAGGATACTGAAGAGAGAGCCATTTGTTCCGCTACAGCAGCAACTAAATTAATTACACACACAAACAAGGGTAAGCGTAATCTAATTTCTTTCTCTTTAACAGCGGCACGGCGGGTCGGTTGGCTGGCTGGCTGATGATTTTGAAGGAGAGACGACGATGAGGAGTTCCAGCCCTCGCCCTGGCCCTGGGAACCAAGCGGCGGGGGGACTAACTCCTAGAGTTAAAATTTGTTGTACAACTACAGGCCGGCCGGTGCATCCAATCTGCAGGGCTATGGACTCAACGATATGGGCCCCCAACTAAGTGACGGGCCTTTGCTTAACCTGAGTACCTGCGTTGTCTCCCCCTATGGCAAATGCAACGCGATGACCTAGGGGCACTTTCTTTCTTTCTTCTTTCTTTCCTTCCCCGCCCCCACACCCCCCGGTCTTTCTATTTTTTTCCTGGGAGGTTTTAGCAAGCAGCATTTCATTTTATTCAAAACCCATGCCAGTCATGAGATGATTACCGCAACCTGTCATATTTAAATAGTATGCACCTGCTATACCCAGTACTCATGAATCATGGGAGAAGTTAAGGTCCATCGAACGTATCACATGAAAAATAAACCCAACTACCAGAGCCCGAGGCATGCGTTGGGGAGGCAAACAAAGCCAATGTGAAAAATAAATAAATAAATAAGTTGCAGAGACTTCATGCAGAAAGAATGGAGGGTCAGTATCCCACATGTTTACGAAGAATGGAATGGTGTTGCGGATTGGCCGGCAAACTATGCCTTCATGCTGCCGTGGGGGTTACATGCATTCCGCGACCCTCCTCCTGGCGTGCTACCTTTCATCCAGTAGGATTTGCTTGGGGTTCTATGGCCACGCTTAATTCTGCCGTAGAGCCCTCTTCAATCCCCAGGGCTTCGGTCTTCCAGTCAGACGCCAACCCCACCTCCCCCCAACGGGCCCTCCTAAGAAAAGAAAATGTAACGAACATATTGCTAGCTTTCCGAATTTCGCACGCATTCACTAACGTCAATTCTTAAGCTATTTCTTTGTAGTCTAACCAGCCACAAGCAAAACAGAAAGCTAGCTGAACAACACCAAAATATCAAATAACCACAAACGGAGCAATCATAATCAGAACAGAAAGACATGGAAGGTACAATGTAAAATTTATTCCAAATGAGTAACCAAATTGTTCTTTTATCACCATCAGACAGGCACACCAAACGTGATTGCAGGTGAAATCTTGTACAAGTTAATATTCAGAGATGGATAGCTATCAGGACATGTAATGAGGCAGAAACAAATATAACCCAAGCTTCGCTTATTCCTCTTCCTCTGCCTCTTCCAGCCAATTAACGAAGGGTTCCAGGGCCTTCACAAAAGTTTGCCTACAATTTTTCTCGGAAACGTAAAAGAGACATTCAGTTAAAATAGAATTGAATATTTAATTTGTGAGTGTAAAATTTAAGCTATTCAACTGAATTAAAAGCATGGTCCCTTCCTTTCTTCTCTCTCTCTGCCTTTTATTTTTCCATTTTTTTGGAAGAGACGGCTGAAAATAGGCTAGAAATTAAAGAGTATCAATCTCATTATTTTAGGGTACAAGACCTATTACTGGAAAATAACGAGAACATTAGAGAAAAGAAGAAAATTTTTCAATGGGACAATCCATTTGATAGAATGGTACACAAGGGACTCGCCAGAATGGGATCCAACTAAGAGCAAGGCCAGAAACATGTATTGGGTTTGGTGGCTTTTGAGTCAGTTTTTGACGATGATGCAGGTCATGGCAACCCAAGCAAAACCTTGAAAACTAGCCTTTTAGGTCAATTTACTAAAATAAATAAATAAATACTAGTCCCAGCAAAACTCATTGTATTTTGGCTCCTGCATGTATGCCTTTCTAATTCTGTCATGGTCAAATCCTGTGCATCAGTGGTTGAAGACTAGAAGAGAATGTATATGTTTACATACCTGCCCTTGGAGTTTGTTCCTTTGCGGAACCAATGAAGAATGGTGTCTTCTGCAAGGACATCCTGATCATACAGAGACCTCACTATCTCTGGAAACAACTTCATCAGCTTAGCATCCTCATAGCACTGCACCTGAACTTTGTACATAAGTTCCAGCTCAAGTTTCCCATTGGTGCAGAAGGTGTTCAACAATTTTGCCCACGTTTTCACCTGCACCATCAAAATCCCTATCATTACAACAACATTAATTTTAATGTTTTCTGAAACAATAACTGACCGAAGAACAATTTTACAGTCTATGCGTGGATTTAAAAGATAACTAGCTAGCACTTCAATTGGATCAGATAGTTTCCATGAAATATATGAGGCAAGAAGCATCAAAGAAAAACAAATAAATATCCAGTTAAACCACAAAACTAGTAACCGAAATAATTACTACTCCATATCTAATCCAAGACCACAGAGCATCAGGACTTTGTAAGCACTGTAACTATTCATTCTCAAAGATTATTGGAAGTTATGAGCAAAAATCCATGACATCAGAAAAGACAGCGGCAATGCAAAGATAAACATGCATTGAACTTCAATAACCATTGTTGACTTGCATTTGTGTCTGATACATGCATTTTCTTAAACCATACCTGTCGCAATGCAGCATTAGCATTTTGCTGCTGGTTCTTCCCAGACCATTGAACAGCATCCATTAGTACATCCCACAAAATGCGCACAACCTCAATCTCTGGCAGTTTGGCATCGTTAACTTGCTGCTTAACTGTTTCTATGACTTCTGAAATATCAGCTTCCTCTGCTATCTGGGTTGTTAACAAAGATTTCATTTCCTTCAATTTTATCTCAAATACTTTCTTTTCATTGTATTCAACCAAGGGCATCAGTCCTTCCTTCCTGAAAAAAGGGGGAAAAAAACAATGATTAGACAATGATAAGTTTAGTGTTTCAAATCAACGAAGCATTCTTATGATATAACACAGCAAATCATAAAACATGAAAACCAATTCATCATTAAAAAAATAATAAATTGTGCTAAGATCTCAAACATTGAGCACACTCTGAAGATTCAGGTGAGATATTTGGAATGGCAGAAATTACACTGGCTTGGTCAGATAATTTCCACACAACTTTCCCTTAAGTCTTTTAAAATCATTCTGTCCTCTTGACTGAAAAAATTATATAAATAAAATCCTTCCCTCCTGTGAACTAGAGCAGCAAATCTATGTGGTAACTTAATCCACCAACAAAAGAAGAGAAATGCTTGCAGGAAACATATGAAACTGATATATAACAAAGTTTACCAAATAAAACAATAAATGTGATACTCAAATATAGGAAATCTATCAAACAAAACAAGTTTAAGCAAACACCTGTTCTACCTCAACAATCAGCAAACTAAATGCCAGACTTCTACAAAGCAGAACATATGATGACATTCCTTTAAGTTTTGTGTCATAATACATACAAAAGTAACGAAAGATACTATTTTACAAAGCCTCCCAAGACATTTTATGCGCCCACAATTATTCCATGATCAACTAATTGCAGCCATTCAAAAATGTCGGCTCTACAGCTAGCAACGAATGACAATATAATAACTACAAATATATTATGCGTGGCTTGCTAATTGCCATGCTCTGCAAGTGTTTGTATAACACTTTCCAGAGCTAGACATCTATAATGTGCAAATGCCAGGAGACCTGCTAGTGTACAGAAACAGAGGGAAAAGGGGTTTGTAAATTGGCATAAAACCACTAAAACAACAGTAAACATAATGACCAGCATTCCTCCAGGAAGTAAATAGAAGAAGTAAGAAAGAAACAAAAGATGTAATGAGGAATTCTGACCTCACTTAAGCCTAGATAAACTAAATCCTCAATCAGAAAAATAACATTCAACGAAAGCAAAATTTTTTAGGGCCAAAACTATGAACTGCTCAAACTAAATTTGAAGTGTAAGCAGCAAGTAGAGTAAACAGAACAACTTAAAAAAAAATAAAACATATAACCCTTGAGATATCTTTAAAGCACTTCCTTTGGCATATCAGATTAAAAAAGAGGGAGAGAGAGAGGTGAAACTCACGTGAAATGCTCAGAGAAACCTTCAGCAGATCGTTTTGCAGATGGGAAAAAGTCAAGGAGATTGTCCTCCATTTTACCCCGCTTCAGAATTGCTATCAGATCATCAAGGCTGTTATCAACCAGATACTCCTTGAAGAAATCTGTTATAAAAGAAAGAACTAGCCCTTTTGCCACAAGATTGTCCTTGAGCATGGGCTGAAACACAGTCTCTGGTGGAAGCCCAGACAGCTTCTGTGAGAATGCAAGTGCTGTGAAAATTGCCAGTTTCTTCCTTTCATTTTCCTCAAAAAGTTCCAATGATTGCAGGAATCTTCGCATGACATTTTCAAGGTTCTTAATGAGAAATGGCCTCCGTCGCAAAATTTTCTGTATATATAACACAGATGGCAAAATACTTTCGCGCCTAGGCTCACAGTCTATTATAGAGTAAGGATGGCGCTCCCCCTCATCAGCCTTGGTTGTGCCAGGTTGAGTTCGTCCTCCAGTGAAAACAACCTGCACACAAACATCAAATTAGATTGTAAGAGAAATTTCAGTTTTATGTTGGACTTGGGCGAATGCAACGAACAATGGCACAATGCAAGCACCATATGTGAGAAAATTTTGATTAACAAATGAAGAAACTTGCCTCAAAAAAGGTGTCTCCGTATCTTGAGAAGTTAAGGTCTGCAGATTCAATGCTTTTGGCGATAAGTTCCTGCAAATAGCAAGTTTTTTTTTCAGCATTGAACAAACCAGTAAGAGCACATTCACACAAAAATGAGCCAAATGGAAGTACTTTTGCATTCGAGAAGAAAAATTACCAAATCACCATCATTATCCAGATAAACCTGGACCACTGCATCCGCAAATGCTGCAGGGTCCAGCGGAACCGTAATGTTCCGTTTGCGGGTCTTAATCCGCGTGCCACTGTACATAGAATAAACGTTTGAAACAGCAAATACGATATAAAAACAGGATAGGGTTAAGATATTTAGAAACATATAATTAATTCACATCAACTATCCTGTGCATATGATAATTTTACTTGTTTTTGTACACGACATATGCTTAATTACATATGACAAAAGCACCCATTCAACTACCCAATATGAGTTAAAAGCAGAAGCAGAAATTCCACAACAAAGATGGTTACAACAATGAAAAATTCACATTAGGTGTGAAGAAACCATACTGAAGCGGATGAATAAAGTATATTCAAATAAGGACGTGCAGTAGAGAGAACTTACCCAAGAGAGGGTTTCTCCTTTGAGCTGCGATTCAAACACAATATTCAATAAATCAGAAAGTAATCCATTTTTGCCGATAGAATTCACACAAAACAGATTACATAGCAGAATAAAAAAGAAACCTATGTCGGATTTTAGGCAGGCCATCAGAGAAACGAGCGGATCAGATTACAACCAATTGCAAAACTCCGTAAAATTATGTTTTGAAACAAAAACAAAGAAAGATCTAAAGAAACAATAAACTCGGAAAAGATCGTTAAATAAATAAAGAAACAAAAGAATAAACAGATCAAGAAGTCTGACCCCAGTCCCAAAGTCTTTTCTATATAACATGCTAAGAAATGGATGGGAAACGACGCCAATCAAGAAATGGGCCAAAGAATCAGGATTCGGCCGGCTATAAAGTTTTTGAAGGGTCAATTTTCGCTTTGACTCCGAAAAGCCTAACTGTGACAACAACGAAAGAGGGCAAAAACCTATGAAAAAGAAAGAAAGGAAGGAAGGAAGGAAGGGAAAAAAGAAGAAGAAGAAAAAAAAAACAGAATCGTTAACTGGGCAATAATCGAGGGAAATGAGGTCTTAAAAGAAAATCTAAGTTTCAAGATAAACAGATCGGCGGATGATAATGACGGCAATGCGCGATTAAGTGAACAAATAGCGTTTAGAAAGATTCAAACATCAAGAAAACGTACTGAGTTGATAAAATTTTTAAAAAAGAAAAAAAAAACTAGAAATTAAAGAAAAAACAAATAGGGAACGCAACTGAATAGGAGCATGTAGAGAAGGTAAAGAAGAAAGAGTACCTCATAAACCGAGACGAAGAAGGGATCGGAGGCGCGTAGGGTTATGGAAGGAGGTGGCTGCCTCACCGAGATGTGGTTGTCTCCAACCTTTAGAGAGAGAGAGAGAGAGATGATTAGTACGGTAGGTTGCGCGTTTGGGTGTTTTTATATATATTTCTTAATTCATTTTCATGAGGGAGAGAGAGAGAGAGAGAGAGAGAGGAAATTGCGTAGAAAACACAAACGGGTGGAATAATGATGAAACTGCGGTCTTCTCTTTAGTTGATATTTATTTACTTTTTGAACTTTAATTTGGCCCCTTTCCCTTTGGAGTCGAGCCGTAACATGCCTAATAAAATGCAACCATAAGCTTTTCTTCTTCTTTATTTTATTTTATTTTTTATTAATTTTTTAATAAATAAATAATAATTGGATTTTTTTTTTTTCATTGCAAAATTAGAATTTCAAGAACATATTTAAAATATCAGTACATCACCCCTTCAGCTCGAGAAGTTGAATTTTCCTGAATAAAACCAACCTGTCAGTTGTTGAGTCCCAGGGAAGTTCGAGCACTCTTCTAAAAATTCACATTTACTGAATTACTTTCTATAAACTAAAAATTTAGAACAATCCAAATAAATAGAACTATGCTGTGCTCACTTGTGCCAAAAACAACCATCAAGAAAATTATCTCTTTCGACAATTACGCGCTTTTGCCTCAGAACAAATAGGTGGTCAAACTTGCAAGCAATGTCGCAATTACAATTTGGATTCCTGAATCCTTCCCCCGAGATTGGGCTTCCCACCACCGACCGAAACATACACTTCCATAATCCACGCACCGTGCACACGGTTGCAGTTTGTCTCGACAAAATGAATGAATACATCAGAAGCAACTGAAATGATCAATGCAGCGCACACGACTTGAATGTTGAAATCCAATACAGCATCTATTGTTCCTACTTCGCGTTCGTATACACAAAATTGAAGAATGGGAAACTAGAACAACTTTTCTAATTGGTACACACGTTAGAGGTGATCACGGTGTAGATCGAAGGGCCCAAAAGGAAACAATAACCAGCAGCTACCACGGAGGCTGCAGTCAGCCCCACAGATCCACCCAGCACCATAGATGCGCCGGCAAGGAAAGGCTAAAAAACCATACTGCACTTTGATCATGCATTGAACGAGAAGGCATATTTAATCGAGCATGCGGCAACATAATCCGTTTTCACGCCAGAAGCCCCGTAATGGAGGAACATTGAGGCAGTTGATAATCCGAAAGTTAAACGAAGACGATATCATGAACAGTCCAAAACTCGAATTTTTGCTTAGAGTTCTCGTGCCTTGATCTTGGCCACGAGGCGCCCAGAGGGCTGCTGCAAAGGTGGCACTCGCGACAATTGATGCCACCAGTAGGTTGAGCATACCCCATTTCTTTATAGTGTTGAGCAACATCACTTCGTACTTTCCTGGGTTCCGCTTCTCTGTGGATGACAGTATGCTTCACTTGATTTATTTCGGCATTTTACGCTTCCTCGCTGACTGTACCGCTCACAGGCCCTTCCCCTACTACTTGTTGCAGTTGGCCTTGTCCTGACTGCACTTCTCTGTCTTCTGTGATGGCTGCTTGTTTCAAACTTTGCAGGACGCCCTGTGCCTTCAAGCTCCACAGAATTGTAGCCTGCGAGGATTTAAAACTAGTCATTGATCCATGCGTGGATTACATTTAATTGTTTCAAAGTAATGCTGCTGTAATTAATACCATTTTTGTTCGCGGAAGGAGTAATTTAACATCATTCCAGAATGGCAGCAGTGATTGTGTCAGTCCGCCAACATGGAACATAATCCAGAACAGGAGTAGAAACAACATTTCTCAACTTGGATTTTAAGGTTATAATCCTCCTCCCGTCTTTATCTGCAATCCGATTCTAACTGTTTGGATTACCGGGGAGCACCATTTTATACTGTGTAAGTTGTGTAGTTGATCTAATAATGTCAAATGCCGTCAACCCTGCCTTGTTTGTTGCCCCTTTGTCAACTCTAGAATCATTTGCTAGCAGTAAAGAAACTTGGTGATGGCTTCCAAGGGCAGCCGAATGAGAAGGCGTGTTTCCATCTTTATTCTCTTCATTTAAAAGATCCCCAGTAACTCCTGTTAGTAGGAAAATCTTGACCCCATTACTTTTTCCTTTTTCTGCAGCAACATGAAGAGCCGTTCTCCCCCTATTATCTAGAATTTCAACGCTATCTGGACATTGGTTGATGATCTTCTCTACAACGGGATCTTGGCCAGCGCCAGCTGCAATGTGAAGTGCAGACATCCCTTCTTTGTCCTTCATGTAAGCAAGGGAGAAATCGAGTTTTAAAAACAGTTCAGTAACTTCAGCATTGCCCAGATATGCAGCATAGTGGAGAGGAGAATCTAATCAAATTCGTCAGCTTCAGCAACTGCGGATGGATATCTTCTTTGTATCTCACACATGAAATCTGAGAAAAAGGAAAGTCATACCGTCGGGGTTATACGTATGCATTTGCAATTACTTCTAGGGCGTTGCCATATCAAGGCCTTTAATGGGAAGGTGTGGCCGTGTGGGCTTCATTTCACAGAAAGAAAATGAGATACGTTGCCAATAGCATCACGAATTGAATCTGATGATGTTATCTATACTTTTGAAGAATATACAAGGTTAATTTAATTTTTACACTGAGGCCTAAACCCAGCACTGTATTCATATAGAGAGAGACTTCACGGAAGAAATCCAGATTGGTTACATGACTTGTAGTTATTTCTTTGGTTGTCGCAAGAATTTTCTTTCATTGCAACGCTCCAGAGTAGAATGGCATAGCACTTTTTATAGGTAGAGTCCGCCCACGATGTCACGGAATTTCCAACAAGACCCAGCATTGGAGCCCGAACGATGAGAACAGGAAATTTGTTTTAGGAGGAAGAAACTCCTACCTGCCCCGATGACGCTAAATCTGTGAAATTGCCTGAACCTCAAGCATTGGACCTTTGCCGCTGAAGGAAGAAACAGATTTACCGACATGACCAAAAACTTGGAGCCCAAAGCAATCATATTTACGATCATATTAGTGACCATAAAAGGAAATCCTGCAAATCATGAACATTAACAACATTGTTAGCCAAAAGCAAAATTCACAGATGAAGCAAAGATTTGTGTAGGAATTCAATAGTCGGCAAAACAGAATTGCTTATTCGCTCAAAGGTTGTGTCTATTTATTTTTATTTTTATTTTTTGCTAACAAAGTTTATGCCTTGAGAGCGTGTATTTCTGTTTACAATACGAGAGATCAACACTAGAGATATAGCCAATCAACAGCATACATAACGATCGGGGAAAAGAACCTCTCATTTTCTAGAGTCTGTAATTGAGTGGAAAACTATTTACTCTTCAAATGTAAGCTATTAGAAAAGACTCTTAAAAATGCACTATTAATTAAAAAATTAAAGATGGTGTCGTTAGAATTTATGATCCTCTGGTTATAAAAACTGTAATACTAATCATTCAGCTTAAGTTGAGCTATTATCAAACAACGTTTAGGAAACTTACTCTTGTCAGCTCGAATGATGGACGCGTGTAGGACATTCATGTTATTCCTTCCCAAATGGAAGCACATTGGAGCATTTTTTAAGCATATGACTAGCAATTTTATAGAACTTTCTATCAACAGCGAGGAACAGTGGGGACTCTCCAGCGCGGTTTACAACCTGAGTCAATTCCTGGTCTTCGTTTATAAGCAAGCTGGCGATTTCAAAGTGCCCATTTCGCACGGCATCGTGCAAGGCGGCATCATTGTCAAGGTTCTCCATCCTTAACAGCTCTTTCTCCACCTCAACTTCCACCATTTTTGCACAGTTTATCAGAAGTCGACGCACTTCTTGACGCTCCAATCTGGGCGCTATGTGTAGTGGAGAAACGCCTTTTGAATTCGCTTGATGCAAAAGCGATGGGAGTAAAGAAACGATCTTTTCTGCGATCTGCATCCTTCCACACTTGGCTGCAATGTGAAGGGTGTTGTTTCTGTGGCCGGATGTCACCTGAAGGGGGATATCAGACTCATCGTTTGTGACATTCTCGAAAAAACTGTAATTTCCTCCAGGGACTGCTTGGTACAGTTCAAGATCCATCCCTGCTCAATAACAGCAAAGATCTAGTTAAAGAATGATCAATATGAAGCTAAGCAATTCTAGAGGATTTCATGATGAATCAGTTTGATAATCCGTTACTGCAAGTCTCCGACTCAACAATATTGATTCTTTCACTTAATCAACCGAAAAAGAAAGGTTGTTCCTTTCACCGAGGCCAATAATTGAGTAAGTTATATGCCAAAGTAGGAATAATCTACCGTTGTCCACAATGAGGCAGCCTCCCAGCTCCTCCAAGGCAGTATGTCTTATACCCCGTCCGCAAGCAATTGACGCGTAGCAAAGGTTACTGTGTTATTATAGGTGATTCTATTCAATACAGTTTGCTAATTTGACTGACCGACCGTTCTTTCCATTTACCGGCCGTGGCAGTCAAGGCCTCGAGAAAAAAAATGTACGGTTTCGTTGCCAGTACCTTGACATTACAACCATTTAACGTCGGAATTCTTTTGGCAAGATATCAATAAAAAAAATATATATATATATATTTAAACACAACCGCGAGGGCTAAAATCCCTCGTAAAATGATAGTTACAGAGTAACTTTGTGAATACAAAATATGACAAATGCAATGATTTCCGTGCTATATAACATCCAAAGTTAAATTCCTCAGCCCACAGCCAACAGCCCACATTTGCAGATGATAAAGATAAGGATTAAAAAAAAAAAAAAAAGAGGAGAGAAAAACCATCCCTTTTCAGGCTACAGAGACAGGCACACTAAAATCATACCCCAAGCTCTCCATTATGAGTTAAGTCGGGTCAATAGCTAATTTTAGCCCAATTCATGGTCGAATTTGAAACAATTTCTGTTGGTTGGTTCCATTCCTCCCCCCAATGAAGATGGGAAAAAAAAAGCTCCAGATTGGTTCCATCGAATCCCCCAAAAAATAAAAAACAAAAAGAAGAAGAAAACTGAAGGCTGTTTATTATTATTATTATTATTATATAAGACTGCTTATGATTTTCGTCCATTTCCAGTGCAGGTCCATTAGGATTTTCCCTCATAAATGATGACCAATGGGGCCAAAGTTTCGTACGCTAGGCGGTGTACAAACGGGCTCTGTGTCAGTTGTACAGATTCGACGACGGAGCAGCTGCTCGGGAAATTAATTAATAATAATAAAAAAAGGACATTCAGACTGTCGTAAAAGTTACGCCAGAAACGACAGAACAGCGTCAGGGAAATTAAAAAAAAAAGCAAAAAATTCGTGTTAACGGTCATAAAAGAAGAGCGTGAGGCCGACATTGGTCTGGTCGTCTCGATAAAAACTCCAAGAGCCTGCCTTTCCACTCAGCCCTTCCTTCCCTCCCACGATCCATCTCATTGTCAGGTGGTGGTGGTGGTGGGGTTCTTCAAGGCATAGGATTAGTCCGTGCCTCCTGAAATTTGCGTGGAGAGTGTGCCATTAAGCGATTCTAAAGACTCCATCACTGTAATCTGTGCATTCGGTTCTTCATTCTACACTCTTTCTCCGTTTCTTTCCTTAACTTTTTTCCGGGTTCCAATTCAATTTGAACAACTTTTTGTTTTTCCCTTGTCATTGCGCTTGCCGAAATTGGATTTTATTTCTTTCTGTTCTGGGTTTTCAATTAGTTTCAGAATCTGACCGTTTTGTCAATCTCAATATTCTTTTCCTTTTCTTTTCTCTCAATATTCTGCGTTGTAAATACTTATCCTTTCGGTTACGAATTTCGACTCCGTTGATTTTCTTTCTTCCTTTGTTTTATGAATTTGCTTATAAATTTCAAGATCCTTTCTCGTTTTTTATTTTTTGGTTCTCTCTATTTCTTTTACCGTTGATTTGGGAAGTTTCCCTCTGCGTATCTGTCTATACTTTCTTGCGTTGTGGAAAGAGAAGTAACTAAGAGAGCGCTTTGCTCTTGTGAATGAAATTTTACTCTTCTTGGTAGCTGGGCCTTCCCAGCATTCAACTGTTTTATTGATTTCTAGTTTTCTTTCTTGTTTTCGTATTATGTATATTTGGATTTCATTCTGGTTCTTCTCCTGTTATAATTCAACGGAGAATTTAACGTTTTTTTTTTCCTACTACTTTCAACATTTTTCTTATTATTATGCTTATTATTATTCTGTTTTGTTTTCTTGCTATTTTGCAAGCGTTTGTTTCCGAAAGTTTCCCTCTGCCTATGCGCCTATCCATTCTTGGGATGCGGAGAGCGAAGAAAATAAAACTAGACGGCTTCTGCTTATTTCAATGAAATTTCATTCTTAATGGCAACAGGGGCTTCCCAGAATTTAACTATTTTATCATTTTTTAGATGGTTCTAGGATATGAGTTTCAATGTCATTCTTGTCCCGTTTTAATTTGGCTGAGAATTTGACTTAACGGTTTTAATGCTTTCAAAATGGTTTTATTTTACTCCTTTTGCATTGCATATGGCTGGTGATAAATTGGAATTGGGGGTATGACTGTCTTGTCTGCGTCATTTGCTCTAGTTTCAAGTGGCTTTCAATCTTGAATCTTATGTCTAGTCAATTCATCACCAGACATAAACATTGCGATTTGTGTTTTGCTTTTGGCATTTAGTTTTTGTTGTTGTGTGTCCAGCCGAACTCTGTTTGAATGATGGTTGTCGATAAAGGATAAGACAGAGTTCTGTTTCAAACTTGTATACTGGTAGCCCTAATGTTGGTGAATGATCTGTATCTTCTCTTATCTGCATTTGGCAATTAATTGGGTGCATATATGTGCGGCATTATTTGAGAAGGCCTTTCAAACGAATTACTGGTCAGATCATTCTCTATCCTTGCGTTGTGCTCCCATTCAAGCTAGCTTTTTCTTGATTACCACATTTGACCCCCTTGTTTCCTCAGTTGAAAATTCCAAATGCTAGGTACCATTTTATTCCCAAAACAGGTATTCTATTTGCTTCTATTGCCAGTGCATGCATAACGCTTTGAATTATGGCAATCTGTCACAGTTCACGAAGAAACCGTATTACTACGTGTATTTACAGTTCCTTAAATTTTCTTGAGAAGAAGTGACTGTTCAGATAATTTTCTTACCAATCATTTCCTTCTCGAAGATTACAAGTGTCAAACTTTGGCATGGTTGGCAGGTTTGGAAACATGTATCCAATTTTCTTGCTCTCTCTAATCTGTGCCCCTATTATGAGTTTCTTGAAAGGCATTTTATTATCAAAAGCATGCTTCATTGATAACTGAATGACTTCCGCGTACATTGTTTCCTGCTTGTACACACATAAACCCTGTAGCAGAGTTTGGTTGCTGTGGTAGAGATCATGGAAGTTGACAAACCGAAACTGATGAATTGAATGGTTGATGCCCTTCATATTCATGTTAATGAATTCTTACTGAAAGATAATATAGAGCTTATTGTTTGTGCATTTCCAGAAGAAGTTGATTATTCTTTGGAGAAGAAGACATTTTAATCTTTCACTCACAATTAAAATTGGTCTGTTCTCCTTTTTCTTTTCCTGCCATTAGTTGCATTATTTTCTTCTCCATGCAACTCATCTCATTGCTGGTCTTCAAGTTTGTTTCTTCCCCTTCCTTTTGTGTTGCGTAAGGCGAGTGATCTTCAGTTTACCACAGACAAAACTATAAATTGAGGTGTGACTGCCTGGTCTGCCTTATTCACTCTAGTTTCACACAGAGTTTATCATAGAATCTAATGTTCAGTCAATTCATCAGCAGACTTAAAGGTTGGGGCTTTTGTTTTGTTTTTGGCTTTTTCATTTTTGTTGTTGATCTCTGGCCAGAGTGTTTGAATGACAGCTGTGAAGGAAGAATAAAACAGAGTTCTACTTCAAACTCCTATACCGGTAGCCCTACTGTAGGTGAATGATCTCTCTCTTCTCTTTCTGCATTTAGCAATTGTTTTGGCCTGTGTAACTGCAGCTTTATGTGAACTTTTGATGTTTGTTGATGAGAAGACCTTTCAGATGAATGATTGGTCAGATCATTCTCTGATCCTCACATCATGCACCCATTCAAGCTGGCTTTTCTTTGATCACCATAGTTGACCCTCTTTTTTCTGACAGTTGTAAATTCCAAACGCTAGGTACCTTTTAATTCCACAAAGAGGTATTCTATCTGCTTCTGCTGTGAGCACATGCATGACACTTTGAATTACAACAATCTTTTTGTCACTGTTCAAAAGGCGTGTAATGGTAAATGTTATTTTATTGTGACTTGGATCCTTCCCCAACCCTGCAGTATGTGGGAGCCTTGTGTGTTGAGTTCAGACCCTTTATTCTTTGTCATGTTCACGAAGGAACCATATTAATATGTATATCCACAATCATGAAATGGTGGCTGTTCGGATAATTTTCTTACCAATCATATACTTGTCTGAAATGAACTTTGAGCTTCAAAATTTGGCACTGTTGGTTGTTTTACAAACATGCGTCCTTTTTTTCTTTTTCTGTTTCTTTTTTTTTTTTTTCGCCTCTCTGTAACCTATGGTCATATTATGTGTCCAAAACTGATTAATAACATGATGGATGCCCTCGGTATTCTTGTTGATGAGGGCTTCTTGGTGAAAAATGATTTGGAGCTTGGCCTTGGTGCATTTCTAGAAGAAGTTGTAGATGTTTGGAGAAGAGGGTGATTTAAGCTCTCTGTATCTCGCTGGCACAATCAAATTGGTCTGTTTTCTTTTCCTGTTATGAATTGCATTAGTTCCTTCTCCACGTAACTCGGTCTCAATGCTGGCCTCCAAGTTCGTTTTACCCCCATTCCTTTTGTGTTGCATACACAGCAAGTGGCCTTGGTCCACCGCAGACAGAACTGGGAATTGGGGTATGACTGTCTTGTCTGCCATATTCACTCTAGTTTCAAGCAGCGTTTAATCTGAATCTGATGTTCAGTCAATTGATCGCCAGACATAAACGCGAGATTCTTTGTTTTGTCTTTTTTTTTTTTTTTATTTGTGGGCTGTTGTTTTTGGTGCTAATGAACGCATACAAGCTTGTCCTGGCAGAGACACTGTTTGAGCGATGGTTGCGTTGCAGATAAAGATAGAACAGGGTTCTGTTGTCAGTGAATGATGGTATCTGTAAGTTATTTTATCGGTTGTTATGAATTGTCTAGTGCATGGTGTACGTGCAGGGCATTTTGAATTACTGCAGTCTCTTTTTCACCGTTCACTCCGGGGTGTATCGATATGCCGATCCACAATCCCCTTCAATTGCGTCGTGAAAAAGTGGTGCGAAGCTATCTTTCCTTGCCAATCATCCTGTTCTTGGAAATGACTTTAAAAAGGCTCAAAAATAGGGGAGGGTTGGCGGGTTGGGAAAGTATGCGCCGAATTGCTTGCCTCTCAAGAAGGCTACGGTCCTATTATGCTCATAGACGACTCCTTACCTCTCTCAAGAAGGCTCACATTAATGGACTCAAGGCAGCTGGGGTGAGGACAGTGGGTCCGGGGTCTAGTTCTGGAGAGAAGGTTGGGGGTGGTCGGGGGGTGTGGCTAGTGGACTTGGATCAGCATATTAAGCCTGGTAGTGGGCCCTCCTCTAATGGGGCCATACCCGCTCTTTTTGGGCAAATAGAGCCAGCCCCGGAACAGAGAGAGATCCAGGCCTTGGTCTCCCAGAGCAACCAAACAAGGGAACAGGCAAAGCGAGTATGGAAGCAAAGCAATCATTTTGTAGGGAAAGTGACTAAATTTCCCATTCAAGGTGGGAAGCGGCGGCAGATGACCGCGAGATAGAATAGGTTTTTTTTTTTTTAAGGGGAAAATTTAAAAATAATAAATTAATTTAATTTTCAGTATCATTTATAAAATATTTTATATTATTTTAATATTTTGTAAGATATATAGGGTAGAAAATTTAGTTATGTTTGCTTAAATTTAACATTTTTTAAAGTTAGGTTGTTCGATTTACGATTTTTGAAACTAGAAGTGGGCGATGGGTTCGGTATTTGGAAATAATCTTTCAGGACACAAGAGGCAGAGGAGGAGGGGTGTGGGAGGTTGAGAAATGGCACTGGCCTCTTGCATGCTTCTACATACCAACCCATCGCCCACCCCGACCATCGGTCTATCCTCCTCACTTCCCTTCGCTTCTTTTCTTTGCAAATCGACTTCCAGCTTACCCTCTCCGTCGCTCCTCAGATTCAACCGCATCGCAAATCCACCGTCTCTTCTCTTTTCTAAGAGGGTTTTATCGTCATTTCAAACCACCAGCGCCATGGTCGACGCTTCCGTGGATGCGGATGGCATGGATGCTGTCCAGAGGCGCCTTATGTTCGACGATGAGTCTGTATCTCCTCTCCTTTTTCTGCTTTATTTATTTATTTATTTATTCACCTTTCCGATTCCTTTTCATTCGTCTAGCCTTTTTTTTTCTTTTTTTTCTTTTTTAAATTTCAGAAATAGTTTAGTTATGTGACTTTTGCCCTCTATCTAGAAACTGGAAAATGACCCCCAAGTTTGTTTGGTTGAATCTGCTGATTTTTTTTTTTTCATTTTTTTGGTTGTTGTTGGCAAGGCCTGGTTTGATTCGATCATCGCGTCATTATTAGTTAAAGAGAGAGATCTGTTAAATATTTGGTTTTCCTGACCGCATTGGAAACGGCATAATCATGATCATAATGAAAGGCTTGCGTCTATCTTTCATTTGTGATGCTAATTCTTCTTTTGTACAAATTCGTTTTGCTTGCAGATGCATTTTAGTAGACGAAAGCGATCGTGTTGTTGGTCATTCCTCCAAATACAAGTGTAAGTGCCTCTTGCTACCTTCACGTCAAAAATTTCATTGGTGAATCCTGATCCACTGTAGTATCTGTCATTTTGAAAAATCTCACCCACTGTGAGTATGGATGGTAGTATTTGTCATTGTTGGAAAAATGTTTTCCTATATCATTCCTTCCCTTTTTTTTTGGGGGGGGGGTTTCTGCCTTCCTTGTATGGCTCTTTGGTTCTTCACAGTGTGATTCATTTAAATAAGCTATCACTCCGCTTATCATTCAACAACAAAAGGAATCTTGAAACTGTTGAAATCTTCAAATGTGACTTTGAGTTCATTTCCATTTTGCTTTCTGTTTTATTGTGATTCATTCAGATAATCTATCATTCCACCTCTGTATCTTTGGTCATGTATAATGTTCTCTAATATGTGTTGGCCAGGTTTGTTTTTTCTTATATTTTTATATGTTTTGAAATCAGGTCATCTATGGGAGAATATTTTAAAAGGAAACGCATTACACAGAGCTTTTAGTGTGTTCCTCTTCAACTCAAAATATGAACTACTCCTTCAGGTACACAGCTCTCTCTATGGATAGCAAATTTATTGCGTGTGTTTTGCAAGTTTTAATTTTTCAATCTAATATGGCTTTCTTGTTACTTTTTAGCTTTTTTTTTTTTCATTTAATCCTATAATTGATGCATCGGGCTTTTTTTTTTTTTTTGAAACTGTCACTTCTGCCATGAATAGCTCACCAAATCAGGTATCATCAATCATTTCTCATTCAAAAAGAAATTACTTTAGTACTGGCTAACATTCTAGTATAGATCTAGTTGAGGATTTATTAAGTATAGATGTTGAGATGACAATACTTATGACTATGTAAGTGAAGTTGCATCTAAAGTATTGAGTGATTAAGTACTTTTGGGGCCTAGCCTTTGAACTTGTCCATGTACCCTGGCTAGACTTACTGCTTTGTAACTGAAGATGAACTTGAATTTCATTGGCTTGCAGCACTCATGCGTTGGGAGTGCAAGCTTTAACTAATCTGGGGATTTTTATGCATTGTGTGAGTCCAATATGACTGACACTTGATAGGAACTAATCAACGATAGGGCAAGACATGCGAAGGATCTGCTTTTGTGGCTGCAAAAATACTGAATGCATCCTCATTTATTTCGTGGACACTTGTTAAAATTTTGAGATGGTAGTCATTTTCTTTTTTATCTTGACAGCAACGCTCTGCTACAAAGGTGACATTTCCCCTTGTGTGGACAAACACGTGCTGTAGCCATCCTCTATATCGTGAATCTGAGCTCATTGATGATGATTCTCTTGGTATATTCCTCTACATTAGACTGCGTCCCAGAGAAAAGTTGCTGGGATCTGCATGGCCTTTGTTTTATTATTTCTTTTTCCTCTTTTATCCATATCAGGAGTGAGGAATGCTGCACAAAGGAAGCTTTTGGACGAGCTTGGTATTGCTGCTGTTGATGTGCCTGTTGATCAGTTTATCCCACTGGGGCGTATGCTTTACAAGGCGCCCTCTGATGGAAAGTGGGGAGAGCATGAACGTAATATTTCAAACTTCTTTCATTTCATACCTGAAAGATTTTTTTGCATCTTTTTTGTAGTCTCCTAACCATTAATTTTCTTGTTTGAACTTTTGAGTTGGGACCACTTGGTGGTCTTTGATTCCCACGAAATATAAGCTGTGGTTTGTATCTAATACGAGTGTGGTGCAGCCTGAATTGGCTCACGTGGGTAATATTTAGGAAAATGTTTCAGCGAACTTGTGTTTCCTTCTCAATTTGTCTTGCTAATTGTTTTTTTTTTTTATTATTTGCTTTTTGTCGCAACAACGTGCAGTCGATTACCTGCTCTTCATTGTCCGTGATGTCAATTTAAATCCAAACCCCGATGAGGTAGCTGATGCCAAGTACTTTAGCCGAGATCAGTTGAAGGAGCTGCTGAGGAAAGCAGATGCCGGTGAAGAGGGTGTGAAGTTATCACCTTGGTTCAGACTAGTTGTGGACAACTTCTTGCTCAAGTGGTGGGAACGTGTTGAGAAAGGGGCACTTCACGAAGCAGCTGACATGAAAATGATTCATAAATTGACTTGAGACTTTGTGCCTTTCTTCCAGTCTTGGCTAATCACAATAGTAACTCTGTGTGCCCCCCCCCCCGCATCCAATAAATTACTTTGGACATAAATGAGTCCCAAACAAGTTGATTTTTCTTTGCTGGCGTGTAGAGTATCACATCTTGAGCTGATTGTGTTAAGACTTTTCGAGCTAAGTTGTTGCTCACATGTTGTTCAGGGACTGGAGAAACGAATGGTCCATATATCATTGGTACATTCCGTGTGGGAAGGAGTTAATCCTGTCGTGTTAAGTGATCTGGGCAGGTCGTCCATATTTTTTCTGCAATTATTCCTGCCGAGGGGGGGGGGGTGGTTGTGGTGCTCGCGGTGGATGTGCTGTGTATCCGTGGTAGGTGGTGCATACAACACATGCATATATTCGTTTATTTAGTTTTGAAGCCAGCAATGCATCTAGGTGTTATATATAAAATCATCGACTAGCTAAATTTGGCATTTTTTGGGCTTGATAAATTGAATGAAATGTCACAAAATGGCAAATAATTATTAATCAAGTTAACTAATCATTCCATGCGCTTTTGAGTGAGAATAATAAGGTCCTTCGCTTCCCCTCCCGGCCCGGCGGCCCTCTCGCTCTTTCTCTCGCGCACTCTCGCACGCGCAACCCGCACAAGCGAAAGTATTAAACAAACCGCAAAAACCAAAAACACAGATGTTTACGATTTACCTTTACCGCGAGTGAAGATTCTCCCAGTCTCTCTCTCTCTCTCTATTTCTCCTCTCTCTGTGCCGGTCTCCGTCTTACAGGGCAAGACTTGCTCACTCTCATTCTCACGGCATATCCTTTGAATCACGGACGGATAGAGCTTGGCTGTGTTCCTTCCATTCTCCGCTACCTCTAAAGTCTCAGTCGCTGGTATCGGCTCTTTAACATCTCCTTCTTGATCTCTACTTTACATTTTTCTTTTTAATTTTTTTTTTGTGGGTTTGTTGTTTGTTTGTTTCCCTTTTCTTCGGGGTGCCGTTGTTGGCTTGTTCTCTCAATAAGAATCGTCCGGTGATCGATCTGAGTCGACTTTGGCTGCTTTTAGATGGACCTGTAAACTAGTTAGCAGATTTTATTTCACTAAAAATTTCCACATGCTTGGGATCTACCCAGTGATAAATGATTGAAAATGAAAGTAAAATTCGACTAATTTCTTTTCCTTTATTCCTAATGAATGACTTTTTTTTTTTTTTGAAAAAAAAAAATTGTGTGCTGATTTTGTCACTCTATTGCTTTTATAGCAGCCGATTGATTTCATCTGCTTAGTTTTATGTCGAGGCTAGCCTGCCTGGCAACCTTTGCTTAAAGCAGAAAACGAAAAAATTAATGCTTTTTTAAAATCCCTTTAGGTGCTCTGTTAATCTTTCGTATAATACATCCTTATTAACTTACCCCTTTCTGTCAATATTCCTTGTTGAATGCCTGCCTTTCCGCCTTATGTTGGCAATTATAGTTAGTGCATCTTTGATGTAAGTTGTTGGGGGCTGTTGGCTTGCTAAAAATTGGGAGATAAAATGCATCTCAGAATTGCTCTTGCAATTTCCTCGTACACTTAAAGCTGTACGGATAAAAACTCATTCCTTTGCCTTATTATGAGCTTTTGATCTGCCGAGATTGTTGTGACGTGATTGACTGCCATTTCACAACCTAGATGCTGTTCTCCTAAAGTAGCACTTGGAGAGACCAGCTAAACCAATTCTTTGATCGAAAAATGTTGTCTTGGATGAGTCATGTGCATACAAAGTATGTTAGCATGTAGCAATCATGATACTAACATTCATAATTCCTTTGGAGCATCAGTTGTCTATGTGATAATTTTTTTTTTCTTCTTCTTGTTTTTTTTTTCCCTCCTTTCTTCTTCCTCTCTTCATCATCATGGGGCCAAGATTACGAATGCAACAGAATTTTTTTTAGCTTCTGCCTATATTGATGACAATCTTTTCTCGAATTGATTAGGAAACAAATAGTTAGTGGGTGCACTTGCTCAAAGCTACCTTCTGAGTAGTATTAATTGGTTTTTTTATATTGACACACACCCTAACTAATAGAATGGGAAGAACATGTAATAGATAGGGCTATGTTGATGTTTTTTTAATATATCCAGCTGAATGCTGGCAAGTTTGTCTGTGTGTATTTATTTATGTGCCAATTTATATATTGAGTCTCGTACGTTTGTTTTTTCTTATGTGCGCTGTGTGTGCATGCCCGTTTATTTATTTTTTTCCTGTTTATCACTCTGATGCGTTTGATGTTCTCTGTTGTCAAGGCATTCAGATTAGATGGCTCTGGTCACAACTGCTGAAGTTTGTGATGCAAATCCGCAGCTAATCTTAAGCGGTGAGCTCCGGGCACTCCAGCCAATGTTTCAGATTTATGGTCGGCGCCAAGTGTTCTCTGGTCCAATTGTGACCCTTAAGGTGTTTGAGGACAATGTTCTCATTCGGGAGTTTCTGGAAGAGAAAGGTAACGGCAGGGTTCTTGTAGTAGATGGTGGTGGCAGTTTGCGGTGTGCAATACTTGGAGGCAATCCAGTGGTACAAGCTCAGAATAATGGATGGGCCGGTATAGTGGTTAATGGCTGTATAAGAGATGTTGATGAGATCAATGGTTGTGACATTGGGGTGAGAGCCTTGGCTTCCCATCCAATCAAAGCCAATAAGAAGGGGGTTGGAGAGAAGAATGTTGCAATAACCCTTGGTGGAACCAGAATCTCTGACGGTGAGTGGCTTTATGCAGATACTGATGGGATCCTGATCTCTAGAGCAGAGTTATCGGTCTGAACTACCATTCCTCAAGGAAGACAGTGTCTCAAAATGGCTAGAAGCCGCATTCATCGGTAGTTTTATTATGATGAGCATATTTGTAAGTTTGGCATTTGAACTTATGTTAGATAACTCTGAACTATCTACAGCTATGTAATATGCGTGAGGATGGAAATATGTTGCGTTTGGATCTGTAGCTTACGACAAGAAGGAGCCGTTTGTGGGATTAATAATTATTTATGGATGAAGTTCAGAAGGATGTGTGCCGGTGTGGCAGAATTCACGCTGTCAAGTTTTTTGAAGCTTTTCACGTATAATGGCGCGTACGCACGCACACACTAGATGAATATTGTTCAGGAAATAAAACTCGGGTAGCCGAGTGTTTGGTAATTGCGATGAGTCATGCTCGTGGCTCCCTCCGTTTTGCGATCTCGCCCGTTACACTCTTAAGGCCTAAATAGCCTCAGACCACAGGGCCTGGCTGCCGATCACATTGCCCTAATCAATAAAAGCCTGCTATGGAGGCGGGATGGCTCACTGCATTTCTTTCTGTATATTCTTCTCCTTGACTGACTTCCGAGACTTCTGGGAAACGGCTTGCAATCCAGGGATTTCATTTTCATTTATTTATTACGGTAAAAAAAAGACAAAAATCAACATTTCAATACACGGCTTTTCATTCAATCTGATTTGTCACGCGTAGCATCATCTTACCTAAATTAAGTTATTCAAGGGATTTATTCTTCATAATTCTAAAATTAAATGAAAACCTATAGAATCTTGTAGATAATTTTTTTATTTTCTTGTAAAGCGTTCTTTATCTAGAAAGAGAATAGGGACCGTTAGATCGAATAGATCCTAGTTAACCATTGAAGAAGTGGATGACTATATATATTATTAGGGACCTCATTTGTAAATTATCCAAATAATAGTGTAATTGCATTCTTGAAGTAGTATAGTATTCTCTAAGTTCTTTATATCTCTTGTCTACTTGTGTGCTTCTTTCTATATTCGGCTAGTAGTATTCTAGCTTTCAGAGAAGGTTGAACTAGCACTCAAGTTAAGTGAATTGCTAGTGCTGCGTGAGTCGTTGGTAGATCAAGGCTAAGTTTGTGACAAGTGGTATCAGAGCACGGTTTCTACAAGTAGCATGCACACGTTGTCTGGTAAGTATGTCGGGTCCTCACAATGAGATTACCCACGTGTCTGAGGAAGATATGAAACAACTCAAAAGAGGGAGATCAAGGTCGAGGGATGTCTTGGAAGAGACCAATGCAAAACTCGCAAAGGTTGAGCTTACTATGGTGGATGGGCAAGAGAAGTTTGAGGTGGCAGACCAACGCATCGACGAGCTCTAAAGGGAGAGTGAAAAGTTTTGTAAGGAGATGCAAGGTGCCTTGAACCAGACCTTATCAAGGTGTCTAGACCAAGTGAAGACTTTGGAAAAGACCTTTCATTGTAAGGTTATGACGTTAAAGGAAGAACTCGAGAGAGTCTCCAACGAGTTGAAGGAGACCAAGGATGAACTATTCCTTTGTGAAAAGGCAGTTGCTTAAGGTGGAAGCATTGCCTTGCCAATGGTAGTTGCTTTTTTAAAGGTGGATGTTCTAAGACCTAAGACGTATAATAGGTCAAGGAACGCAAAGGAAGTTGATAACTTCTTATGGAGCTTGGAGCAATACTTTAAGGCACTCGGTGTCGTGAAGGATGCCAAGAAGATTGATAGCACCGCTTTATACCTCGTGGATACCGCAATGGTATGGTGGAGAAGGAGGTATAGTGATATTGAAAGGGATACTCGCATCATCAACACATAGGACGAGTTCAAGAAAGAATTCAAGCCGCAATTCTATCTAGAGAATGTCGAGGAAAAGGCGAGAGCGAAGTTAAGGCATCTTCAACAAAAGGGGAGCATACGAGAGTATATGAAGGAATTCTCCAAAGTGTTGCTGAAAATTCCTGATTATCCCGACAAAGAAGCATTCTTTGCGTTCAAAGATGACTTATAAAATTAGGCGAAGTTGGAGATCCAAAGACATGGCGTTAAAGATCTCGCCACCGCTATTTCTATTGCCGAGTCGCTAATAGAGATCAAGAAGTTCAAGAAGCCCAAATCAAATAAGGACAAGAATGACAAAGGAAAGAGTGGGGGAGATAGTTCCTCAAACAAAGGCCATTTTCACAAGTATAATGGGCTTAGGGAAGGGAAGAACACCAAGGAAGGCCAAAGCGGTGATAGGGGTTCTCTCAAATGTTACTTTTGTGATGAGCCACACAAGGTAAGGGATTGCTAGAAGAAAGCCAAGTTTTAGGCCATAGTTAAAGAAAGGGAGGAACAACAACAATGTGAAGAGACGAGGATGAGATCCTTGCAAATCCTCAATGTCATCAAAGTCAAGGTCGAAGTGCCTAAGACCGAGAAGAGAGGATGATTGTACGTGGAAGCAAAGGTGTGGAAGCAAAGGTGAGTAACCAAATGGTTAAAGCCTTAGTGGATATCGGAACTTCCAATAACTTCCTTCAAGAGAAGGAAGCAAGACGGTTGGGCATCAAATACAACAAGGAGCTAGGATGACTCAAGGCAGTAAATTCAGAGCCAAAGTCAATTTTTGGCATTGCTCATAGTATCGAGGTACGTATACGTGAATGGTGCGGCATTGTAGATTTTTCTATAGTCCCAATAGATGATTATCCTATTATACTTGGTATGGAGTTTATGGATCATGTTAAGGTTGTTCCTCTTCCTTTTGCCAACACAATGTGTATATTTGAGAAAGACAACACTTGCATAGTGCCTTTGGCTAGAGAAATCGGCCTTCAATCGAAGCAAATCTCGATTATACAACTTTCAAAAGGTGTGAAGAAAGCGCAACCCACCTTTCTTGTATCCTTGAAGGATGAAAAGGATACTTCTGCACCAAAGGTTCTACCCAAGGAAGTTTCTCACGTCCTAGAGGAGTTCGAGGATGTTATGCCTCCCGAGTTGCCTAAGAAGTTCTCACCTAAACGAGAGGTGGATTATAAGATTAAGTTAGTCTCTGGTGCAAGACCACCTGTTGCGGTGCCTTACCGAATGGCACCCCCTGAGTTAGAGGAACTCAAGAGGCAACTTAAAGAGCTGTTAGATACGGGTTACATTTAACCATCGAAGGCTCCATATGGTGCACCCATGTTTTTCCAAAAGAAGTACGATGGGTCACTCCGGTTGTGTATTGACTATCGAGCGCTCAACAAAATCACAGAGAAGAATAAGTATCTCATTCCTTTAATAGCTGACTTGTTCAATCAGCTAGGTGAAATACGGTGGTTCACAAAGTTGGATTTGAGATCGAGATACTACCAAGTGAGGATTGCATAAGGAGATGAGCCAAAGACCACCTGTGTTACGAGGTATGGCTCTTTTGAGTTTTTAGTTATGTCATTTGGACTTACAAACGTTCCTGCCACATTCTGCACTCTTATGAATAGAGTTTTCGAGTCGTTTTTGGATAAATTTATCATAGTTTATTTGGATGATATCGTTGTCTATAGTAAGACGTTAGATGAGCATATTGAACATCTGCGACAAGTTTTTCAAGTATTAAAAGAACATGAGCTATACGTGAAGAGGGAGAAACGTGTCTTTGCTCAACAAGAGGTCGCATTTTTAGAGCACATTATCGGCGAAGGCAAACTACGATTGGACGAGTCCAAGGTGCAAGCCATCCATGACTGGAAGCCACCAAAGAAGGTAACTGAGGTACGATTTTTTTAAGTCTCGTTAACTACTATAGAAGGTTTATAAAGGGCTACTCCTCTATTGCAACTCTACTCACTGATTTGTTGAAGAAGAATAGAACGTGGTGTTGGGACGCTAAATGTCAAAAAGCGTTTGAAGTGCTCAAGCAAGCAGTATGAAACGCCTTGGAATGTTCTAGGAAAGCCTAGAGGCTTACTAAAGCATTCCACCTTATTCTAGAACTCTCTTGATTATGTAGACTTGTAGAGATCCTTGTAAAATTCTCTAGATCTTTGTTTGTAGCCGTTAGATTAGATAAATCTCAGCCATCTATTTAGAAGATAGAGTTGTATATAAAGAGGAGTAGCCCTAAGGGTAGAAGCATCCAATTCACTTGTATTCTCTCTCAAATCTAATATAGTGTTTCTTTTCTTTCATCATTCTCTCTTGTATTTTCCATAGTACTCTACGTTTTCTTCACTATCAAAGGGGGAAGGCTGACTTAACTTCTACGAAGGGCGTAGAAAAAGCTAAGTGCCGCACGGTCGTGAGGGAAATTCGTACGTCCATGACAAGTAGCTGACAAGTCAGTGTTGACTCTTTTCAACCACACAAAATCCTATAAGGTATATATTGATATTTCTGATTTTGCAATTGGTGGTGTTTTAATGTAAAAGGCACATCCTAACTGCAAGTTGAACAAAACCGAGCATCATTATATAGTCCAGGAGAAGGAGATGACTGCAATGGTATATTGACTACGAACTTAGAGGTATTATTTGTTAGGATCTAAGTTTGTTGTGAAGACGGACAATATTGCCACAAGTTACTTCCTCAATCAGAAGAAGCTAATGTCAAAGCAAGTAAAGTGGCAAACTTTCTTGACAAAATTCAATTTTATAATGGAATATAAGCTAAGTAAAATTAATTTGGTAACCGATACATTGAGAATTACTAACGCTGCTTTGATAGATCAAGGCCAAGTCCCAAGCAAATTGCAACGTGTGCATTGCGCAAAGAGAGAAGAAGAACCATACTTCTTGGTCTCTTCCATGGTTGATTTATTGACTTTTAAAATCATTTTCGATTATTTATTACGGTAGAAAAGACAAAAATCAACATTTCAACACACGGCTTTTAGTCCAATGCAATTGCAACGTGTGCATTGCGCAAAGAAAGAGAGAAGAAGAACCATATCTCTCTCCCATAGTTGATTTATTGACTTGAAAGAGTCCCCTCTCATAGTTGACTCATCGAATTTGAAAAGTCGTATTTATTTGCATGATTCGATTTATTTGCATGAAAAAACGAAAATGGGAAGCATCTTCTCAAATCTAGCCAGTATCCTCAAATTTCCACAAAGTGCTTTTTTGGTTAAGAGAGAGAGAGCGTGAAATATGGGACACTGGCCGATCAAATTAAATAGCAAATCCATATGTATGTATAGCTGCGTCAGTTTATGCAACAAATTAAAAGGCAGTATCTCCTTAGAAAGACTCTGCTGCTGTAGTGGAAAATATGAAGCTCCTTTTCTCGTTCTTGTTCATGTCAGTAGTCCCCCTCCTGGACCTTGGATTCAGTTTAGATGAATGCCCGACTGATACTTGCGGGGGTCGTGGCCCCCATGTCAGGTTCCCGTTCAGGCTCAAAGACAGGCAGCCGAATGAGCACTGTGGTTACCATGGCTTCGATCTGTCTTGCACAGAAACGAAAGACACAGTTCTAGAGCTTCCAAATTCTGTTAAGCTTTACATCCAATACATTGACTATGTATCACAATATATCCAAGCAACTGCCCCAGATGGCTGCCTTGGACGCCTGGCCAAAAACCTCTCGTTATCTAATTCCCCTTTCCAATTCCTAGAAGGTTCCGGTAGCAATTACACTTTCTTCAACTGCTCGTCAGTGGACAGATCCGGCGAGCCCAGTACTGCCGTGCCTTGCCTCGGCGTTCCAGGCTATAAAATCTATGCTGTTGATTCTGACTTGCCTATTAGTGACGAGCAGCTGACATATTGTACCAAGATGTACAACCTTCCACGGCTTCCACTTGATGCGTTCGACGGGGACAACCTTGAGTTGATGTGGTCCGAACCCATGTGTGGAAAGTGCGAAGCGCTTCACGGTATTTGTAAACCTCAGCCTAACGGAATCGGTAATGAATGTCCCATGCCCTCCCCACCAGGTCATCACAAAGGTAAAAAAGCGTTTTTCACTCTCACCTCATATTTCTGCAATTTCATTGGTCACTGTGATCCTTTGTAACAGGGTTTGTATCATCATGTGGCGACTTTTTAATTTGTTCATCAGTTGCATAGGTTTTTTTGGACTACATGGCCACATAGGTTAGGACTTGGTGCTGTTAATATACAATCCTATTGCAGAAATAGAATATAATGAGATCACTTGGCTGATTTTTACATTGCATTTTTTTTTTTTCTCTTTTGAACAGGTTCCGTCGGATGGTGGATTGCAGGTCAGTTGTCACTTGTCAACAAATTAGTAGCCTTTTTTGGGGGGAGGGGGGGTGGGTGGTTTTCTTAAGAGATATTGTATACAGTCAATACCTTCTGAAAAAAGGTTGTTGAGCAGGGATGTTTCATATCATATGCAGGCATAGTCCCCGGTTCGTGCCTACTGGTAATTGCGTTGCTTGGCTTTTATCGGGTTTATAGTGCTGAAATAAGAAAGAGGAAACATCAAGCAAGGATAGAACAATTTCTGGAGGACTATCAAGCTCTCAAACCCACAAGATATTCCTACTCTGATCTAAAGAGGATTACAAACGAATTTAAAGACAAGTTGGGACAAGGAGGATATGGAGCTGTTTTTAAGGGCAGGCTTTCTACCGAGATTCATGTGGCCGTGAAGATTCTCAACAATTCAATAGGTGACGGCGAAGAATTCATTAACGAGGTGGGAACAATGGGAAAAATCCACCATGTCAATGTTGTTCGCTTGGTTGGCTTTTGTGCTGATGGATTTAGGAGAGCTTTGGTTTATGAGTTCTTGCCAAATGAATCGCTGGAGAAGTTCATATTTTCAGGTGGTGGCGGACATCATTCTTTGGGTTGGGAGAAGCTCCAAGATATTTCTCTTGGCATAGCCAAAGGAATTGAGTATCTTCACCAAGGGTGTGATCAGCGGATCCTGCATTTTGACATCAAGCCTCATAATGTTTTGCTTGATGACAATTTCATTCCAAAAATTTCTGATTTTGGTCTTGCAAAATTATGTTCTAAGGAGCAAAGCGCTATCTCCATGACTGCAGC
>CM038602.1:235368-263907 GCA_021533255.1 Ceriops tagal
GTCATTCCTGAAATTGAATGATCTTCAATCGGATCCTCTGTGCATCTGCTACCTTTGAGGATCTGTCTGCTTGATAATATGTTGCTATAGTTTACCCGTGCGCTCCTTTTATTCGTGATGTTGTAGTACAGTTGTGCTTTAAGAAATGAACTTAGCAATCTACTTCCTCTCAAAATTGTTGGAGCAGAACCTGATCTTCCACAGTTTGTATGAATCTACTGGCATTTGAAAATTAATAACAGAGAAATCAAAGTCGGACGAATTTTTTTCTCAAGCGAAAGACCCCTCAAAAAAGGGAAGAGAAAAGAAAAGAAGATAAGGAACACGGGGCCTGAGTTCCCGTACATTGAGATCTCCGTGCCTGTATTCCCTGTTGCAATTATTTTGTGACGCTTTCATGTATATTACTTTTGTTCATGCTCTTAAAAGTGTTGTTAGCAATAAAATATAGAGAGAGATCTTACAATCCTTGTTCTGTTTTCTGAAGAAATTCCAGCAATTCGTTTAGGCTCGACTTTTGTATGCATTCGGATTTCTGTGGTGAATGAATGTTTGGCATAAATATTTTTCTCAAATTAAGGACCCAAAAAATAAAAGAAAATAAAAAATCATGGAAGATAACATAAAGGCACAATGTTTCCATGATCTACTCACTATTTAAAGCATCTCTCTTTTCTTTTCTTTTCTTTTTTAATTTTAGTACAATGCGACTTTGTTTTCCAATTTTCTTACTTCAGTTCGGTACTAACAATATCCATAGACTTCAAAAGAAATTATATATTCCGGTTGAAACAATTGCAGTTTAGATTCCCCAGCGATCGCCACCCCACTCTTACAATGATATGATGGACCAGAGACTCTGGCTACAAAAGAACGTCAGCTCCATTGTTCCGGAGAAACAGTCACTATTACAACGGTGTGTCAATGGCCTGCACTGAACTCTAGCACACAATATTCCTAGTATGGATTACCTATAATTGGACCCCCTCTTATTCTTCTTCTTCTTTTTTTTTTTTTTTTCAGATTTTAGTTCTGTAAATAAGAGGAATATTATAATGATGAAGGTCTAAGATCATGACTCCAGTTAATCATTGCAGCTGCTCTGGACCAATGATCACTCTGTTTCAGCAATCGTTGTTAGCTCTTGGTGAAAAGGTCTCCCGGGTGCATTTCCATTCATTTTTGCAGAACCTGAAGAAGCTAAAGGATTAGGAGGCATTGTCAGCTTGTTTCCTTCTCCTTCCAGCATTTGTACCACAGTTTTCATTGGCGGACGATCCATTGGATGCCATTGAATGCACCAAAGTCCTACAATTGTCAGTTTCCTTGCAATGTGGCCATCGTTCTCTTCCTCAATCTGGATTCTCAACTCTTCGCCTTGATCCAGACACTTGTGTGCCCATTCCGGGAAGTTGATTTGGCTAGTATTGTCTATAGTGACACTTTTGAGTTTTTCCCCTCTCCAACCATTTCCAGCAACACCATTCCAAAACTATACACATCTGACTTACAGGAAACATTTCCAAAATTTCTTGAGAACACCTCAGGAGCAATGTAGCCCATGGTCCCCCTAGCTGTGGTCATAGAAACAGCACTCTGGTCCTTGGAACATAGCTTGGCCAGACCAAAATCAGAAATTTTTGGATTGAAATTTTCGTCCAGCAAAATATTATGAGGCTTGATATCGAAATGGAGAAAAAAACCAATTCGGACAAGAAATTTTAATATTTGTTAAATCTGTTGAGAAAATAAAAGTGTTTCAAAGAAAAATAAAAAGCTGTTGTGTTTATTTATTGAGAAATATTTTTAATTTAGAATTTAATCTTGAGTTTTTTATAAACATAAAAAATAAATATATCTTAAATTCAATAATTTAAGGTCGTTTTTAGTGACAAAATACTAAGTCGGTTAAATCATTAATTAAGAAATATATGGACTATGCCTAAATCACGAACATATCCTGTTGATTCTCCAGGAAACGGTAGTGGGAGCAGAAGTAGGGCTTTTTTTTTTTTTTTTTTTTTAATTGTCTTCGTTCAATCCAATGGTTGCTTTGCTATTCCAATTCAATTCGAGAGCATCAATTTAAAAAATCAATGTTATTAATCAGTATTAGGATATAACTTTAACTAATTAATAGCCTCCCTCCCACATTTTGACATTTCTCTCGTCCACCCACCCCGAGCGGCGCCGCCTGCTTTGCGTACGACTCTGATATCAAACACATTTTATTTATTTATTTATTTATTTATTTATGGGTCCAATAAACAAAGCCGTTGATTAGAAAGTGTGAAGGATGATAAGCCTGTCTATTCCTCCTGCTCCCGCCAAACTGCTGTTACCATCTCCAAGCCTACTCTCCGTCCACTCCTCCCGCCATTGCCAGACGCATTCTTCTTCTTCTTCTTCTGCTGCTGCTGCTGCTGTTGTTCCTCCACCACCATCATCTTCCACGTCCTTCAAACCCAACAACAATAACTATGGTTTGGACTCCCTCAAGGACCGCCTTACCCGCCACCTCGACGGAGGCCGCCTCCACGAAGCAATCTCAACCCTTGGTCTCATGTCACGGCGGGGAAACCACCCGGGCCTCCTCATCTCCTACTCTCTCCTCCTCAAGTCCTGCATTCGGTCCCGCAACTTTCAACTCGGCAAACTGGTCCATGATCACCTCACTCGCTCCGGACTCGAGCCTGACTCGGTCGTCCTCAACTCCTTAATTAGCCTTTACTCTAAGTGCGGCGATTTGGACAGAGCCTACGAGATATTTGAGACTATGGGAGACAAGAGAGACTTGGTCTCCTGGAGTGCTTTGATCTCTTGTTATGCTAATAATGGACTGGCATCCGATGCTCTTATCGCGTTCCTTGATTTCCTCGAATTTGGGTTTCATCCGAATGAGTACTGCTTTTCGGCTGTTATTCGTGCCTGCTCTAATCAAGAGAATTATCCGCTCGGGGAGATATTTTTTGGGTCTGTGATAAAAACTGGGTACTTTCAGTCTGACGCGTGCGTTGGTTGCGCTTTGATTGACATGTTTGTAAAGGGAAGGTCTGATTTGGAGTCCGCATTTAAAGTGTTTGATAAAATGCCAGAAAGGAATGTGGTTACTTGGACTTTGATGATAACTAGGCTTCAACAGTTGGGTCGTTCGAGAGATGCAATAGATTTATTTTTTGATATGATTATAAGTGGGTATGAGCCAGATAGGTTTACAATGAGCGGGGTTGTTTCAGCTTGTGCTGAATTGGTATCGCTGTCTCTTGGGCAGCAATTGCATTCCTTGATAATGAGGATGGGATTAGCCACGGATGTTTGTGTTGGATGTAGTTTGATTGACTTGTATGCAAAGTGTGCAGTGGATGGGTCTGTGGATGACTCTAGACAAGTGTTTGATAGGATGCCAGTTCATAATGTTATGTCTTGGACTGCAATTATCACGGCTTATGTGCAGAGTGGAAGGTGTGATAGGGATGCTATTGAGCTGTTTTGTACTATGATTCAGGGGCCAGTTAAACCAAATCACTTCACATTTTCCAGCATTCTCAAGGCATGTGCAAATCTTGCTGATACGCGTATGGGCCAACAGGTCTATTCGTATGCAGTCAAAATGGGGCTCGCGTCAGTTAATTGTGTGGGGAATTCACTTATTAGCTTGTATGCTCAGTGTGGTGATATGGAAGATGCTAGGAAAGCCTTTGATGCTATGTTTGAGAAGAATTTGGTCTCTTACAACACCATTGTTGATGTTTATGCCAAGAGTTCACATTCAGAAGAGGCATTTGAGCTTTTCCATGAATTTGAGAATGTGGGGACTGGGGCTGATGCTTTTACGTTTGCCAGTCTTTTGAGTGGAGCTTCAAGCATTGGTGCCATTGGTAATGGTCAGCAAATCCATGCTCGGGTAATAAAATCAGATCTCAATTCGAACCTTCACATTTCTAATGCTCTGATCTCTATGTATTCAAGGTGTGGAGATATAGATTCTGCCTTCCAAGTTTTTAAACAGATGGGAGATCATAATGTTATATCTTGGACTTCAATGATCACAGGATTTGCAAAACATGGATTTGCAGCTAGAGCTTTGGAGACATTCCAACAAATGCTAGAGGCAGATGTCAGGCCAAATGAGATTACATATATCGCTGTTTTGTCGGCTTGTAGTCATGTGGGATTGATTTGTGAGGGGTGGAAGCATTTCAAGTCAATGAACACAGATCATGGAGTTGTGCCCAGAATGGAACATTATGCATGCATGGTTGATTTGTTGGCGCGATCAGGACATCTAGAAGAAGCCATGGAGTTTATTAAATCAATGCCCTTCCAGCCTGATCCTCTGGTCCTTCGTACATTTCTTGGAGCCTGCCATGTCCATGGTAACACAGACCTCGGGAAACTAGCGGCGAATATGATTATTGAGCAGGATTCGAATGATCCAGCAGCTTATATTCTACTATCAAACTTGTATGCTTCCGCCAGTCAGTGGGAAGATGTAGCAGAAGTCAGAAGAAACATGAAAAAGAGAAACTTGACCAAAGAAGCAGGTTGTAGCTGGATGGAGGTGGAAAATAAGGTCTACAAGTTCTATGTGGGAGATACTTCGCACCCAAAAGCAGGAGAAATCTATGATGAACTAGATCAATTGGCTTTTGAAATAAAGGAATTAGGCTATGTTCCTGACACAGATTTTGTTCTTCATGATTTGGGGCAACAAGAAAAAGAGCAATATTTGCTCCAGCACAGTGAGAAAATTGCCATTGCTTTTGGTTTTATTAGTACAGAAAAATCGAGGTCAATTAGGGTATTTAAGAATCTACGTATTTGTGGAGATTGTCACACAGCAATCAAATACTTTTCAAAGGCTCGAGGGAGAGAAATAGTGGTAAGGGATTCCAATAGATTTCACCATTTCAAAGATGGGACATGCTCCTGTAATGATTACTGGTAAAGTTACAACATCAAAGGCAGATTGGTGTAGCCTCACTGGAAGGACTAGCTCTTCATTGCGACAGCTGCTAGAATTTATGCATTTCCACTTGTTAGCTGCCATGAGAAACTGTATGATATAATTGTGTATCACGCCAATTTTCTTCAACGACTACTTTGGACCATCATATGGGTGTGCAGGGCTTATGGAGACGATAATTTGCTTCATTGTGGCGCCATTTTTTCTGATAGCAACCGTAAAAGTTTCAGGGTTTAGCAGATGTTTTCTGGAATACCATCGCATCAGGGGCGTACATAGTGCTATGCAATGCTTTCTCTCGTAATTTTCTCCTTGCCACCTTAGGGCGTTATCAGAACGATGCATCGTGTCAAATTTTGGACGATTCTCCCTCTCTTGCGTCTTCCCTTATGCCCCTTCTTCTGTATGCCGCCACCAATAATCTGCCCTTTGCATGGTGGTGACGCTGACGACCAGGCGAGGGAAGTTTCTAGCGGTGTAAGGCTGTAGCGTGTCAAAAGTTATTGGCGCCCCCCCCCCTTTACTCGATATTTTCCAACAAAAACACTGCTCTTCTTTTGGTTTTTGCTGCTTCATGTGCACACGACTAATCTGACCGTTCCCTCTGAGGGTTCGTGTCCAGACCGAGAAATTTCGAGAGGATTAACCCATGAAACTTAAACTTGGGCAGAAATTTAATGTTAGACGAGTGATTTATCTATCCATCTACCTATCTAATCATTTCTGTTATGGTCACCTAAAGGGATTGCGGAAGCATCATTTCTTTTATAAATTCTTATTATTTTAGGCTAGTATTTTTATAGATTATTGTATCCGTAATACATGCAAACAATTTTTATACAGACCATAAATAATAATAATAATAATAATAACTAAAACTTCACATGCGAACAAACATTCATTAAGAGTACTTAGATGACAACAGCCATTAAATGTTATGGTCGTTGTAAATTCTATTTGCATGGATACGATTATCGTTTCTTTTTAATTTTTATGGAGATGGGAGCACAGAAGAGGAAGTGTTTGTCAACAAGCGTTTTTAGGTTTTATCGCACAAAATTTTCAAAAGAGAGATGTGGCCTTTTTATATATATATATATATTTTTTTTTTATTATTTTATTATTTTTTCTTTTCTAGTGGGGGTGGAAAAGTCGGTGGTAAATGTCTGCCGTAGTTTGAAGCATTGTTTTCCAAAGAAAGATCAGATCCCATTAGCTTCTGCTGCCACGAAGGCACAAAATCCAACCTTCCGCAGTTTGACTGGTCGAATAAATGAATCTGAAAGTCGCAAACTATCCAGCAACTCCTTGGACACGCGACTCTGCATCCTCAAGACACGTGCCTCTCCAATGGCTTGCCTATGTCAAAAAAGTCATTTTCTTTTTTTTTTTTTTCTTTTCCTCGGTCCACTCTTGTCTGACAGAAACTCGTCGAGACTGCCCTTCTGCCCTTCCCCACCCAATATAACATTATTATTTATTATTATTATTATCATTTCCTTGCCTAACAGCACGAGACGCCACGTAGTATTTTTCGGAGTGGGGATGGGCTTGGGGGGGGGTGTGGTGGGTGAGGGATTCTGGAGACTACCGGGTCTAGGCTTCCATGCTGAGACCCACACATTCACCAAACAGAATCAGGAGCCTGACTGATTGATGCTCCTCCCCACGTGCTTAATCGCCATCTACGCCGTCCACGTCTCCCCCTCATAAATCTCGAGTTTGAGGTAACTTAAACTCCCATGTGGCACTCACTAAATGGACCGAAAACCCCCCACCCTCTCTCTCTCTCTCTCTCTCTCTCTCTCTCTCTCTCTCTCTTTCTTTACTTTGCTTCCTCATCTTCTTCTCTAATCTATTGTCGTGTTTTATATAAACTCATCACTTCTATACCTTTTGGTTTTATCTTCCTTCCTTGCTTTTCCGATCGCCTCCTCTTCGTCTCTTATCCTTCCTTTTGTTTTAGATGCCTAAGTCCCCGGAGATCGAGACTGGATCTGGCGATATGAACCAACTTACGCTTTCCAAAACCTTTAATGCTCGACAGAGAAAACTGAAAATCCGGAGACTGAAGTACACGTTTCACCAAAAGACTCCCGTCACCGTCTCCGGAGAGGAAAACGGGTGTTCGAGGGAGACATGTTTATCATTAACGCCCTCGTCAAAAGAGGAGCATTCACCCACTAAAAGCGAAGTCGCTTTATCAGGTTTCAAGGGCGATGAGATCAAGAATAAAAGTGGCAGCTTGCATGGTTTTGCAAGCGTGTCATACGGGTCAGTTTCGGTGACTGGGAGGAGGAGAGAGATGGAAGATGCTATGAGAGTGGAGTTGGGGTTCTTTAGGACCGAAAAAGGCCTCGAGTACGACTTCTTTGGCGTTTATGATGGCCACGGCGGTGCCCGCGTGGCGGAGGCGTGCAGCGAGAGATTGCACAGAGTGCTAGTGGAGGAGATGAAGGAAAGAAAGGGAGAGAACGGAGTGCAGTGGAGGAGAGTAATGGAGGGATGTTTTGAGAGGATGGACAAGGAAGTTTTAAAGGATAGAATGACGGGGTCCACGGCAGTGGTGGCGGTGGTCGGCAAGGAGGAGGTGGTGGTGGCCAACTGTGGGGATTCTCGGGCATTGCTTTGTAGGGCAGGCGTTGCCGTGCCCTTGTCTGTTGACCATAAGGTAAATTAATTATTGGCTTTCACTTACCATTTTACGTACAGCTTCTTTAATTTAGTCTTGCGTTCTTGTCGTCGATCATAAAAATCATTTTCTAGACGGGCCCTTTTTTTTTGAGTCCTCGTTCGTGCCATTAATGTTTTCCTTTCCCTCTCCCTTTCTCAACTCTTTCTGGTTCCAGCTTCGTCTGCAATTCCTCAAGATTCTGCCAACTTTTCTTTTTCAACATATTGCGTTGTTTTGAGTTTGAGAGACCGTGTCTCTTATACGTTCTTTACAAAAACAGCCGTGTCATTTATTTTCCTTATTCTAAAAAATTTATTTAGAGCAACAAGATGTTGACATCTCTTTTGTGCAAAAGCCTGACAGAGCTGATGAGTTGGAAAGAGTCGAAGCAGCTGGTGGAAGGGTTATAAACTGGGATGGACAACGTGTTCTAGGAGTTCTCTCCACTTCCAGATCTATTGGTATGTGTTATCAATTGAAATAACAGCTAATAGATTTTGTTGCCCCGTCTTCATGCATGGTTCTCTGGTGATTTGGGTCAATGGACATTGGACTTTTAATTCTATGCAAGCATTTAAAAAATTCTGCTGCACGTATTTTCGTCTCATGTGATGATATCACTCTGTCATTTCAATTTGTCTAAAAGAATTGACACCGCCGCAGAGAATAATTGGGCCATCTTAACTTGCATGGGTATATTTGTCGAGGGAAATGAAATGACAAATGAGAGTCCTGATAGGTGGCCCGAATCCTATTCCCTGCAGCCGAACAGCAATTATCCGGAATTTTGTTGGAATAGTATTGTAAACTTTTATTGATCAATATCCTGTTATTGGGAACAGATATCAAAAGACAGCTTATAATTACCTCTAGTCTACACATGGTACTCAAAACTTGGCGAGACCTCGGAAATCACGAAGCAATTGGCATAATTTGCTTTGTAGTTGAGAACGAAAAATGCCAATGATACCCCGTTAACTATCAATCTCTGTGATAGGTAGCTGGGCTTGATTTTAAAATTCTGGGTGCAGGAGATGAGTATCTCAAACCATTCGTGGTATCCAAACCGGAAGTCACAGTGAGTGAGCGAAGTGAAAATGATGAATTTATCATACTAGCGAGTGATGGCTTGTGGGATGTCGTTTCCAATGAAGTTGCGTGTCGTGTCGGGAGGAGGTGCCTAAATGGCCATCCGAGGAGGAGGAAGTATCCACGAATGATGAGCGAGAGTCATGCAGCTGAGGCAGCGGCGGTGCTAGCCGAGCTAGCGATGGCGCGGGGCAGTGAAGATAACATTAGTGTAATAGTAGTTGACCTAAAGAAACGCAGCAGTTATTCTTCTTGTTAAGGGAATATCCATGTGCACGCACAATACGCGTGTTGTAGGCTGTTCGTTATAAATGAGCCAAATAGTCGTCTTCCTTGCTTTCAACTATATTTTGAGCCACTGGCCATGGAAAGCTATCGTCAAGATACGAAAAATGCCTCACAAGGTGGCCTCCTCGGTCGATAATTTTTTTCGGAAAGAATAAATTTATTATATTTTTTTTTTTTTACTAGCAGATGATTTATTTTGTTGTGTATGGCCATTTTCTGCGCTATATCGTCAAGATATGTTTTCATATTATATCGTCAATCTCTACGGGCCACTCGATTCCAAATTCCTCATGATGGTAACCAAATAAATAAATTAAAAACAAAAAAAAAAAAGGAACAAAACTCGGTGGACGTCGCGAGTCACGATAGGCCATGTTCCCTTATCTTTTCCTTATTATTATTATGTTTTGGGGTGCGCACCATATTAACCTGATCTTATGGGAATGCATCAAGTTTGTTGTCTTGTGCGTGACCATCTATCTATAACATCTTTAGAACATATTAGGTGATTTAAAAATATTTCATTTTCATCGCAGCTATGGAATTCAAAAGAAATCATTTCGTCATAGTGAACTTTTGACAACTGAACCTTGGTTAGCAAGATGATAACTCATACAATATACATACCGCTTAGATCAATTGTACGTGTGGTTTTTGATTTGTCTTCGTTCGAATTATCATTCAAATGCAGAGCATCACCTTTAATTTTTCATTGTACGTGAGCCCCCACCTTTTGATCCCCTCGTCCTCCGGAGGCAAGTTACGCAACAAATAATTACGTCCTAATCTTGTTTCTAATATTACGCAGCAGTTCTAAGTCCACTTCAACTCTTACCAACTCCCATAATTACTTGGTAGAAGTGCGACAACTGAGGCATGCATGACCGGAACTTTTGTCCTTCCCTCTTGCAATCGAGGAGAGGATTTCCTGCATTTTTTTTTTTTTCAAGAAAGCGAGGGCGCTCGTGCTGCCTTTAAGGTCCTTAGGTTCTGGCTAATCCAAGGACTTGTATGTCCGGACCAAAGGCTGTGGCTGTGGCTGTGGCCCTTGAAATTGAAAGAGATCAGAGATTATATTACTGTGTAGTGAGGTTCAGACAATAGTTTTGAGAAGTACCTTAAACAAAAAAAAGAGTCATAATTGCAAAATCAACTCCCACCGCCCACCCAGCCCCCACCACAGAAATCAGGGTGGATTCCCATTTTCCACCCTTCTTCAATTTTCTTCTTTTCCCCCGCCCCCCCCACCCACCCCTCCCTCCCCGAAGAAGCAAAGTCTTGCAAGGCGAAAACCACCTCGCCTCTTGCCTGATTGGCTCTCCCTCTGTTTCTTTCCTCGACACGAACATCACTTTTGTATCACTTTTGTAATTGGAATTCCTCTATATTGATATGAATTTTAAGAATGGAAGAGATGTGCCGTCACGCGTTTCTTACACAGGGAGCCCGACGCGTTGCCCGTGAGCGTCATAAATTCTCTTTGTTTTCTCCGTTTGGTAACCCATTACCCCGGGGGGGGAATTTTCGGGAGAAATTTATGGTTTAATTGGTCATATTTATTTAATGTAAAATTGTTATAATTTTCAAAAATAGGATGCGACAAAAATAAATGGTAATGTAACTTAAAAAAGCCAAAGACCGAAGAACGGGTAGGAAAATGTGAAGGACTGTCGGGCCAAGGGCGACGGGGTTTGCTTAACTTTGGATCCGTGTTTGGAGCATGCAGATTTAGTCCTCCCGCACAATAATTGCTCATTCACGTAACGTGACAAGCGTCTAGCGTGCAAAGGACAACCAAAAAAAGAAAGAAGGGGGGGAGAATTAAACTACGGGAGGACAAAGCCACCCCCACCCCCAACCCCCCACCTTTTTTTTTTTTTTGGGGGGGGGGGTGTTGGTTGGTGAATGACGTCTCCTTCCATATCATGACGATAGAATAATAAAAAGGTGCAAAAATGCAAAGCGAATGCAGGCCAACCAAAGAAGTGCTCCCTCCGAAAGAGTCGTCTTTTACACTCAGTCCTTCAAAGCCCTGGATGTTCTCGCCGTGACTCTCGTCTGGGGGATCGATCGCATACTATTATATTATATTATATCCATCCTTTTTTTTTTCTTTAATTATTTGTTTATTCTAAGTATGAAAGTTACTTTCTTTGAGAAATAATGATTACACACCTATCGAAATTCATTAGCCCCCCCCCCCCCAAAAAAAAAAAAAGAAAGGGATCCAAAAGCGCTCCTTGGGTTAATTTCATTAGTGAATTAAGTATTCACTAGTTTAGGCATTCATTATACATATTTTTCATCCCTAACAATTACTAGTTAGTCGGGTTTAATTTCCAAAATGAGGGATTGGGGATTGAAATGACGTAAACGACTTTTTTTTTTTTTTTTTGGGTGGAAAGAATCACAGCGTTTAATGGGGATTCACTTTTAGAAACAAAATAAAAAATATAATAATAATAATAATAATAATAAAAAAATCGTCGAACATTGTCGAAGAATGGAATAATAAATAAAAAAAAAGAAATGGAATTTATTATTAACAATAAACAAAGGTAACGTCAAAGGAACCGTATTCCACATGTCACGCTGCAATAAAAGACAGCGTATTTACTTTCGCTCACAAATTAAAAACGCACGAAAATAACCATAATAATAATAATAATAATAATAATAATAATGACAACAACTCTGCGCCAATTTATTACGTCTATAGGAAGCAATGCCTCTACGCCCCCCATCCCTTCCCCAGGGACGCACGGAAGCCCTACAACTAAGAACAGCGACACACACACCCCCCCGCCCTCTCGTCTCCCTCTCCCTCTCCCTCTCCCTCTCTGTGTGTCTCTGTGTGCGTGTGTGTAGTACCCACAGATTAAAACGCTGGGTCTCTCTCCCCCTCTCTCTCTCTCTCGAGAGTCGTCCGTCTCGTTTGTGTTTCGCGCTCACACTTCACATATTGGCCAACATTAGACGCTGAGCGTCACCTTCTCCTTCCTCTTCCCCTTCCCATTTATCTTTCTCTTTTTGTTTTTCCCTTTTCTGCAATCTTTTTGCCGACATTAACGTAAGGTCAGATTTCATCTATGTCTCTCTTTTATCTCCTCTTTTCATTTTCTTTCTTCTTCTTCTTTCTTTCTTTTTTTTTTTTATTCTTTTTTTCTTTCTTCGCTTACTTTTTTCTTTTTCAAAATAATCTAAACTATTATTAACTCTTCAATTTCTATTTGCTTGTCTTGCTTTGGCTCTTTCTCTTTCTTGTTTCATTTCTCTTCCCCAAATGAAAAATCATCCACCGCCTTTCTCTTTTTTTCTTTTTTTTTTTCTTCCTTTACTTTGATTATTTATTTGTCTTTAATTTGGCTATTAAGCTATGAAAATGGAGGACACGAGATAATAAGTAGTGGCTTGATACGGAATTTGTTTCTTCGGATGTTTTTGATAAACCCTAACTCTCTCTCTCTCTCTCTCTCTCTTTTTCATTTTTTTGGTTCGTTTTCTTGGCGAAATTGGATCTTTTTTTTTTTTTCTTTTTCGTCTTATTTCTTGATATAATAACTGAAAGAAAAAAATAAAGTGAAATATTGATCGGAAAGAAAAAAAAAATTACTTTAAAGCCAATTTCCTGTTTCTCATTTTTCTAGCGGTTTCCCAGTAGCAGAATAGTGCTTTTTTTTTTTTGGGCACTTTTCCTTGTCGTTGAAGGAGCTTCTTGAATTTGATTTACTCGTTTTGATTTTCTTTTACTGAAAAAATTCCTATTTTTCGGTCAGGTACGTGGCGAGTGGAAACTTCGTTGTTCATGAAAAAGAGATTTTTCTTTATTTTTCTGCTGACGGATAATTCGTAGCTCTCTTGAAACCCTCTTTTTTTTTTTTTAAAAAAAAAAGGTGTTAATGTTTTGTTCTGTGGAAACTAATAAGATATATATATTGATCTTCTGTTTTTGTTAATGGATTTTTGGCGTGTGCCTCCAGTGACAGTATGATTCTTCGCAGCTTAGCACTTGACTTGATTAAGATTCTCTTGTTCCCTTTGTTACTTTCTCTCTTTCTATATACATCGTAAATCTATGTAGACTTGTTGTGGATAGATGGCATCATTATTCAATGTAATGATAACATGCTAAAGTTTTCAATTTTTTTTTTTTTAGTCGTATAAGTAATCTAGATAGCGTTACCTGATTATTTTGGCCGATAATATCGAAAAAAGATTCGTTTTAAACTTGATTTATGAAAAGAATTTGGCTTTCAATTTTTTTTTTCAAGGAATAGGTGTCTATTTTGCTTGGATTAAATAATTTTGTGAAATCTCTGCAAATTTTTACCTTATTTCTCTCTCTGTTTTTTTCTGCATTTTTTTTTGATACCTTCGTTACCTTGTCAATTACTATCATGCAGTTGAAGGCATTAAAGTCACTGCTTTTAGCATATGCATATATACAATTTGATTGAAATTTTGATGGCTCCAGCGATGCAGTTGAATGTTTGCAACTGTCCTGCAAAGAATGTGTGCATTCGTGGGATCAGTTGCGATTTGGGTATCGTTAATTGAACAGAGCAACTTGTGTTGTGCCATTGTTCTCTTTTCATTTTCTCCCTCCCTGTTTTCTTTTTTTTTTTTTAAAAAAAATAATTCCCAAGTTTGGTTCATCTTGACCCTGTCTTCATATGCAGAAGACTGGAGCGGGAGAAGAAAAGGATAATCTATGGAGGTCGGCGCAGGAAGAGGTTTGGAATGCCAGAGGATTACGGATGGGAAGGTGAATGATAGGAATGGTTTAGAGAAGTGTATTCCTTCTTGTTGCTTGAAGGCCAAGGCTTGTGCACCTGAGCCGGATGCAACGTGTCATTCTATTGTTGTTTCTGGGTGGTTCTCAGAACCTCGCTCCTTCTCTGGTCATTATCTTTCTTCTTTTTTTTTTTTTTCCGTCATTCATCCTTTTATCTTTTTTTACCTTAGTTTGTTCAATTTTGTGGTTCCCTCCGTTCTGGAATATCATTTTGGCATATGTTTATTCTCTCAGATTGGTTGCTATTGTTGACCCCTTTCTTCTTTTTATTCATCTAGGTAAGGCTAGCAAAAAGTTCTATTTCAACAATCCCATGTGGCCAGGTAGGCATTACTGTAATGTTTGCTGAGTTTTTATTTTTTAAATTGGTTTCTTGCTTTCCCAGAGTTATTAAAGTTTCTCGCTGTAGCAGCTCCATGCTAGTAAATATGCAAAGTTGGATGAATTGGTCTATTGTCTCCTTGATGTCAGACAACACATCTTCGGTCAATGTTATTTAATTTTATTTGCAGGAGAAGCTCATTCACTGGAAGTTCTGAACATTATATACCGGGGGAAGTCAGAGTACCAAGAGATCTTGGTTTTTGAGGTTTAACATTCTCAATTTTGTGGCCAGTTTTTCTCTTTCACTCTTTGTGACTCCAATGTGCATGCCTAGTGCATTTTCTAATGTCATGACTTTGCTGATACTGATTGTTCTGTCTGCAGTCTTCAACGTATGGGAAAGTGCTTGTCCTTGATGGTGTAGTTCAGTTGACTGAGAAGGATGAATGTGCTTACCAGGAGATGATAGCTCATCTTCCACTTTGTTCAATTGCTTCTCCTAAATCTGTGTGTATCCTTCTTTTCTTGTTCTGTTTTTTCTGATTTTAATGCTTTCCAGTTACTTTTTATTATATTGTTTTATTACTTCTGTGTTTGTTCCATTTAGTCATTTAAGCAGCTATCTTTGTGTTATACTTATATTTTTATTCAATGACACATTTACTTTCCAATGTTGGTTTGTGCTTGTTTAATATAATCATCTGATGCAGGTCCTAGTTGTTGGTGGCGGTGATGGTGGTGTTCTGAGGGAAATTTCTCGTCATAGTTCGGTTGAGCGTATAGACATATGTGAGATAGACAAGATGGTTATAGACGTAAGTGATGGTTTCATGGACCCCTCGTGTAATGGCATGTTTGTTATCCACCTATACCATCCATTTCATCTTCTTGTCACCTCTCATAATAGTGCTCTCTTTTGTATAGGTGTCTCATAAATTTTTTCCTGAATTATCTGTTGGATTTGCGGACCCTCGTGTCAGGCTTCATGTAGGTGATGGTATGTCTAGTCTGTAAAGTTGCCTATTATATTATCAAGTCATCAAAGGATTTGAGTTTTGTGCACAAACTTTAGATTTCAGGTAAACTTTTATTTTCTGAACTGATCAGTTGTCTGTGATCTTAACAGCTTTTGAGTTTCTACAACATGCTCCTGAAGGGAATTACGATGCAATTATCGTTGATTCATCTGATCCTATTGGTATGTTTGAGTTTGTTCCATACTCTATTTTAATGTCTACTTTTTTATTGCATTTTTTTTTCTTTGGATTAAGAGCTAGTTGAGTTGGAAAGAAGATAGGCAGCAGCAGCATGTTCTTGTGTAGTGTCTAAATAAGCAGTTGACATTAAAGATGCAGAAAATGGCAGATGTGATGGAGTCCTTTTTTGTTCTTTGGTATTATGTTGGCATGTGAACCTGTTTGTGTTATGCGGATGACATCAAATTTTTCCACACCATGTTTATCTGTGGTGGAAGCATTTTTTTTTCTACCATAGTATTTTTCATATCTGGCGTTGAAGTGATTCTGCGCCCATTTTAGGTTGCTGATTAAAAGTTCTTGCAATATGCTGCATATGGCTTTGGATTTTTTCTTTTTAAATGTTAAACAGTGCAAAAATGTTTTGAAACATGTTTGTGATAGTTTCTTGTTAATCTTCAGGACCTGCTCAAAAGCTTGTAGAGAAGCCATTTTTTGACACAATAGCTAGATCACTGACGCCTGGTGGAGTCCTTTGTAACATGGCTGAAAGTATGTGGCTTCATACTCATCTTATTCAGGATATGATCTCTGTTTGCCGGGAAATATTCAAAGGTTCTGTCCACTATGCCTGGGCAAGTGTTCCAACATATCCAAGGTGATTGCAGACTGTTTTTTGATTATAATTGTCTTACTCTCTTGGTTTTTAAGGTTGTTTTCCTGAGAATTCTAGTGATTGATTCAATGGTGTAGACTTGGTTATTTTCTCCAAGGCCATTTTTTGACTCTGTAGTTTGCCTCAAGTACTTTCTTCCTTGCACTGACATGGCCCCAATAAGTTACTGTGATTCAAAGCCATCTCATCTTGAATTTTAGGATTTCTGTTGTCCAATGGAGAATGTGCTTTACACATTCTTCTTATAGACTTCAGTTGCATTTTGTGGTATGATTCTTATATGCTTCAATATTTGATGCAGTGGTGTGATTGGATTTGTCCTATGCTCAAAAGAAGGGTCATCAGTCGATTTCTTGAACCCTGTAAATCCTATCGAGAAGTTAGATGGGGCAGCGAAGCATAAAAGAGAACTCAGATTCTACAACTCAGAGGTACGGAGCTTATTTGCTCAAGCTGGTTTGTGCTTCGCACTTTTTGGCTTAGAGAACCAGGAGCATACTTTAATGCGTAATAGGTTGATTAAAGCAATATTATGATCTCTAGCTCCTTGGTTGCTAATGAATTAATGTCTGATATGTTTTCTGGCCATAATCGTTCATTCCTGTATAAATGATATAATTGTATTATAAGTTCCGGCAAACATGAGATTGTGCAGCCTTGGAAATGAAAAATAATACTGTTCTAAACTCTCTCTCTCTCTCTCTCTCTTTGGCTGAGTGTTAAGAGCTTAATGTAAATTTTGTTTTATGCTAAACAGATTCACTCTGCTGCATTTGCATTGCCAACATTTTTGAAGAGGGAGGTTGCTGCACTTCGGGATTCTTCCACCCTACGAAATGAAATATGTGTATCTGAGGATACCAAGTGGCCTCTTTAGATCTTTCCTCTAATGAGTGCACGCACAAGAGGCGATGACTATGGGTTGTAGTTGGAGGTAGGGTCGCATACGTGACAATTGGGCGGACGATAGCCTTTACTCATTACTTCGGTCAGTCAATCAATTATGCTACACTTAAACAAGATGTAAAACCAAGATATAGTTATCATTGCTACGCAAGGTGTTGGGTCATCATTCTTGTCGTTGATTGCTTTGGTTGCAAGCCTTGAGATGAACGTATAGAAGTGGATGGATATGCATTTTGCGCTGGGAATCATACCACTCCTTGAAAAACCTGGTTGTGTAAACCATGGTATTGAACCAATGCCTTTCATGCTTTAGCTTGACCACTATGCATTAGTGGCAGTGACAATCTTGCGACTTCACCAACTAGAGCCCCGAATTAAGGGGAGGATGCTTAGTTTCTTATGTTTAACGTCATTTGATTCTGCTCACTGCTAGGTGATGAGGGGCCTGGTCGGAGGCACGTGGACGTATTTGCTATGAGGAAAGAAAATTTAATTTGTTACTTTCCATTGTGTTTGCCCTTTTCTCGTCCGTCTCCGAACCGGGGGGGGGGGAAGGCTCAAATAATGTTTTTCAGATTTCAAGAAGGCGATATGTTTCCTTATATTTTATTTATTTAAACATTTTCCTTATTCTTACAAAGCCAATGCCTTCAGGTGTCCTGCATCCAAAGGTGGGAAAAAAGAAGACAGCAAGTTGGACTAAAACAATGGCTCAGGGTTGAATGGGCTCAATTCCCTCAAAGAGAGGTCCACGTCCGCATGTAATCTGGTTCTATGTCTACGTAATTTGATGAACCAAACGAAACAGAATGATTCACCTAATCTGGCTTCCTGACTTTGTTCTCCCACCCTTTTAATAGGATTTATGTATTCAGGTCTGAAATTTGTGGATCTTTAATTCGAACGCGAAACTTTTCCCACTCAAGCCCGAGGCTCTGCCCCAAGCATCATCCGGGCTTCGCTATTCTCTTCTATTCAAGTTATATAAATCTCTCCGTGCTTTCTCGGATGAAAAGAAGGAAGAGTAACGTTTACATTCTAAGGGGTCAAATGAAGGAACCCCAGCATACGATTCCATTTCAGAAGCACCGTCATAATTTCAATAATATGAAGAGATTATATGAATCAACTGACAAAAATAATTTACAGCATGCTTCGCGTCATACAGAACTTCTAGCGCCTATCAAAATGTGGCGATCATTATAGTATTGCATAATCGCAAGTTCCCTCCGAATTCTTCCAAGCAACGGAAATTTACACCTCCAACGGAATGATCACGTGCCAAATATCACAACAGATGATCACACTTCTCCACGGCTATTCTGCATTGAAATCAGGCTCTGCTGGCTTTTGAGGAAGCATGGGTGGAACCCGGTCCGGTAATCTTTTGCGAGTACCACTTCGCCGTACAGCACGAAGTGCATTAGCAGCAAATTGTGAAGCAAATATGGTAGCACCTAGACTCGGTGAGCTGCCACCTGTCTTAGCCAATGCATCCTGAATCCTATTCTCCTCTTGCCGAAGAGATTCTTCAAGTTTCTTTTTGCTGTATCGACGCCATGCAGCTTGTATAAAACATGCTGCCCATGTCCTCCACTGCTGTGAGTAAAACCGGAAAGTGTGGCGGAGCTGCTTACTGTGAAGCCGCCGGAATTGGGAAGCAACAAACTTCAAGTCATCAGCCACTAGAGCAAAAGCCTCAACTTCTGTAATTGTTTGGACAGTTCTAGTTGAGATGGGAAGGTTTGAGGAGGAATGGGGATCGAGAGCCCATGTGAGAAGTTCCTCTCCACAAAAGTCGCCAGCCTTGAGGTACTCAGAGTTGAAGAAGCCAGTTCTTCCACCGTTAGTGGTCATGGTTAATAGCTTGCCTCGCATTATGAAGAGCATCTCATCAACCGGGTCTCCTTCCCGAACAACATAGCTTTCCTCTGTGTAGAGTGCTGGCTTAAGGCGGTCACACATGGCATCCAACAGTTGTTCATCCATTTTCTCAAAGATTGGCACCTTCAAAATTGCATTAAAATGAGAGCAAGCTCAAGATCTAATGATAATTACAGAAGTACGAAAGTTAATGACAATAACAAATAGTATCTTTTGATCAGCAAAAGGGACATATGTCAAGAAAAAAAAAATCAAATATGAAAAAAAAGCAAGGAAAATGTCTACTAAATTGGCAAGCAAAGGAACTTGCACCAACATTAACAAAAGGTAGTAGGAAATAAACAGGAATAACAAGGTCAGGTAAATTAAGAACCTTTTACCATAAAACATGTTCACATTTCAAGTGGGAGAAAAACTCACTCTCATTAGCAGAGCCAAGCAAAGGTGACGTTTTATGTCTCTCCTAAGATCCTTGGGAAGATTGAGGACCAGATTTTCTTCATCAACGCCTCTAGTTTCCTGCCATTTGTATTGTTCATATCGCCTAATCCGCTCCCTCAGATTCTCAGGAAGCAACCGGTGGGACATCCATTGCTCTGTATCCCGCCTTTTAATTCTCATTTCCTCCAATCTAGTAGTAGTGGATTGCAGATATGTCTGTTCCAAATTAACATTAAATCATCAAATGTATGTCTCAATAAAGTGCCAATTTTGGGTCCAAACCATTTCACTTGCTCATGGATGATAGCTAACCATATCCATTCCAGCAAAATAAGATATACCATCTTAAAAACAAGAAGAAAACAGGTAAAGTGATAGATGCATCCCCTGTACAGTCCGAAGGTAGTATCACAAATGGACAGTCTAACAGTTTGACAATGATATTGATTGCAAAATTCAACTCTGTCATTTAGTCAAGAGTGTATATGTGTGTGTATGCATGCATTGTGCAAGGAAGTGTGTGTGTGTGTGTGTGTGAGAGAGAGAGAGAGAGAAAGAGAGAGAGAGAGAGAGAGATAACAAGAACAAAAGCAGTCATCATTTATTTTAAAGAATTCCAACACATTTCTAAATTGCATTCAAAAGATGGGAGAATAAGAGCGGTTGGTACTAACCTGCATATTTCCAATGAGTAAAGAAAACAGCACCAATCCCTTAATAGAAATGAAAACTGCAAAGCAGATTTCCCAGACATAGGTACTTGTTGCAAGGTTTTGACCAAGGGAACTGCCAAAGAAAGAAGCATAAGATATTGCCTTTAGAAGTTATCAGCAAAATTCACGGTGCTCGATGTTCAATATTCTAAGTTTTTCTTTTTTTTCTTTTTTCTGGAAATGGATTGAGACTACAATGTATCATACAACAGACATATTATAAGGGATTTTCCACCAAATATCAACATGTTGTGAAAGAAAACATATCTATGATTATGAACCAATATTCAATCTCCATTTCTCTTATGCATTATGCACCAAACCACTTCTCTCAAGTTCCTTAATACAGTGATAAGCAATAATGAGAGATGTACTGAAAAGTGACAAGCAATTAGAGGGTGATATTTACACCTTGTTACTGTCATTTATTCCAATCTTATTTTACTGAAATTTCAAAAAAGAAAATCAGATGTACAGGTGAACTTAGTGTAAAAGCCCACAAAGCTAAGCTGTCATGTGTTTAGCATAACAATGGATGGTTTTAAAATAAGTTGTTGAGGGCAGTTCCACAGGCATGCAAGCAAACATGGTAAGAGTGCCAAATATACATTTGGCAAAACTATCACATGCCTTGCAAAAGGAGAAGCAAGAGAAAGCAGTTTTTCAATGACTTGCATCAGAGCATAAAATAGATTATCACAAGCACATACCTAAGATTTTGCAAGCCCCACCAAAAACAGTAGAAAAACTTTGGCAGAAAATCTCCAGAAGCAACAACACCAGACTCGAGGGCAGCATGGAATATTCCAAAATTGAACATCAGATTATCCGTCTGTATTGAACAGTAATCGTGCAGGAAAGAGTTATTTTGTACATGATCACCACAGTACAAAGTTTCCCGGTTGCATTGATTCCCACAGGCTTCTTTCCAGCATGTTGTTTCTCTTTCTATAGCAAACAAGTACCAAAAGGCTCCAACTAACTAAAAGGGTAGCTATTCAGTTAGTAGTCAAAATGATAAATTCATGCCAGAAATAGCATTTCAAATTACACTGACAATGTCCCAACATATAACCATAGCAAAAGCAATCTCTGGCTGCATCCGGCATACTTAATTTACTGGTGCATATACTGGAGATTCCATTTATGATTTTCAGATTTAGTACAATCTTTTTTTTTTTTTTGTCACAACACTTGCAACATTATTGTCCACATACAGAAAATGTTGAGGAAAAATGATTTCTACTAAAGGTGCATATATATAGTGCATTCCTCTCATTAATTTTGCCACAAAATAAGTAACATTATACTGTATAAACTTACATGACTGGCAAGCATGTAAAGAAACAGATTAAATGCAGCTCCAGCCCATGCAGTTTCTGTAAGTATTCCAGATGTCCTTGTAACTTCCTTGTACAATGGATAGATTCGCATAAACCTTGGCACATATTGGAAGAAAACAACAAATTTCAACAAGTTCTTTGTGTTCAAAGACCTTGAGCCTCTCATTCTTGGGATAACTATCAATATCACCACCTGGGTATAAACCATTTTGTCAGAATTCCATTCAGGATGTCCACTTCCAACACAATATGTCCATCAAGACAAGTTATAGATATAAAATTATAGAAAAGAAGCCCCAAGGAAGTGTGATTAACATACATTCCAGAACAAATGTACAGGTCAGGATAGAAGTTTCCCTCACCTGTGGGAGTGGAAGGACAGCAAGAATGTCAATTAAGAAATAAGACGACAGATATCTCTTAGCTATTGCCCATGCATCTTCCACGAGAACACCTCTTCCGAATACCCGAGAAGAAGGGGCAATAAAGCCAGTCCGGAATTGAAATATGATATGAAGTATATAGAAGAAATCTGTGAATGAACGCAAAACACTGGCTGTGATCTCCATCTTCTCATCCAGACCAAGGCATATCCTTTCATCATCAATGACTGGAACATAAAAGAACAATGGATCCAGTGAAACAGCAATCAAGCACGACAAAACAAATATCTTATTCCATCTTTGAAGGAAGGGCCCTTGTGGGTCAAGAATCTTCCCAGAACTCAATACTTTGCCAACAGAATTGTTAAATGAATATGAATTTAAGGATTTTCTAATCCTTTTAAAGCTTTTGGAGCCCGAGTCAAATCCTTTATGAAACTTTTCAGAAACTGATCTTATAGTCTTCCTAAATTTTCCTGGATATATCCCATTATTTGCAGAGTATTGTTCTTCAGAATCTTTTTCTGACTTCCAGTCCTGAAACCTGAATAATATCAATGTAAAAAGTCACTCCATACCATCCACTTTAAGGTGAAGCACTGACTGCAACAAAAAAACATAGAATACAATAACATCTATTTAACCTCAATTAGCAAAAAATATTCAACATCTAAAGACCATGGTAGAGACCAAGTGTATGACCACAATCAACACTAAAAAGGATGGCAGCTGGAAGGTAAGAAAACTAAGAAGGCATAAGCATTGAATGAAAAAGCAGACAACAAATTTCAAAGGCATAATGCATTGTTCCATATTAAAGATACTATTACAATGCTTTGAATTGGTTGGTTTGGATATATTCAATGTAAACCTACAGAAACTATAATTAAGAGGGGGGACAAAATCTAGGTTGGTGTTGAGATGAGAGCAAAATGATGACCTAAGCTAACAAGGGAATCTTTGGTTGGCAAAGACTCAGGACACCTAAATCTCACACCAAACTTAGTTGACAATACATTGGAATGGCAAGAAAAACTTCATGTAACCAATCCTAGTTAAATTTGAGATTAAGGCTTTGTTGTTACACACTATTGGTAGTGCTTGTCTACCATTGTAAGACAATGACAAAAGTTGAGATCTCCATAAAGGAAAGGCGTACTGAAACTTCATTTCAAACAACAAAAAGGGGCCTTTTGCGCTCCCAGTGTAAAAAGACATGCCTGAAAAATGCTATTAGACGCCTAAAGACAAAATCAACTTCGTACCCATAAAAATTGCAAACAAGAAGCGGCATGTAATTCCCAAAAATCTCAAAAAAAAAAAAAAAAGGAAAATAACGAAGAGAACTAACCTCACAGACTTCTCCAGTGGATAGCTCATGACTGCAACTTATTTAAGTTACAATTGTAAGAAAAATCGACCCTTAATGATTAAACAGACCCAGAATCTTCCTCAACTATGGCAGAATACTACACGTCAAGCCCCTGCAGCAGAATAAAAACAAGCAAAGAAATAAACAACACTTTCATGCTACAAAATTCCATTTTCAACCCAATTCCACATACATCACTTTACAGGCACCCGCAAACCGACATGGACCAAACAAATTCGAGAAACCCTTTTACACCAAAAAGAAAAAAAGCACTTACTGGAAAGCAAAGAACCATGAAAACAGCAAGGTCAATCAAAGACAAAAAAGAGTTGAAATTGAATAAGGATGATTGTCTATCTGATATTGAAGATAATCAGACAAGGCAACGTCCACTGTCCTAGCATCTAGCGCTTCAAAAATGTTAATCCGTTGTTAACGTCTACCAAAAATACTGGCTTCTCTTGTAGAAAAAAACAGGATAAGAATTTATCCCACCCACCCCCCCCCCCCCCCAAAAAAAAAAGGAGAGAAGAAGCGGGACCTGCCCTAACCAAAGACAGCCAAAAAGAGAAACCTTTCAAAAGACCCAAATTTTCGGACATTTGAAAATCGAACTGCAGAGTAACTGCTTCCCTTCCAACTTCCAATTCCCAATCCAAATTCTACGCCCAAATATATATAATATTTAAAGAAGCTTCAGAGAGAAAAATAAAAACAGAAAGAAAGAAAAAGAGAACGCAGAACTGAACTGGACATCTAGAATTGAAGCACAATTTGAGACTGCTCTGAGAATGAAGAGCAAGAAATCAGCGGCATGTCTCCTGAAAGGAAGTAAGGATAGTAATTGGGATTGCTCAGAAAGCAGAGACTTTTCCCTTATCTACCTCAACCTCCATTTTCTTTTTCTGGTGAGTTTTCTGAGCGGCGAGCCTTTGAAGACATGAAACAGGGAGAGAGAGAGAGAGAGAGAGAGAGAGAGAGAGAGAGAGTACGAAATCATATGGAAATTTCGAGGAAATGTACAGGTCAAATGGTCAACCATCCCCCACCCCCAACACACCCCACAAGTCGCCGTGACCCCGTCCGAAGTGTTGTTTGTTGCGTTATTTCTTTTAATTTATTTCTTTAATTTTTGTTTGACAAAAGTTCCGGCCTTAGCCGACGAAGCACTGGCCGTTGCCGAGGCCATAAAATGCTTCGTTTTCTTGGGACCCACTTGCACCAATTTTACTTCATTTTTATTATTTTGGCGTAGATTTTATTACTTTCTCGACGAACACTGTATGCTCTAATCTTAGACAAAAACAGTTATAAATATGTAATCAAAAAAATATGATATTATTATATTATATATATATATATATATATATTTGTTTATTTGTTTGTTTATTTGTTTATTTGTTTGTTTATTGTGAGTTTGCATTCTTCTTACATCACTTTTGCATTTGGCTGGCTGTTTAAAAATCTTTTCTTTGTTAAAAAAAAAAAAAAAAAGAAAAAGATGTGCGTACATTTGTCTCCTGCTTGACGCATTTCGTCCTTTTTTTTTTTTTCTTTTTTCTGGTTGAGACCGTGCTTCTCTTAAAGTTTGGAGTTTCTTTAAAACTTATTATTTTCAAAATTACAGTTCAAAAAGTTTAATAAAAGAGAACCGATGTTTAATGAAGAATTTGAAAGAGCAAACTTGGTCAACGAAATCATCATGTGGAAATCAAGAATACTGGTTAAGAATCTTTGTTCTAACAATTTTCGTGCGAATTTGTCGGGATGAAGTGCCTTCCAAATTGTTAACACGGCGCTTATTTGGTTGGATAGAGGAATGAAACGATGGAGTAGAAAAGGGGGAAAAAAAGGAAGAAGAAAAAATTTACACTTAATTCTAATCTTGTGAAAGCAATTGGGAAGGAATCCAATAATTGTGGCGAGCGTGACAAAAGTCAATTGGTTTAGTGAGCGCAGAGGAGACCAAAGATTGTTGACAAAACTCCCTAGAATGAGCAATAATAAAAATATGGTTTGTAACCCCTCCTGGAATCACACCAATAAGACTCTCGAGCAATAAAACCGATTCTCTTCTTCCCAGAAAAGTTGATTGGTTGGTGATTCCCAGTCTTCACGTCAAGTATGCGTCGAACAAAAATAGAAAAACATCAATCAGTTTCACAAAATAATTGTCATACGTAAAGACACTTGTTTTTGCCCGAACGTCCCTCTCCTCCTTCCCCCGCCCCCTCCGGCGGGACATTTGACTCCGGCCACCGATTTTACACCCCCCACCCCCAATGTAAGAGGATAAGGTGGTATCCTTTTTAATCGGCGTTGTTTAAATTTTCCAACAAATTAATTACTTGAAAAGTGGTGCCTTTTACCTATGTGCTTGTGTGCGTGCGTGCGTGCGTGTAAAATAAAACATATATAATATAGTATACATAACACTACCTAATACATATACTTTCATTTCTCTCAATTTGAGGGTGGGGTGGGGGGGGGGGTGCCGCGCAAAACGAAATAAAGAAATGGCGCGTAATGTCACCTTTTGGGGCTCACTTTCAAACAACATCTGACTCAGAACCCATGCATCCCATCGATAGGGCTGATGGCCCAGAAATAATGGGTGCTAAATTGTGATTGGCTGTCTTGGTTGGTTTTGGAGGAAATGATAGCCACTCGATTGGACGACGAAATCATGGAATAGGAAATCCTTCAAACATTTTTCGTTTCCGCCTTTACAAACATTTCCCCACCTGTTCATGTTTAGGTTATATAATCAAAAGATTTAAATTATTTATACACTAGGTTCAATTGAATCCAATTCAACTTAATTTATTTACATTCTTAACTCAAATAAACTAAATTTTTACGTAATACATAATTTATATTATAAATTTTATCTAATGATTTAATTTTTTTTTTTAGTATAATACTTTTTCTTTTTCATGTAATACATAGATATAATAATAATAATAATATAAAATCCCAACCCCAATTTCCTGCATCGTCTTCCACTTCATCTCCCAAAGGCTGGCTGAGCCTCTCTTTCAATCTCCGTCTCTTTCTGCATTTTTTCTATCTATTTATCTATCTATCCATCTATCTATCTATCAGCTTCTTTCGATCGAGAGAGAGAGAGAGAGAGAGAAAGAGAGAAAGAGAGGAAAAAAAAAAAAAGAAAAAAAAAATTGAACCGACCGCGGCGGCGGTGTCGTCGAGTGGAAAGCAAATTGTGATTTGCATCGTAATTAATATTAATATTACATCTTAGGAAATTCAGATCCTTGGCTTTCCAACCCGAACCCAAATATCGACTCATTTGTTTCTTGGACTCCATCGCATCCGTTTCAGACTACTCTGGGAGCCGCAACTCAAGACCCACCCACCCACCCTGCAGTTTGTCCTACTTCTCCCGGTACTACTAGACTAGAGATCCATTGTTAAATATTCCATTACAAATCCAAAGACGAGCCTTTTGGGTCGGTCTTTGTGTTTTATTTTCATTTTTTCACTTAGAAGAAAAATAATAAATTTGCTATTTCGTCGTTTACTATATTTCGGATTGCCAACCGCCATGAATCAGAATTCGAGTTAATTAAGGCCATGAATCAGAATTCAAGTTAATTAAGGGGTAAGATTTTGGGATTGATTTTCTCTCTCTCTCTCTCTCTCTCTCTCTCTCTCTCCATGATTTGAAATACTAATATTTCGGCCGCATTTGGTAGGCGATGTAATCATTCAAAAAAAAAAAATCCGAATTAAAAAGGAACTTAATTTCAATTTATATAATATAATAGTAGTCCTCTGGCTGGCTCTTTGTTTCGTGATTTTTAGTTCAGTTTTTTTTTTCCCCCTTTTAATATCTAGTTATTTGTAAAAGTAGTTTGGAAAAGGCAACCCTTTTTGATTCTACAGGTACGAAGATCCCCGCATTTCACATAATGATTAATTTTCTCCCATTTCTTGATCACCAGTGGAAAGATTTTAGAATCATTGCTTGTAATTACTGTTCATTCATTTTTCAGTTATCTTCTCATGTTTATTACATTCCAAATGAGACATTGTTGATTAATTATGTTCTTTTTGTTTAATGTTCTTAATTAATTTGTGGAGAAGCAGTTTGTGCTTTCTGGTTTTCATAATGTTGTTGGACTGTGGCAGTTTTATCTCCGGTCAGTTATTTGCTGCCAAAGCACTTAGATGGTATGCAACGGCTCACTAAGGACTGTGATTGCCCAAGTTGGAATATTCTCTGGTATAAGGCCTCAGTTCAGCAACGTTGGGAGGAGCTTGCATGTTGGTGGTGTCCGCTTAAGCTGTGTGCGGAATCGTCAATTTTCTAGCACCATAAGAATGATGGTTGATTCAAGCTCCACGGCAGATCAGGGACCCATCGTTGATTTGTTTCCCAAGAAAGATGATGATGGTGGTTGTGTTAGTGGAGGATGGAAAAGGTGATTGCAAGTTACTCGTTTTCATCCATATAGTTTTGTTGTGAAAGCTTGGGGCAATATATGCCGATAAGATTTGCTATAAGCACGGTGCTTTCACGTGCTGCTTTCCCTTGAGAGAATGCAAATATCTATAAGTTGTCCATGTGTGACAATATTTCAAAAGCTAAACTTGTGACTATTTAATGTCCCCTTCAGTTTTTCCTGTTGTTATATATATATATACGAAGCAATCATAGCCCACCCTGCTGTTTTGAAGCTCACAGGTTCACTAAGAGTCCGCTATTTCCAAAATAATAGAAAGCAAGCAACATTTTATTTTTATCTTTATTATTGGATTTGTACTTTGATGGCTTAGGACTATGATCTATCTCTTCATTTTTTTCTTTTTTCAGATGTTTATGCTCTATTAGTTTGTGCACACTTTTTCTTAGAAAATTAGAATCAAATGGACATTAACAAGTGTGTGGTCAGGGATATACCATTTTTTATCAGGACAGTAACCTTGACTTATGGTATTCATTTTTGGTCCAAGCTATTTTTAACCTGGTTCTTATCTTATTTGCAGTGAAGATGGAAGACTGAGCTGTGGGTACTCAAGTGTTAGGGGAAAAAGAGCAAGCATGGAGGATTTCTATGATATGAGAAATGCAATCATTGATGGGAAAGCAGTCTACATGTTTGGAATCTTTGATGGTCAGAGTCCTTAAGAATCCTTTACCTTAGTGAAGTTGACAAATTCTGTTCGTTCTGTATGTCATTTTGAGTCATTCAGAACCTGGTTCAGTGGAAGACTACGTGCTGGCATGTGATCTTGATTTTTCAGTTATTTACTGTTGACCAACTATTACATATATGGTATATGATCTGTGCAAGGGATGCCTAACATGCAGAAACCGCTTATACTTTTTGATCACACTTTTAGTTATTAATGGGTCATCATATATCAATCAGCATAAGCAGCCAATTGGATTCTTTGTTGGGATGTGAACTGGTGCCTAGGCTTTTTTGTTTTTTTTAAGATCAAGCTATTAGTTAAAAAAAAAA
>CM038602.1:269836-290214 GCA_021533255.1 Ceriops tagal
ATATATATATATATATGCACATATACCTCCAAAGTCCCTGCAGAATCTAATCCCCTCAAAATACCGAAAAGAAAGAAAGAAGAAAAAAAAAAACCTTCCCCTATATAAATCATCCTTTCACCATTGCAGGTCATTTTCTCCATCACAAGGCCCTTTGGTCCATCAAAAACAACTTAATTAGCAGAGGTCGCCTAGCCTAGCTACCGGGACATGGTAAGCTTTTCTTGTTTCATTCACCTTTTGTTTCATTTGGGTATCTCTATCCATACTATTCTTGTTTTGTTTCCTTGATTCATTCCTCTTTCAACATCCGATAATCGTGGAAAGAAAGAACTTGATCAAAGGAGATTTTGGGGTTTGGGAATGCTTTTTTTAATTTTTTTTTTTTGTGCTTAACCCTCATGAATGTCGTTTAATTATGTTCTTAAGCCCTTCCTTGTTTTGCTTCCCCGAGTTGCAATTCCGCAAGAAACACGGCAAATGTAACGAAAAGGCAGTTAACGTTCGTTTTATTCTTCCTTCATGAAACATCCTCTCCGACGCCAGTCCTCCTCACGCATGTCATCTCGCGTGAACAGCACTTAACTCGGTGCAGCGGCTTTGCTTGTCTAATGTCATTTTTCTCTGTTGTTTGGTAAAGACGGTCGCACTGACGCGAGAGAGAGAGAGAGAGGGAGAGCACAACTGAGTGGTATTTGGGTCTTACACGCGTCCATTCAAAGGGCCCCATGAGCTGACTGGGCCAGAAGGCCCTTTTGGACCTGGCACTACAGAAGTGCTTACAAGCTGTAGAGATCCATGCCATCAACTACCTGGGTTAGCTCAAATTCCATGGATAGAGGACAGGTCCCTGGTTGCTCGTAAATTTGCCCCATGTACAGGGAAGATTCTAGTATCCAGAAACTATAAAATTATTAGTTCCAAAAAGTCGGGCAGTTTTCCTTCTTTCATGGAATCTGTGTGGAGCCCCTCACAAAACGGTCAGCTGTCAAAGAATGGGACTAGTAAGTACCAAATTAATGGTTAATCTGCTGAGAATTGTCGGGGACAGGTCATTAGCCGCATGAAATGTGTCACTACCAGAGATATGCATTAGCCCGCATTCCCACTTATTCATTCGCACCTTGCTAGACCTATAATACTTTCTATTGTAGCAAACTAACGTGTTGATATTTCGATAGTCTGGTTGTCATTTACTTGGAGAGATAAACGTCTAAGCTTTCGTTCCAGTTGCCCTGCAGTTTCTTTGCAAGGTTTTCGGACACTTCGTCCTATGCGTCCTGTCCGTCTCTGACGAATACTTGTTTCAGTAGTCCAAAGCACGATTTCTGGTTGAATCATTTGACTTCATGGCCCGTGATATTGGTCCTTTTCTACTTCCTGATTGATCGATTAAGGCTACTCAACCATCTCCTCTTCTGTTCACACTTTCAGTGGCACCGTCAAGGATCGACTTCTTCTCTAGTTTCCTATAGCATAGGTCCTATAACTTGTGACATAAAAAATTATACACCTGGGCTTCTCATCTCGCCTGCTGGGGGTCCTTAATTTGTCAATCCTGGCCTTGGGAAACTCTAGTTATCTTTCGTCCATTCTAGTTCATCCATGATAGTGATGTCTAGTACAGTTATTGAGCCTCCGATTTTATCCGTGCAATTTAGTCCATTATGTGCTGTTGGGATGTAATGAGTCGTTTCAGCCCATTTGATCAATTTTATAACTGAGCCGAATGACCTATCCCTTTTGCATTTCCCAAATACCTCCTACCCCCTTTTTTTGTTTGTTTGAGAGGTTAAGGTGAACAACAGGCTTCTAAGTGTATTATTCATAAGAATGCTATAAGACTTATCAAGGAATCAATAAATCGCCAAATAAGGATGAAAGAAACGAAACATATATATTCTTTGGGCTTAATTGCAAATTAAGCTCATAGGTAGGCATTCGGAAAAGGTTTGAAGTGACACTGAACAAAATTTGACTACCGACAACGACATGTCGATGACATACTGATCTCATGGCGCTATTCTATTTGGTTAGTGGGATTACATGTCGCAACAAGAGAATAGGGTCACGTTGAAATGCAATTTCTAGCTGCATTCCAAACTCAAATATATCAACTGGCTCGGATTAATTGATTTAGGCACGCCTCTGACCACGATGTCGATACCATTGGTTTTGGGACCGTCTCCTTTTGTACTTGCACTTTTCATTCTCATTTCGTCAAACTACGTGTTCTAAAACTACGTGTGGGTCGACAGGAGGCCTTCTCGGTTGCATATAAGTTGATCATTTACATGCTATAAATATCCTTATCCCAGGTGATAGACATAGCAGCTGAAGCGACCCAATTACTTGCAAAGACTTAAGCATGCATAAAATTAACAGTGAAGCGCAGCGCAGGTACATGTTATAAGTGATATATTTGCACCATGGTTTTACACCAGCCGAGTTATACCACGGGAACATTTATAGTTTGTACGCCATAGACTTCTAGTGTTTTACACCATGTTTTTGTTGGAACGGCATCTTTCTGAGATTCCGCTTCTTAATCTGTGTCGTCACATTTCTTGTTATTCTACCTGGAATAGATATGTCGAAGAAAATTTTGGATAAGTTTAATCAGGCAATGGGATCACAAAGATCATCTTCGAACAAACAGAAGGTGCAGGCTGGTGGAGATCGCCCAACAAATGCGAGCATATCTAATCCAGGCCATCTTCTGATCAGCAGGGAAGTTACTTCCAGAGATGCAAGCTATAATTCATGGCTGGTACGTATATAAAGTTGCTGTTGCATCTATGATGTCCTTGGAATTTTTGGCACGCCACAATATTATATCATTGTTCGACCGCATGTGCTTAGTTTCGAGCACATATTTCCACAAGCAAAAAGACCGTTAATGTAGCGGTAACAGTCGTCTTACTGTAAATGTGAACATGAAATCACTACAGGTAGAACATCCGTCTGCTTTGGGCTCGTTTAATCAGATGATGAAATCAGCCGAGGGTAAAAAGATCATGTTGTTTTTAGATTACGATGGTACTCTCTCGCCAATTGTAGACGATCCCAATTGTGCCTTCATATCTGATGACGTAAGTAAATGTAGCGGAGAAGCTAATTGATTAATATACACATCGTTCACTGCTAAAGAATCTTTTTAGTAATGGCCAATTCCCTTGCAGATGCGGGCATCAGTACATGAAGTTGCAAAATATTTTCCGACAGCTATAATTAGTGGGAGGAGCAGAGACAAGGCAAGTAGTGCTGAATTTTTTTCACTCGTGTTTGTGTTTCTCTTTTTTGTTTTGTTTGTTCTTTTTCTTTCCTTCATGTTTTCATTTTTCCCTGTTTAATGCAGGTAAAAGAATTTGTACAGCTTAGTAATGTATACTACGCAGGAAGCCATGGGATGGACATAGAGGCACCACCCGGGCCGGCTAAGTCGGTCGATGGAAAGTATCAGATCGTTGCCCACGATAAGGGGGTAGGCTTGATTATTACTTTTTATCTTTATTAGAAATTTCACGAGCTAGTAAAATGGGATTTAATAAACTCTCCCCTCTCCCCCTTCCCCCCCCCCACCCAAAAAAAAAAAAAAAAAGGCACCAACCCTTACAATAATTAAGTTCTATATTACACTACTGATTTGTACGAGGAGTATGAGCATACAGGATAACATGTCGCTCCAAGGCTCTAACCATTAGCATGCTTAATTCGTAGAATGAAGTTGTCTATCAACCAGCCAAGAACTTTTTGCCCGCAATTCAAAAGGTAAACTTTATTCCTTTTCTTTTCTTTTTTGATTTTTTCGTGAGAGCAATTCCGTTTGAATTTTTTGCATCTCTCTCTCTCTCTCTCTCTCTCTCTCTCTCGGCAAGTAATGACAATCTACGCGTGTCTGAGTAGATTAAGGAAGCATTGGAAGAGGAAACCATCAGGATTCAAGGTGCTAGGGTAGAGGACAATAGATTTTGTGTCTCCGTACATTTTCGACAGGTTCGAGCAGAGGTAAATGGTCTAACCATGATAATAACAAATCCTTAATTTGTATATTGAACTGGAGTTCTTCCTTATTTATCGAGAGAGAGAAAAAACCAAAAAAAAAAAAAATTGTGCCTTGAGAGAGGAACTTACAATATTTTGATTGCTTCTCGTTAATCAGGATCAGAAACTATTAGAGGAGAATGTGAAGTCTGTACTTCAACGTTACCCAGAATTTCACTTAAGTTGGGGTAAGAAGGTAAGGTTCCTGGATATGCAAAACTTTTTTAAGCCTTCCATGTCTATGGCATAAAATTCTCAAGTGAGCTCTGCCCACCGTTGAATTATATAATCCATGTTTATTTTCATAGAATTTTGCTATGTCAGTTTCTTAGTAGTAGAGATGGCACGGCTTCATAAAATTTGGCCAATAATTATACGTCGATGGATGGAAGTTTTATTGTAGAACTTTTCAGTCTGTGATAAATGAAGCCATTATCTAACATTTACGAGTGTTAAAACTTTGTGAAGGTGATGGAAATACGACCATCAATAGAATGGGACAAAGGCCATGCTCTTGAGTATTTCCTCCGGTCTCTTGGATTAGGTAACTCGAGCGACTTTCTCCCTGTCTATATCGGAGATGATCGGACCGATGAAGATGCCTTCAAGGTAGTGTGCTGCCGCCGGACCATATCATGGGCTACCGTCAGTCGGCTCATTTTGTCATTACTAGTGAAAACTTTCTTAATTAATGATGTTGTAGGGTTGACGGGCCCATATTGGAATGGAAGAGAAATTCCTGCTGGAGCCCAAACAGAAAAAGAGAATAAAATAATAATAATTATTATTAAATAATAACACCGGATGTGCATGTGTAAATTGTCGTAAACCCAGCCCACCTAAGATGCTCAAAGTGGTTACCAAGACATGCACGATTCGCCCAAAATCATTGCCACTTAATTTGCCAATGGATAGATAATTAACGGTGAAAGTCTATGAACTGTGGCAGGTCATACGCCGTCGGAGGCAAGGGTATCCAATCATCGTCGCATCGAGTCCAAAGGATACTATGGCTCGATATTCCCTCCATGACCCCTCGGAAGTTTTGGAGTTCTTGTTACGCCTAACCAGATGGAATCGGTCCTCTTCTTCATGCAGATCACATGCTCAAATCTAGGGTGAAGGGGATTAGAAATTCTGATTTTTTATTTAAAAAAAATTAATACTCCTTTTATTTTATTTTTGTTCTTTAATGGATGTCCCCTCGTCTGTCTTGTGTAAAATTTAAGGTTAAGGTGCTTCGCAAGGTTAATGAGGAAATTGAAATGTGGCACGAATCAAATAGAGCTCATGAGTGGCCCAGGCCCATTAGTTGAAACCATCTCTCTCTCTCTCTCTCTCTCTTTCTCTCTCTCTCTCTCCCTCTCTCTTCATCAGCCTCAATAAGACCCCAACGGTCAAAAAAAAAAAAAAAGCCCCGCGAAAGAGGGATAACTAGCTATATGTATAATTTATCTATGTCTCCTTCTGTGTCCGCCTTCCCCACCAATCTCTCTCTCTCTCTCTCTCTCTCTCTCTCTCTCTCTCTCTCTCTCCTGTTATCCTCCATCCAAACAACGCCACGCCAACGACTTCCACCACCGCCACTGGCACCGGCATGTTTCTTTTGCCTAATTCGTTGAAGAAATCCGGATTTCTGGCAGTTTCCTGCAAATTTGATCCTAATTCTTTAACAACTGCCGCTGCCGAGGAGATTAATTCTAATTTTGATTCTAAAGATTCAAGATTCGATCGCCTCGGCGTCGAGGAATCAAGAATAGATGAGTTCGAACCAAGAATGCGAATCTTGTGGAGAAAGGATGGATGAACTGCAAGATAGGCCGGCTGGTTTTCCTCATATGCCCGGCTGTGGGCTAGGGCTAGGAGAAATTAATAGACGAGTTTTTTTTTTTTTGACTTCCGATTGGTTGAGTTGGTAACCGTTTCGGCTTCAAGAGATGCGATTCGAGCGCCTTATAACGCCAATCCGAAACAGGCTGCCAAGCAGAGCGCTCTCTTGGCCTAGCTCAGTCGAAACACCTCATTCTTTATTATTATTCGAAGGAATTTGTTTCCATTAACTAATGAAACAAAAAAAAAAAAAACTGCCAATCGAAAGGGTAATTTGCTTTTTCTTCATCGTCTCTTTGCAGTCCTGAGTGAATCTGTGATTAGGAGGTTCGAACAAAGATAGCACACGGTCGACAGCCAAGTAGTAGCCGAATACCTTCCCAACGAAACAATCTGGAAAGCCTTGTAGTCTTCTTTCGTTGGTAATAAAGCTTGTTTCTTTAGTGCTATCTGCGTATTACAAAAAGCTCGTTTCTTTATCGCTCTTGCCTTCGTTATTTCTATTTTCTCTTCTACTTGCTTGAAATTCTTAATTACCTTTTATACACTGTTAAGTGCATCTCTCTTGTGTCATCCCCTTTTTCCCTTGTTGTTTTAAGACTTGAAGCCAGTCCTACGTCTCCTATCATCGGGTGTGCACTTACAGTTTGCGAGAATTGAAGCAGCATGCGTCAGGAAATGTGGATGAACCCCTTCTGAACCCTGGCATGTCCGAAAGCTACCATTGCGTGCGGTCATAGTGAGATTTATTATGTTATTGATGTTCTGGTGATCTTGCAATGGAAACAACAGGGCTTAATGCTGTCTGTTTGGTTCTTAAGGACGTCAGACAACAGTGGTTTGTTTCTAAACATTGTTTGATGTTATGACTTTGGAAGGCTGACACAAAAAAGTCTCAAACAAGTCACGGTTTGGCCCAGTTATCTCGACTATTTTGTTCACTGTTGTTGTTGGATTAATGACGTATGAAGTTTTCATCTCTGTTGTGCAGTTGTATTTTAATATTTCCATCTTTTTTTTCGCTTATCTTTTGTTTCCTTCGCTTCCACCGGTAAAAAGAAAGAGGAAAAAAGTAAAAATTTTTTCTACTCTTATCATGCATGGAACGTATTCCTCAGGCTGTTTGGTGTTGCTATGCTCCAACGGAATTGAATAAAGAAATTATGGCAGAGAAAGTAATTAAACTTATTTTTTCCTGTGCCTTTTTTTTTTTTTGAACACACCATGCAAGGCAAGAGATTACATACGTGTTCAGACAGCTGGAAGCAAAATGAGAGTTTCAGTTTGTGAGTATGATTCATTTTGTGATGCAACTAGATCGTGCTAGAGAAGAAAGGAAACTTAAATACAACTGAAAGACTTCCTATTGTGCTAAGCCCAGAAATGTAGTCAAACGAACACAAATTCTGTACAGTTCATGATATATAAATATACGCAAATATAAATTAAGAAGGCTAACTGTATTGTTCCAAAATGAATAAGACCCATTGGCCTGGTGTCTAAAGCTCCCATTGCTTCTGATTTTAAATAAAACGTCCGAATAATGATGCTGATACTCTGATTCGGGGCAGTAGTGTTCCCTTTATCTTAAAACAGCTAATAAGAATGTCCATTCCACGCTGAATTAGAACAAAACCGTGGGCAACTGGGCAGCATTCCTATATACAACCAAAGAGTATAGAAATACGTATATTTTAGAGTGAAAGGGAGAACAAGCTAGAAACTCCAAGTATCACAGAGGAAAAGAATCCGTTCGTTCTTTTTCTTTTTCTATCATACTCATTCAAGTGCAACAAACCTTATAACAGTGTGGTTCTTCAGAATGTTTGAAAAATGGGAGTGTTATTGCCAGTACGAGTCCAGGAACTCCAAGACACAAAAGCCCGAGAAGCTTCACCCCCGTGCAATCATAGCCTCCACCATATCTCCACCGACCCGGCCTGTATTTTCAGACGCGATCAATTGGTTCGGTCTGATTCTGCACTGCGAGCTGCTCTGACACATCAGCAAGTGATTTGAGATTGCACTTGATCAAAACTTCAATAAAGTAGCGAGTCTCATCCCTCGTATTCCCGTTGGGCACATCCACCACAAACGACTCGATCACCAGAGTTCCTGGCCTTCCATCAATACTCTCAGGATGAAGGGAAATGATTGAAGAATAGTTCTGGAGAATTAAGAACCAAGTTGGGTAGGATGTAGTTAATTGCAAACAAGTGGGGAGCTCATACATAAATGGCCAAGCAAAGTAACTGAATGCTTGACATCACTTAACTGCAAAGCCAAAACCCAAGCGTATTTTTACGATCGACGATATTAAATAACCTCAAATCATTTTAAGTTCTGAAACTTGATTCTCGACACATTCTTTAATGAATTTCCAAGCGATGAACTTCAATTGCCTTAGAAACTCAAACTATGCGATCAGATGTACTTAAGGATTAAGCACTGCGAGGACAAGACTTTAACTAGCAGTTGAAAACAGTCTTCCTAGATTAAAGGATGATGTAAGCAAAATAAAAAGAGTTAAGGGCTTCGGGAGGAGAGAAATTACCTCAAGTCTGTGATCCCCGCCAATAATCCTGATGCTAAGGATATGCTCATCATCGTTGAGAAGTTCTAATCTTTCTGTGCTTGTGGTAGCAGGGAGCCCCGACTTAACATCAACTTTTCTCAGACAACCAATTTGAAGATTTCCTTCGGATATACACCTGCTGACAAAAGGCTTGTACTTCTGTGGTTGATCAAACCTCCTCACCAAGGACCAAACCTATCAGAGACAACACACAAAGACAGACTCTGACACAGTTAACTATGTTACCGGTGCAGATAGCAAAACACAAGGGAAAGGAAGAGAGAGAGAGATACGAGAGGAACAGGAGCTTTGATGTGCTTAACGAGAGCAGAGCTACACTGATGATTGGCAGGATCATGACTGTGATGCCTCCTGATGTACTCACCCTCACATCCATTTGCTACATCCGCCCTATTCATTCTCGCTTTCTCTCCCAGCAAAACACGCCCTAGAGCTCTCTCTCTCTCTCTCTCCCCTAATGAAACAAGAACCGTCGTTGACTGGAGAGAAAGGCGGAGTCTTTCCACTCCAAAACACCGCCACGGTCACAGCTCTTGTGTCTGCGCCGGGGACGAGCTCGAAAGAAGAATCGGTTCTGGAGCCGGCGGTTCAATTAAGAGTTAGCGTGGGCGAGTCACCGCCATAACAGGCAGGGACCACAAAAAGCCTCTACCCTCTCTCCATCGCCTCGTTGCCCCTCTCCCTCGCCCTCCACAACCCCCCCCCCCAAAAAAAAACCCGGGGGGAGTTTTAAATAAAAACCGAATAAACAAAACTAAACCAAACCAAGCCCCAAAAAAAGGAAAAAAAAAAAAAGGGAAAAAGAGTGAAAAACATCACTCCCTCATCCTTGATATTAATTAATCTCCATAATTTGGTAGAAAATGAATCATTCACTCACTGCTCTTCCAATAAAGATATATATATATATAAGGTAGGTAGGCCTTAGATATTTCAAATGCAGCCGACTATGAATACAATTGATTAGACAGAAATTATACACACACACACACATATATAGATAGGTATAGAGATCTAAGGCCTACCTTCCTTCCTGGTCAGATGAAGTTTATTACTGGATATGACAGTAAAATTTTTAGTGAACACCTTCCCCCCCCCCCTCAACAACATTATTATGTTATATCTTATTTTAAGTAAACATTTTAATCTTCTCTTAGCAAATAAAGAATTTATCATTTTTCCACCAAAAAAAAAAAAAAAGGGCCAGAGAACAATTTTTTTTCAAAAAACAAAAAAGAAAATAAAATAAAATAACAAAAATGTACGGTGAAGGTGAACTGTTTGTTGGCTTAAATGGCGTCCAAGTTCAGAGTATATACCAGCCCCACTAAATCAGCCCATCCCATTCCCCGTCTTTTTGTTCAAGAATCGAAAGAAAAATGTGAAAACGACACTATTATTTATTTGGCACCTTCTTTTATAATATTAATGGCTACTTACTTAATGTGTGTTGGGGGTGAGGTCGCTAAGGTCACCTCATTGTCGTATTATTATAATATTGTACCTATTAATTAATTAATTACTTAACACACACGAACTTTCTCTACACACTTCTGGAATCTTCCGTATTTATGCCCGCATATATATTGCTAGGGAAGGGGATCCACTGTTTGTAAGATAATCAGAGACAATGAAATGAATGTTCACGCTCTTCAAAATATATCAATGTAGTGCGCCCCGATTTCAGAAATGTAACAAAAAAAAAAAAAAAAAGAGCAGCTCTGTAAAAAAGAAATATCCCTCTCTCTCTCTCTCTCTCTCTCTCTTTCATTCTTATCCTTTTATTATTATTATTATTATTATTATTATTAACACAAGATTTATAGATTAATTGCTTTACGAAAGAAATCAGCGCTGCTTTCTATGAAAATGAGAGAGAGAGCAACTGACCAACCATTTGGGTTTGGTCGATGGGGGGAATTGGAGTCCACATATTTTTGTTTCCTCAACCCAAATGTGCAGAACACATAAAAAATTGATTGATTCTGGGCTGGGCTCTCTATTGGACATGGATATAAAGTTTGTTCCCTCTCCCTGCCTCTGATCCTACTACAATCTTTGCGCTTCCCGTCCCAATATGAGAAGCCTTACAAAGCACCCACCATCCGTAAGAAGATGTGCAAATAAATCCCACACGTATGTTCATACCATACCATACCATACCATACACCATAAACTATGTCCTACATAGTCCATAAGCTCATTTATTATTCCGGTCGACTTGAATGTTCGTAACAGTTTCTTTTGGATCTTTTTGCTAGGACAATGCAACGGTAATTATGGTTTTTTTGAGTTGCGTCGCGCACGCTCCGACCAAATAGGGAGTAGTAAAAATGGGGTTGGCGAAGGGGAACCTCCACGTTGTAGAACGCTTGGATTTTAAAGCGCGTCGCCTACCGAGGATCTTCCAAAAGCGCCTGCAACGAATAAGTAGCGCACGATACGCATCAGCTTGAGCACCGTTGGGTGCAGCCAACGGTGGCGGCTATTGGACAACCCCCCCCCCCCAAAAAAAAAAACTTGTAGCACGTAACAACACTCTGTTGCGCAACAAAACAAATGCTAATCCCAATTCAGAATCTGCATATTGTCCACAATTCCCTCAACAAGACATTTAAAATGGTTAACTTTTCAAGCACAGAAATAGGACAAAACATGAGTATCGGTAACATTCCACCACTTTACCATCAAAGACAACCATAATTCAATCAGTCAACGATCTCCAAAAAGTGCTCAGGCCAACTTCATAGATGATCTGACCACTGAAACTAATCAAAGAGATTACGCTTGTGCCTTGATGGTCCAAATTGCCAAAGTTCTTCTGATATTACTAGTTTTGGGAGGGCCATTCTCCTTCACATTGTGTGCACCGCACAGCATGTGAATATCAAGCCACATAATAATTTAGTTGCAGATTTGCTATTGCATAGGTCTATATGGAGGCATCATGGCAGGATGTGGTAGGCCACCTTGGGGTGCCATCTGCATCATTCCAGGGCCCATTTGAGGTGGCATGGCTCCCGATTGTGAGTATGGATGGCTATTCACCTGTGTAGGCATTGAATGAGGTACTGGTGGTACACCGGCAGCCCACCCAGAAGGGTGAGGCATAACTGAATGCTCTGTTGTTGGAACAAATGGCGTCCCGCTGTATGGATGGGTAGGACCAGATGTCTGAATTGGCTGTTGCCCCAAAATTGAAGGCTGAGTGTTCACTATAGCAGTGTTGGGGACCGTATAGTCCCTGCTCCGATCATTATTGACCTGCAATCAGCATAATCAACTGTAAATTAGATGCTCTGCTTATGTATCTCAACGGATTATACCCAAAAGAAGAAAATTGTTCAAAAGGTTCAGAAGGTCAATCAATCAAACTGCAACTGCAATCCAATCTAGTAAAAATTAACTCACTGATGCCATCCGCACAAGACCTCCATTGAATTTCAAAGACACAGTTTACTTACCTTTATACTGAGATCAGTGTGACGAGAATATGAGATATGAAGCTTGCAAAACCCTCCATCATAGATGCAGTGTCCTTCCAATGCTTCCTTGGCTACAATAGCTGTCTGAATATCTGCAATCAATAGCAATTATCAATGCCTCAATTTCCATTCCATGAGACACATAATTTAGTATTCAGACACTTTCTGAAATCTATCATTCTTGATGTACCCATTGAGTGAATTCTCATCTTTCCCAGTCAATAACACATGGAGTTATGCCCCTAAATAGCTATAAAGATGATAGGCACTGTTAAATTGGAAAAGAACAGCTAATTTCTTTAATCCCTCAGAAAAGCTTCATCAAATTGAATTAAATACTGAAACTTCCTAACCTTTCTTCCCATCTATAGTACTAATACATTGCAAGCCTAGTAAGGGTAAACCAAAAAAGAAAAGGTGCTGAAGCCCTTCCCTGAAAAACATAATATGTGTGTGTGTGTGTACAGGCAAATGCAAATATATTTCATTCCAACCATCTCAGCTGTCTTATGTAAACTTAAAAGCTTAATCAACAAATTACTTTCCCGCAGCAAAGTTTGTTGCCAAAACATGTCTTGGGAAAAAAAAAAAACAGTTAGAATCACAAACACACCAAACAATTAAGGGCTAATCAAATCATGACTTCTGAAAAAGGCCACCGGGCTTACTAGACTGCATTATTTCCATTAGCTGAAAAGACAGAAGCTTAAAGTATACCAGGGTACTGAATTAATGCCTGAAGTCCACCATTCTTATCAAACATAGCAATCTTCTGAACAGGTCCAAAAGCAGAAAAAACCTAGCATGGAATTGGAGGAAAATTTAGACAGGTATAGCAAAATAAAAATCACCAAAAAGTTTAAGTGATGGCAAATACCATGTGTAAAACATCCAAGGTGACAGCATATTGCATGTTCTCAATTGATGCAAGAAGAACATTGCTCTCAGGCTCCAGTTTTTTCCCATCAAGTCCCACATTGACCTACAATGATGGTAAGTAAATATAATTCAATTAAACTGCCATCAAGAAAGCACAAAAAATGAGGAATCAGAGGGTAGTCTGAAAAAATTTATGGACACTAATAGATTATGACTGGGAAAATTCTTTGTTTTGCTGGAAACTACACAAACAAAAATCTCATGCTGTTTTTGTTTTCAATTCATTGCCAACATATTGAGAGTAAAAAAAAGAAAGGAAACTGCTGATCATATTGATGGGTGAAAACATAGATGTGTTGCCCAACGTAAACCAAAGCAAATACAATGTGTGTAAGACAAAGCCCAGTCCATGATGCTCTGTGGATAATGACCTGTATGACTAGTAATTATAATTAGCAGTGCCTTACCAGAGTACTTCCATCAATTGCTGATTGTGCAACAGGAAGGCTTGGATTGGTGTAGTCCCTGAATCCACAAATTAGCACAAATTATGAAAACAATGATGCTAAGGAAGCAGTCAAGAACAACCTGCAAAATAATAAAAAAAAGATGGAGAGAGAGAGAGAGAGAGAGAGAAAAGCAGGGTACCTGCTCCGGTGGCTCTGGAACTTTACACTCAAATCAGTATGAGCAGAATATGTGATCCTTAGGGTACATGGCCCAACATGACCAGGAAGCAGATAACTGGTGCACAGGAGAAGAGAAGTTAGATAGATCGAATGAATACCTTAGTCACAGAAAGGGCCATCAGTTAAAAATGTAGAGTAATCAATGTTCAACAAGGCAAACTTTTGTTACAAAATAAGCAACCCATTGGCAGAATATAATGTCATATTGGAGTATTGTTCTAAGCAACTAACAAGGTATAGGAAGCCAATATAATTAGAAGGTAAAAAGCTCTAGACAGCAATCAAATGTTTAGCAATCAGAAGAACATTTGTGCCAGGATTTTTCCAGAAATTCACTGAAATGTCTTCAGTTTCAGTTGACATGAAGTCATATGTAAGTCTGTATGTCCCATAATAGTTGGGCTGAATACCATGTCAAAAAATTAATACAACTGTCACCTAGGGATGTTTCTTCCATCCAGGGCATTTCTTGCAGATGAGGCAGTTTCTATGTCAGAAAATTGCACCAAGGCCTGAAAAATAGACATGGTTATATGTCCATGCTGAAAAGGCACAAAGATATTGGGACTAGATTAAACACAGAAACAATATAGACCTGGAATCCAGCTGTCTTCTCAAAGGTAGTAATCTTATGCACGAAGCCAAAGGCAGAAAAAACCTGCACCAATGATGAGGAAATGCAGTATAAGATTTCCAAAATCCATACAGTCATAAGCTTTCCTATGTAAACAATCAGAACCAGAACACTTTGTTCTCTGTGTAAAGCTAGATGTATCCTTAATATTGCAAATTCCAACTGAAAATATATGAGTTACCAACTCAATATCTTTGAGCAATGTTTGCAACTGCCAGGAATATGCTAAATTAATGTTCCATCTCAGACAGCATCCATAATCAAGCTCATGCAAGGTTGATAAGCCACTCAAATAATGGGTAACAGAGTAAAATGGAGGTAAAAACACCAATAACAATCCAGAAACCTATCAATGTTCACCAGCAGAAAGGCCAACAAATATGGGGTTTGTGCAGTGAAACTTGTATGAAAGTTCTGCAAAATGAGTAAATAGTACGACTTCATAATATCTAACAACTATCCTGTTCCATGAGCTCAAAGTAACACTACTCTCTACTGTCAGGAACCATGTGTGCCTCAAGCCAAGATTCTCACTCTGTGACATGAGATTCATTTTATGTCAGCCATTCAATTTCAATATGCATGCAACAAATGAATAAAATTAACTTAATAAATTGCATAAAATATCACTTAAAGAATCTTAGACCAAAAAAAAAAAAGGGACAAAAATCTAAATAGTCTCCTAAAGTTGACTCAATATAACGAAACAAGTCAGAAAACTTCCGCAGAAATTCCTTCAAGCAACAAAAATAATAAAGAAAGTAAAGGTTGAGATACGCGCAGAAAAAAAGTAAAATGAGAACACTGCAAACTATGCTCATGGCAGGATTGGGAAGTTGAGGAGGAAAAGTAGGGAAGAAAGAGGCAGTGTTAAGGAAAGGAGAAAGAAGACAAACACACATGCGCTCTTTCTCCCGATGCACTAAGCTGCCATTGTAGATATTCCCTTGACATGGGCCTGCTGATCCATTTACATTCAAGTCAAACAAACGCTCTCCAAAGGATGACAAACTACAGCCTAAGTACAAAATTGTTATCGCCCTTCAAAAAGAGGTTTACTTCTTCTAAACATAACAGGAAAGCTTGCAAACTGCCTACCAGGTGCAAAACATCGATGCTGACAAGACGCGCATCTGCACCTTCAATGGTCACCAATAACACATTTCCAGCAACATCAGCTGTTGTTTTGTTGTTCACGATTTCTTGCCTATTAGAATACTGCAGGTAAACTGTCTTCCCTCGTACTTGAGCGGGGTCTGAGGAAGAAGCATAGTACGATATCATTGCAATAGCTTGATTCAAATCTGCCTGAAAGATATTGAGAAACATTGCAGGTTAATACCTATCAGTAAGGTAGCAATACAATTTTAAAAGATTAGAAAAAAAGCATCTAAAAACAAACTCACAAATTCAATAAAAGCTTGATTTTTGTTTGCTCCAACATTGCACTTTGTGTTGACAACTTTGCCAAAAGGCTTACCAAGATCGATCAACTCCTCCTCAGTGCACTCCCATGGCAAGTTTCTCAGGTGCAGCACCTTAGACGGGGGTTGTGTAAGACGGAACTGTGGCTGACTTGAAACGGATGCCATTGCATACAACAAACTTGTGATACAAAATCTAAACTCCTGCAAATAGCATACAATCCATCCTTTTCTATCACAAACCTCCATAAATCATAACTGCTAGGTGTGTAAATAACATGAGCACTTGTGTTTACCAAAAGCATTCATGGAACCAAAAAAAGAAAAAAAATGTGCTCCAAGTCTAAGGTGAAAACAACAGCACTACACATGCTATATTTCATACTCTAATTGTCCATGCTCCCCCCCCCACCCTTCTTCCAACCCTAAAAAGAGTGCAAAAGTTTTGATTCCCTTTCAATTGAGATAAATTTCCCTCACAAACTTGGGTTGGGCTGGTCTCCCATACTTGGTATTTGAAAGCAATCTCCCTAACAGTAATTCTACACATAAAAATCACACATCCACTGTGATATGATCCCACTTGCAAGGCACCGGACTTGAATCCCAATTGGAAGCATGGGTTCCAATGGATTTCGGGCTCTCCCACATCAATAGCTATAGCTTTTGGGTGTGGTTCTCCCAAGGTTCATATCACACCAGTGGAATGCTTCCCGAAAAATTAAATGGCACACGGCATATATCCAATTTCTCATAACCGGATAATACCCAAAGAGACAACACCCGTACACAGCGGTGGGAAGAGAGAGAAGTCGAGTGCATAAGGAAAAAGTAAACAAGTGAAAGCATATTTAGAACAAGGATGGATGGTTAAATCAAACGCGGCAATTTTTATCAAGAAAAATGTGCGAGGAATAACGTTGCCTCCGACACACAAAAAAAAAAAAAAACAAAAACTCAATCCTCATAACAAGAAATTTCCTAACAACGACAGGCCCCCTCCGCTTCGAGAGAGAGATGGGCAATCAACACTGATAGCCTAGATATATGTGTGTGTGCGTGTGCGTGTGCGTGTGCGTGTGGGTGTGTTGCAACAACGAGAATAGCTTAATCAAAAGAAGAAAAAAAAAAAAAAGGATTGAAAGAATGAGAGAGCCAATACCTGAGCCGAAGGATCCAAGAAGCCGAAACCTTAATTTGGAGGCCGGTTCTTCAAATTAGGGTTTTTGTTTTTGGAAAGTAACAAAACAAACACATGATAAGAAAAAAGGGGAAATAATAAAGTGATTTGCCGATATTTGACTTGTGGCGGGTAGGGGGACGGAAGTAGACGGGGGCGTCTTTTCGAGCGTAAAAAGTGTGGGCTCTGTAAAAGTTGCTAAAATAACCTTTTTCTTCTTCTTCTTCTTCTTCTGCTCCTTCTCCTCCCAATACTACCGCCTTGAGAATTGAAGGTAAAATGGGCCACTCTCAATCTCAAATTCACAGGGCTAATTAAATTTTATCTGTACACATTTTTACCCTGCGTTACCCGATATTTTCTAGGGACCAAACTTTCGGGTAATCATATTCTTTTCTACCCGATTTCCAACTAAATCTTGACTTGGACAATTCAATTTAATAAAATAAAATAAAAATTTAATAAACTCTCTCTTTTTTATATTATTTATTTAAACTATCTCTCGTTATATTTTGTCAGTTTTATCACTTAACCCTGTAAACTTTTAACGTAGCGTCATTGCAATCTTTTTGTTCCCCCCCCCCCCGCCCCCCAAAAAAATAATAATAAACAGAGAGAGAGAGAGAGAGAGAGAGACAGGTTGCCTGATTGCAAGGTTTTTGTCGTTTTTTGTTGCCCTCCTTTGTCGTAATGGGAGGATCGAAAGAACGGAACGGAATAAACCTGTTTACATTCAGACTAGACTCATTCATACAAGTTCAATGAGTTGTCGGCCCATGGGCCACCTCCTCTTGCCCATTGTGCACCCCCAGATCAATGACATAAAGTCAATTCAAATAGCCCAATCATTTTTTAATGGAAATTTAAATTTCCTTTTATACTTCACACTTGTGCTAGAAAATTCAAATGGGTGCCTCGTTAACTTCTTCTTTTTTAATCCTCTCCTCCTGCCTTGATCGTCTGATGGAAAATTACAATCGTCGATTTCAAAATAGAAATTTGTTACACAGCGAGAGAAAGCAGGAACAAAATATAAATAAATAAATAAAATGAGGGACTGCTTCTAGGCTAGGCAATTCAACTGATTCATTCATGTTCGACCAACGAGAACATCTTTGTAAGGAGTTGGTGCGGGAACAATCCCTGCTCTTGTATCCTCAGCTGCTGCCCGTCTTCTCATCTGTCCCCCTTCCATGATCAGTGGCATCTCACCCTCCTTCCCCCGCCGCATCAAACGCCCCTGAGCACCTCCTCTCAGCTTCTCTAGACTCGGTCCATCAATTTGCTGTATTTTGAAAACTTTGACCACATTTGTTAATCCTCCAGTAAACAACATTATATGCTCCCAAAGATGGCCATCCACTCCAGAGTCACTCCCTGGGCGCATTAGGGAATATATATAATGATTTCCCAAATTTCCTATTAACTGCTACCCCAATAAACCTTTGGGGCTGTAACTCTTGACGCATGTACTATTTTTCAAAGAGAGAAGGACACTTAATGGCAGCTTAATTACCAGCAGCTCCAGCCCATGATGGTCCATTCCATTCCAGCTTGCTCCCGGTAATTGAGACTAGCCCCAACCGATGACAACGTGCTCCCCATCATGATCGGGATCTGGACCCACTCTTGCAAGATTTCCACCCACATGCGCATCAGCTCTCCGGTAGACTTGGCGAGCGTTGTGGATCGACCCAACCACCCATAGAATTGGCCCAGCGATCAGCATGTTCACAGCATGCTTTTCCAATTTGTCGTCACCATGTCCTTTTCTTCCTAAAAGTTTAAAATACTCAGAGCAACCAAAGTTAATTACTGGACACACATATTTCCTTCTCACGGTGGTTTAACCTTTCAACTGGGGTCTTTTCCCGGTATAATTGTCATCTCAACTTAATACGTAAGAAAGGACCAGGGTTAATTAGGTATAATCGACGGCGTGCAAGTGAATGAAAAGAAAAAGAATACCCAGAGAAGAAAAGCAACGGCCCCGAGGCTTGAATCAGAGGGGCAGCAAACTCCAACGCAAGATGAACGTCGAAGCCCCCTAGATGCTCAGAAAGATCGCGAAGATTAACGGCCATAATGAGGGCCAAGGCTATAAGCAAGAGAACGAGGTCCGACCTGGGCTCACTGGAGACGAGGGCGACAAAACCCCGGCTATAAGCACAACGGTGGCAAACGCGTAACTAAAGCCCCGCGCTTATGTACTCGGCTCTGTTTCGGCCCAGCCTTGGCCCGTTCACTCTGATCTCTCGCGCCGACGCACAGCCTCACCAATATTATGAACAAGTGTCAACCATTTCACTGCAAAAATCTCAAGAGTTGCTAATCCGAAACACGAAGGATAGAGATTGTGATGTATTTTATTTTATTTTTTCGCCCTTCGTTTCTTTAGTTGCGGTCTCGTCCATTGTCGAGTGAAAGTGTTGATCGGAAAAGAAGAGACAGGAAGGTAGAGGAGTGGCACGTGTCTGGGTGCATGAAGTTCCTTTTTTTTTTTTTGACTTTTTTGACTTTGAAAAATTTCAGACGAAAGTGAAGGGTATCGGTTTCATCTCTATCTCTCTCCTTCTTCGAACAGTAGTTTCATGGAACACCATCATTTCCGGTTGTTCACATTGGGGCAGTTTCAGCGAGTCTCTTGGTCCGCTTTTGATGATGCATCGCTCCAATAAAAAGGCTCAACAAGACCCCTTCTCTTGTTCTTTCCAATTCGACGTTGTTCAATAGCCGAAATAATATTTCAAGTTCCCATCTTGTAAAATGGAAATGGTGATACAGAGCTTCAAAAATATGCTAGCCCTCAGATACGAAGGGTGCGGAATATAGATAGATAGAGAGGAGATGGAGGAAGCAAAAGGATGGGTACGTAAATAATTGGTCACTGTCAAAAAGGACATATGAATTTCTTCATCACCCTTTGATCGATGAGAAAACTTAGACGGCTATAATTTTCGTAATTGTGTTGATTTTTAGCAGCTGCAAACTCATCTAAGCTGGATAATGGTTAAAGTTTAGGGGTTTCTGTGTTCCCCACAAACCAAAATCTGTGGTCAAGATGATCGCGTCACAAATAAATTTTCTGAGCAACCATGTGGAAACAAAACCAGAAACTTAACAAAGTCTATTGTCCGTACATCACGTCTAGGGGAAATTATTGATATACATCGTCATATTGTCCCACGAGGCCACAACTGATAGCCTATTAACCACAAGAATGACCAGGATGAGATTTAATGGAAATAAGTGCATAGCAGCTACTGAATTCATAATTTTGACCTGGAGAGTAAAAATGAAGATTGGATTTTCTATACAGAGAATGTGCGGGTGCGCGCGCGCGGGCGCGCAGATTTATGCCTTTAATTGTTGGGTTTCACAAAAAAGAACGACCAATGACTTCTTTGTCAACTTGACAATGTGGAATTATCTTCTTAGAACACCATCCTTTGTCAAAGTTATGCTCCGTATCTTCTTATAACGCCATCTTTTGTCAAAGTTATGCTCCATGCATCCATGCATATTAAAGGAGGCTCATTTTGCTATCATGATTTCTAGTAGTTGCGGTGGCGATAGTTGACTAGCCATATGCGTGTTGTTGTTTTTTTTTTTTTTTT
>CM038602.1:290314-301516 GCA_021533255.1 Ceriops tagal
TTTTTTTTTTTTTTTTGGTAATTCCAAAAGGGAACTGTTTGCCCGAAGGGCTAACAGCGGCTTTTGTCTCTTTCTTCTTTTTCTGAGGTGGTGCCTCCACTCCTTGTCTCACAATTGTCATTTGCTGAATGAAACGGAAATGTGTGGCATTCATTCTTAGGTTTTACCCCACCAATCAAAAATTTCACTCTCCACCTTTAGCGTGATATTTCCCTTCCTATTCTTTAATCTTCTCTTTTAGGCTTTATGCCTTCCTTATTGACCAAAATAAATAAATAAACAATAATAATAAAAAAAAGAAATTGGATTGATGGATTTTCTAAAATTAAAGAACAGACGTGGTACATTTTCTTAATTTTTGTACTTCTACTTTCGAAACACTCGTAGAAATGCCAATAAAAGTATATTTCTTTTCTCCACAACGTCAGCTCCAGCTGGCTTCTCGCTGTCCCATTAATTAATTTAAGGTTTCTTCAAATTCATCCACAGTAAGAGGTCCTCATGCAAATTCTTCAATTCTTGCCATTAGTACTTTCATCAGTCACAGGTTGCAACTGCTGCAACTCTTTGATTGTCTCTGCATTCTTTTCTGGATCCCAGTCCTCTGGTTCTTCCAATATGACTCCACCTTTCCTGTACTTGACGTACAGCACGAGTTGAAGGAACGATAATGGGACGCCCACGAAATTCGGGGCCTGCCAACAAAGATAAATCTTAGTTGAAAATACAATCCAAAGATTGTGGATTGTAAATTGTTTTTTACGATCTGAACGACAGAAAGTTACTAACCGCAATAAAGAAATCATTGCCCATTACTCCAAAAGCCATCCAAAGAGTACTTGAGAGGAATGAAAAAAATGATAAGTAGAATGGCATGAATTCCACGCTTTTTGTCTTGATCACTCGCTTCTGCAATCGTACATATAAAGATAATCGAGCAGCAACAGAAATAGTCAATAAGAACACTGAATCATGGGTTCCAGCCTCCAATCAACAATTAATTTACATGGTTGAGAAAGGTACAAAAATATTGAGGGACTCACCACAGCCACGAGTGGAGAAGCGTACATTGACGCAGAGACCACCACCCCGATGCATCCAACAAAAAGCTTGCGAAGATGGTGATCATGAAATGCAAAAGCTGAGATGGTGACGATAATTGCGAACAACGTGAAAACAGGCATGACCAAGGCAGCAACCCTCATCTGCGCATCCATTCCATGGCATTCAATCGATCACAGCCAAGTCAAGCAAGTTGCCTTTCTCAGATGGGATTTTATGTGTGAATAAAAAGATAACATATGTAGTTTAGCTTGCCTTCCATTCGGCTGGGCAAAACCAGAAGTATATGAGAACGAAGGATATCTCGAGAAGTATCCCAGTGCCGTTGATGGTAACCAGGGGAAGGTTCTCCCATCCGATGCTCACCACAGGCAGCCCATACCAAGTGTAAAGCAGACAGTTCGACAGTGCAGCGATGTACGGTACACATGAGAACTCCCCTGTGCTTTTCTTCTTGATGACCCTCCTAAAAGTTTCTCTGCAGAATATTAAAACGAATAATGAAAAGTTACAAATTTTTTAGCAGTTCCGTAATAGACAGTGATGAGACTTGTTAAACTCGGATATAGCACGAGAATCATCTAGAGCTTAATAGTGTGTCTTTGGACGTTTACATGGGTGCAGCGAACATTAAAAGACAAGCAGCATTGCCTGCAATGCAGAGTTGAAGTGTTAGTGGTCCTGCCTAAGCCCAGTTCCTGGTATCGAAAAAATAATAATAATAATAATAATAATTATGGACAATAAGATATAATAAGTACCCAGTACTCCAAGTGCCAGGCGAGGCATTTCCATGTTGTTTTTCCAAGCAAAGGGCCAAGAAATGGTCCCAAAAGAGAGAAGTCGCTAAGCAACTAGATAGAAATGTGGAAGCGATTGTGTGGACGGTCGATGAATACCTTCGTGGTTCCAGGGGTATAAATATAGGATGGGCGAAGGGAGCACGAGTAAAAAAAGAATATTAATTGAGAAATGAAAAATGTGGGAGCATTTGTCTCCGTCCTTATGAACCTATGGTCTGCTTTATTTCAATCTTGTGGGTTGCTTTATTTAGTTGAAGATGCAAAATCGCAATTGGCTTGGGGTCCACTCCAAGATTGTTTGATAAATCATGAATGATCCCAGGTAATCAGATATGATGCACATTGAAATATTATAGGAGAAAAACAAAAAAATTCTCTAGTCTTTACTGTTGCCATTTCATTGTATTGGGATCATAATTTTTATGTTTTCTTAATCTTTTCTTTTTCATTAAAAAAAATTATTGTATCATAAACTACAAAAATATGAGATAATTGTCTATATATATATATATATAGATTTCTTTTCTTTGTTTAACAGATTTCAATATGAAACTTCTAAGATGAATATTTTGAGTTCTTAATTATTTTGCTATCTTCAATATGCTTAATCCATTGATAATATAGTATAACGAGTAATAAACCAAGATTTTTTTTTTTTTCCTTCTTTCATCTTTTGTTTGTTAGTCAACTTGAGCACCATTAGTTAAGCTTGAGAAAAGTTAGGAACTCTAATTAGCCAGCATTTTATATATATATATATATATATATATATATATATACATATATAATGACATAACAAGACATAAATTAATGAGTTGCATCACATAAGCTGCTTTGACTGATAGTAAATCGGGAATAAAAGAACATGGTTAATAGAGAAAGCTCTAAACAGCTTCGAGGCATTTGTTTTGCATTGTCACGGCTTAGTCATGGTTAATAGGGAAAGCTCTAAACATTGTTGCATATATTTTTTTTTTTTTACGCACTTTCCAAGTGGGAGTTACAACAGCACTCCCACTGATGTAGATCTGTTTTGCATTGTCACGGCTTAGTCATGGCTTAGTCACGCCTTCGGTGCGATACATCGAGCATACTTTTGTGCCTGAAAATATTATCATTGGCCTCCAAAAGATTATGTTTGAATGCATTATACGAAGAGCCGCCACGCCCAACCGACCAATGTGCGAGCTTATTCATTGAACCATCATACCCGGGTTCTCGTCGCAGGTTCCTGTCCCTTGGACTGTTGATTTCGTTGATGTCCAAAATGGCATAACACGTTTGCTCAACCAAAGCCTAGTTTCTTCTTCTTCTTCTTCTTCTTCTTCTTGTTCTTTCTTTCTTTTTCCCCGTGCTTTCTGTACTTTCATTCAATTTGCTTTTGGCACCGTTGCATCTTGTTTAACCTCTTTATCTGTCTAGATTAGCCATCTTTTGTTATTTTTAATTTATTTGTCAATCTTCGGGTAGAGAAGTTCCCTTTGTCCTCACATTTGGAGAAAGATTCAAATGTAGTCATTTATACGAATGCTTCTGAGAGAGGCGTATGCAAGATTTCTAATTGGGCTGCCCCGCGCGACATTAATTAGTGTGGAATATTAGTAAGGGAAAACAGAAAAGAAACGCGCAATTGCCTTTTCGGTTGCTTGTTATTACTTCCACAGAAAAAGGGTCCGGGTTCGATACTTGATGTCAGAATTTTTGAAACCTTGAAAAAGAAAAAAAAAAAAAAGAACTTTTTTTTTTCTTTTGTGCAAAATAAATACGCATTTGAACACCAACCAGCTGGAATAAGAAACAGGATCTTATTCCAATTCTCGCATTGCTATATGATTCTTGGAACAAGAGAAGAAATTTACTTGGAATCACATAACAAAAAGTGGCTTGCTTCTAATGCAATGTAAATAAGAATAATGATATACAACGCGAAACCAATTTCCCGACATCAATTTGTTTATGGTGCCCCTGCAAAATAAGGATGCACATTAATGGAAATATTCCGTACAGCAAGAAGCTAAAAGGTGCTATGCATGAGAGAGGTCGGGAGAAATCGGAATTTTGGTATCTTGTGATATATCTTTATTCAATAAATAAATTATCACTTAAATTCTAAAAATTATTTAGCAAAGCGAATCTTAGGTACACATGATTATAGATTAAAGTAATCAATACCTCAAATTTCAATTTTAAACATTGAACTCTTTCTTCTTTTTTTTTCTTTCTTTTATCATCTCTTTATGGATTCTCAATATCATATTTTAACTTGTCTGGATATACATCCGGTCTTCCTCGTAATTTTTTTCTTAAATTCAGTCGTATTGCTCGTGCTCCAGGCATTGTGTGCAAAAGTGCGTATTTTTTGGAGGAAACATATTTAAATAAAAGGCGCATTTAATCTAGAGGTTGTGTAAAATTGGAGACTCTTCCCCCACTGCTAAATTATTTTTTTCTGCTATGACAGTGATACCAGCGTCCCAACAAGCATCCTTTTGCTGTTGTCCATGTTTATTCTTTCTTGCTCTCCAACCATCATTTAGAATTCTACGTCCTCCAAAATAGGGGTTTCCGATACTTTCTTGTGTCAAGATTCTTGTACTTCAATTTCTACAATGTCGTTATTCAGCCTATCTTGTAAGGTTTGTCGTTGTTAATTATGCAATTAAAATTTCATACTGTCACTTGAAATTCTGCCGAATATGGCTAATATTTTTGGATTATACATGGTAAAACTCAATCTTCCAAACATCTTCATATCAGAAAAACATACGAATTGTGGGTTTTGTGGGAGGCAATACACTTGTCGTCCTGACTTAATCACTTGCATATTATATGAACTTATCCGAATATATATTAATTTTTGTTTAAGCAAATTTGAAAAAGTATTAGTTTTTTCTTTCTGATTAATTGCTACTTAGAAAATTCAGAATATATTCCTGATAGAGCAAATGAGCGGTCGATTCATTTCGTTGGTCATATCAAGCACATATTGCCTCGGATATGGATGCTCGAACATGAAAATCGGTATTGTGCACATGCGCTGGATTAGCTAAATAAAGAGGTTGATATTTGTTCAATGCCATCACCAAATTGGTACAGGCAAGAAAGAATGAATCCAAAGATTGGTCACTTTCTGAAAAAGAAGAGGCACATATGTGTTTCCACATCTTATTCCCGCCCTCAGAAAAGGAATTTTAGGGTTGTAAAATGCAGATGAAACAGATATGAGGCTTGCTAGGGGCGTCTATAGTAAATATCGGTTGGACTCTTTGTCTCACCCTTTTTTTTTTTTTTTTTGTCTTTTTTAGTTTAAGAAATATGCTCACGTTCCATGTTAAATCCAAGAGGATTTTCTTTCCCTGGCAATGCTTGGAGAACAAAATTAAAGCAACCCAAATGAAGAATTCTCCGGACACAGTAAAGTAAGTAGAATAATAAGCACGTCTAAAGATATTTGCAACATTACAAGCAAGCTTTTCCCGTTTCAACTTAGCTGAACGCAAATATCTGTACTGAAAAGACCGATGCCGTGTCAGAAAAGCCCCGTTATTGCCAAGGTAAAGACAACAGATATTGCCCAAATTTGACAATCACATGTCTGACCAATAATGTGGAACTTTTTACACTTTTCTATTACCCGACAATGTGAATTTCGCATGAAAGACAGTGAGAGCCAGTTTTGGCAATGGGGAGAGAGAGCTTGCCAGAAAGTCCATAGGGGCCGGGGCATAATACTTGCAAACAATTAATGTCACAATTTTTATCATGTTGGCCAAAATATAAGACGGCTTCTAAGGTGTCATGTGATGTCTGAGAATCATTTAGAGATAGTGCTGTGCTGCTTTCATTAATATTGGCTATGTTGAGGCGCATGCATATAACCTTATGCTATTTCGGGTTCAGCTGCCGGATACGACATGTGAAAAAACATTCGGGGTGGAAGTGGAATTGGTGCAAATATTCTGTAGTGGCATATGGAAAAGTGGCTTCCGGTGACAATTTAGACCTGATAATCTGGCTCTGATCAGACTACCTCTTATTGTTAATGAATGATTTAATGGTGGAGACAATACAAGACAAATTTCTGGCTGAACCTCATCCACCAACTATGCATGCAGATGTAACATCCTTAGCACAAACAAAGAAAACTATCAGTGAAATCATGACACAACTCTTTGGTTAGACTTCTTCACTACGTAATCTCAAAGCTCTCCTGACATGATCCATCAATCACTCTCAACCCTAGGATTTATCTCCCTTGAGATGAGTCCTCTAAACATGCTCGTGTCTTCTCGTGTAACAAGAGGCTTGCCATAGACCAGGTTCACGATAGAACTTCTCTAATAGCCTAGGGTATCATGTGGCCAGCGTGTGAGCTGAAATACCGAACCATACTTTTTTTTTTTTTTTGCGGGAAATGCGACAATGCAAGTTTTTATTGACACAAAGTAACTTTATCACATTTGGATTCAGAAGTCAAGCTTGCATTCTTCTTTTTCGAATTGGAATAGATTTGACAACTAAAAATAATTGGACGAACACAAATTAATGAAATGGGCCAATTTTATCTATTTTAATTGGGTCTTTTTGGGGTTCCCCGGCTTGCCTACGGTGCCAGTTGAGCCTAAACCGGCATAGATGGTCTCGCCAGAATTTCAGTCCTAACTCTTTTCCCCAGTAAAATCTGAAAATTGATTTATAGCTAGTTGCTTCAAACAATAAGAAGAATTATAATTCATTCAGCACCTTAAGGGGCAATTGAACATGAAATGATCAATAACCCACCGCAAGTATATAGAAAATAATATACTACACGAAAGGATGACCTCACCAATTGTTAGCCTGACGAGGCACATATTGTTGCAGCCTCGACGGGTCCGAGTGTAGTAATTATAGAATATATTAATGTGGAAGCGTGCGAAGCAATTACTTTTAGGATGAGGTTGCTCCATGTACTGCTTAATCCAGAACTTGCATGTACCTGACTCAAAAGCGTGGCTAAACAGTGGAGAGCGAAGTGACAGCCAACCCAAAAAAAATGTTAAAGTTATGCTGAGTCATATCATATAAATATTAGAATGGAAGACAGTCCGACACCCGGTCCGTTGAACGCATCCAGCTTTCAGCCAACGTAAAATAGATTGTATATAGAAAAGCAAATGTTATATGGGTCTGCGGTTATTTGAGATACTGTAAGTTTGATTTACATGGTATATGATTTCCCAAAGTTGTGTCTAGCTAAAGCGAATATGATACAGATCATTAATAAGTATACAGAAAAGCCCATCAGACAACATAGCGGCGAAGATAATCTACTCTAGCTGGATGCTTAAGCTTCATGAGCGCTTTCGTCTCATGCTTCCGCACCATTTCTCTAGAGATATTTAGGTTCCCCGCAATCTCTCCCAATGTTCTATCACCTTTACCATCAAGCCCATATCTCTGTCTGATCACCAAGCTCTCTTTTGGTTTTAGAGAATCAAGCTGGAGAGGATTGTCAGATTTGGTTATATACCACTAATTGCACTACATTAATATCTACCCAACAATGGTAATTAATCACAACTACGAGTAATAACTCCAATACCGACAGTGATTGAACACATTTACAATTATCAGTAAGCGTTTCTGAAGGCTCATACTTCTTCCCTCCTGCAAATAAGAGCTACATCTTTTCTAAAAATGCAAATTCTCGGCCATTTAGAGCACTGGCCTATAATGATATTCAAAAGACTAGAGACTTCCAAGTAAGTGTCCTGGTTGGTTGTCCATGGTTATTGTTCTTTTAACGGCATAAGGAACAAAGAAAAAGAATGATGAAATTGGGTTGCCTTATAGACATCGACAATCTATATCTGCACATCCCTATCTGGCACAGGATACAAGTGTTAAAAAATTGAGATATTGTAGAAAAATTTAGACCAGGGCTTAGTTAAGTCCTTATTTGTTTAAAGATATGAGCCATTTTCAAGGTCTAACATAGTAAGCGATAATTTATGAATGAGAGAAAATCAAAGTTATCAAGAAATCCGAGTCCGGACAGTATGAATGCTTACCACATCATCTAGAGCAAGCCTGAGAAGGGCAGGTTGCCCCCGTTTATCACCTCCATCAGTGTCAGTAATTCCGCTGATGAACTCTTCTTGTGTGATTGTATGCCTTGAATGCAGAGATAAAATAGGTTTTGAGGCCCTCATAACTTCATGATACCTCTCCTGGGAGATCCCAACATGTTGGATAATCTCTTCTTCTGTTGGTTGTCGTCGAAGCTCAAATAACAACTCAAGTTTGGCTTTCTGAATTTCGAATCTAACCTAAAAATATCAGAGATTGAATGTCATATAAGTCCTCAGCCTGTTCACACAGAAACAAACTTGTATAACAATGAAATGTTGACAAGAGACTTTCTTCCTTCACAAGTAACTAACCCCGGGACATGATTCTCTAAGGAGTGATAAAATTGACAAAGTGATGACAAAACGTGGGAAATATAAAGCATCAGAATTAGACAATAGATAATGCAGATCGTTGTGGCTTAATTGCTGCCTAAGATAATACTTAGGCTTCCTCTTTAGTTACTACGTAATCTAAACATATGTGCTTGCTTCCTCAGTTCTATGTCATTGAAAGAAGTGTTAATCCAACAACCCAAGCTACTACCCAGAGATAATATATCAGAATAAATATATGTCACCACTCTCTTCTGAATAAACGAAGGAAGAACCAGGAGTAGTACGGAGGAAACATACTGACTCAAGGCCGAACGAGACACGTGTAAAGCTCGAAAGTGTCATGGAACGAATTATGGCATGCCTGATCCAAAACAGCCCATAGGTGGAGAGTCGGAACCTCCTTTTGGGTTCAAAGCGATCAATTGCTGTAATCAGTCCTTTTACTCCTGCCTGACAGAGGTCTTGAAATTTTGGGCCATTTGTAAAGTCTTGAAAATATTTGTTGATTACGAACAATACAAGCCGCAGATTATGCTGCAACAAACAGAAATGTAATCCGTAAAGCTTTCAAATCAGAGTCAGGCCACTGATCCCCTGGCCCCTATGCATAACATATACAGTACATTATCAGCAGTGGTAGCTATTATGAACCCAGTAAATTGACAATGACATATGTGACGTCAAGTCAAATGTTTCGGTTTTAGAGTTTGGATTTTTTAGCTATTCAATGTAGAGTTATGAATGTGCCAAAATTGTTGGTTCTGCCGCAGAAAAATGCCTCGTGAACTTCTTTGTTTTTTTTTCACTTTTTCATCCCTTGATTTTCTGATGCGTTTCGATCATTTAGAAAACAAAAAAGAAATATTAAGGTACGTTCCTCGCATTTCAGAGTCATAGGTTTTGATTACCTTAACGAGTTTATTCCTTGCAGCTCGACCAACCTCTGTATGTCTTCGTAATTGGGCGACATTCACATTTGTTGCCTCAGCCAGTTCACCCTCCGTTGGTTCTCTCCCGAAAACTTGTTGCAAATTGTCGTTCACTGGAAGGAGTGCCTAATACATTGACTTATGTATAAGCAGCAGAAAACCGACGCTCTATGCTGGAGAGACGCAAATATAGAGCATTCAAAACTAAAGACTCACCTTCATAGGCTGCATCAACTTGAACAGCCATGCATGCTCCGCCGAAGACAAAACTGGAGGAATTTTCATCTTTTTCCAGTCCAAGCTAACCAAATCAGTGGAAGCAGAATACTCCCTCACAAGTTCCATGATCTTTTCATTTTCTAGGTTCCTATCCTTAATCTTGCTCATGGAAGTTACTACACCTAATTCCTTCTTCTTCTTCAGGGCAATCCTTCTGTCAAGACTCAATCTTTTAGGTTTCTTTTCCCCGCTCCTAACCATGCTTTTAGCAGAACTAATCTGCGTTTTCTCAGCGACTTCTATAGTCTTCCTTTTCCCTTGTCGACCTCTTTTAGTCACGCCATTGGCATCTTCCAAATCAGAAGGATCGGCAGTCGGGCTAAGCTTGTATATACTTTCAAGTTTGGCAGCCGCTTCATTATAATCTACTTCAAAGGCACGCGGCAAAGCATCTGTACCATCAACTTTGCCAGGTCTCTTCTTCCCTTTGGCCGTCACTAGGGGCAATGGGATTTGTTCTTCCGGAGCTACTAAAGCAGTGTTATTGGATTTGTCAGACTTAAATGCCACAATTAAAGGTCTTCTTATTGCACATCTATGGTTACCAAAATTCGTGCTAAATCTTAATGGTGTCCGGGCAGCTGAGCTAGAAATAGTAACAACTCCCATGCCTAAGTTGCCCTATCGGGAATTTACTCGAGCCGTCAATGGGTCTTTGTCTCACCACACAACCCTGCAAACACACTAAGTTTCGGTAGTAAAACTAAGACCAAGTTAAATTGACTTCAACATTATAAAAATCCACTAATTAGACGCATCCATGGAGACCCAAACAACAAATGTTCCAGATCATCACTAAATCTCAAAGTGATGACACCGGAGCAAAATTTCTCGGTGCCACGGAACGAGATTGACAACGTTGGTTCATAGAGGGACACGGAAAAGAAGAAAGAAAAAAAGGAGCATACCTTTCTACACTAGACTCTGAAACGCAGACTTCACGAGGAATGTCCGGTGGCCAAGTCACAGATTCTGCTTCTGCCTCTGATACGGGAAGTACGGGGAGCATCTAAACCGGTAAATATTTTTCCTTTGGCTTTAACGTCGTCCACGAGTTATGTCCATGAATAATCAAGGGCCTTCAAACGGGGGTTTCTCGAATCGACGGTGAAGGAAGTGTACAAGCCGACATGAGAAGGGCAGGTGGTGACGTGGATCGCGATGAAGCAGGAAACAACATCTGTGCTTGTCTGGCACGGTGGCTTAAGAGTGGAAGAGAAGATATTTCGAGGGAGTTTGTGGATCACGCTTGTTACACGCTGGTGGTCCTCATTGGAGATAATACCCCAGTTTGTGGGACCCAAGTAATCTGTGGTCGCCTCGGGTGTCTCTGACGTATCACGATTGCATCCGTTTAAAATGCGAAGGCCTTAAAATTTGAAAATCAAATTAATATGTCTGGGATTTCGTACCCTATTTCTTTTTAAATAATGTTAAACATTAGTAATAATTTTTCTTAATTTATTACTAAATATTATTTTTAATAAAATAAATAATGTTAATATTTTATTAATAAAAATTTATTTATCTCAATAAGAATAATATTTTAACAATAAATAATTTTTTTTTTTAGAATATTTAACATTTCTTTCTTTCTTTCTTTTTTAACTAAGGTTGAATTGGTACGTATAAGTGGATCCTAATCTAAGTTTACAAGTAATCCAACGATTTTTTTTTTTT
>CM038602.1:301616-315140 GCA_021533255.1 Ceriops tagal
TTTTTTTTTTTTGGGTAAAAAAAATGAAAATTAGTACATGAATACAACCCAAAAATAATAATAAATACCCATACTCTCCGTGCTGAGGGGCATCATAATCCTCTTTCTTTTGCGCAAAATCATTACGTTGAGTCATCCGTTTCAAAGATGGGGATATTATATATTACTGTCTAATGATAAAATTACCAACAATTCTGATTTAAACACAAATCCTAATGCAAATGCAATTGGGCGAATAACCAATGTAGGGGAATATAAAATATAAAATGTAAAATATATTTTTTCAACCCTTCTCCTCTTTTTTTTTTTTTTTTTTGTCTTCTTTCCCTGTCCTAATCCCTTTCACTTTCTTGAATTCCAAAGACGGGCAACCGAAACCCCCCTCTCAAAACTGAAAATGGCCCAGAATGAATTAGCAAAAGATCGAAAGCACAGCCCATCGGCCGACTGGGGTGGTTTGTTTTGAAGGCTCAAGCTAACCTGCCCATTTCCTAACTGAGACAGTACAAGCCCGGCCGACAACTACAAGATGCAAATACCCAAGTCACCCATACACAACCCTCCGACTTAGTCTAGCCTTTGACCCAATTCAAAACTCCATCAAAAAGGTCATGTTCCCAGACCAAGCCATCTCTGCATTTCCACACGCGTAAAGGCCATGTTTCATGTTTCATAGTGCCTGGTAGTCTCCTCAAGATACTACGAATTTTCAGCACCAAATTTCCGCCGAAAAGGATCTTCCAGCCCATTGAAGGGGTCAAATTGATTGTCATTTCTCACCCACCCAAAGGCCCCAACAACTTCAGAACACGCTTGGACCAATTCAGAGTTCAATGATTTATACAAGTATAGTTTACTTCAGCATAATCGACCGACACGATATGAGCACTTTTAATTCATTAAAATTGACGATCAAAAGTTAGGTAAATTAAGGGTTGGACGTGCAAGGGCGCGACATCAGCTATAGAAATTTTTGAATAATTGTTTTTGTAAACAAGCTAACGTAACGTACTTAGAACAAGATGTAATGGATCTATTAAAAAAATTTAGAATATTTTTTACAGTTGAAGGAAAAACAAAAAAAAAAAAAAAAGGAAAAAAAGGTCGCTCCGTAATTGACCGCGTGCACTGCCATTACGCCTACACAATGGTGCCTTAAAATTATCGCCCCCTACTAGTGATTGTTGATAACCATTTATTATATAGAAACTAGTGTTTAGGACGTACTGTTGTTGTTCGTTGTTGCTACATACTAAGGATTACTACTAATTAAAAACGATGCACATTGGAACAGAAATAAGAAAAATATAATTTGAGGGAAATCAAACTGAGAATTCGATAATAATTCAACGTAATATTATTTATTTAATTTAATTTTAATTTTTGTAATATTATCTCTGCTTGCTTTAGAAAAAAAAAATAAGATGAACACATTTTTAAATTATAAATTTAATACATTATAATTAAATGTAAAAAAATATATTTATAATTATCGAGTGATAAATTTTATTCATAAAAAATTATTAAAAAAATAATAAGTAATTCTAACATGAATTTACAAAAACGGCCATAGTTAAAATTGATGCCCTTTCTTTTCGAGATATCTATATATATAATTTGAGAGGTCATCACAGAGGATTAAAAAAAAAAAAAAAAACACACTCTACAGTTCACATGCTATCGTGCTTTAACTACAATGCCATCTTACCGCTGAAGATTTCGGATCTTGGAAATGTTCTAGATTTCGGAGAGAGTTGATTCAATTAAAATCCATGCATGTGGCCAACATTTTACTTCGTATCACGTGGGATTTTTTACAAGCTGTTATCTATTAACAAGAGCAAGTTGTTATTTATTAATTACTTAAAAACACATGGGAAATTCGAACCCTTCTCTGCATGTTTTGATTTGCGTGTTCCGCCGGCCAAGCCCCTATATTCAAATTAGAGGTATCAAATTTTGTTCCAATGCAATAAATCTATTTAAATTCGGTAGAAAATTTTTTGATACACATTCAATCAAAAAATATTTTAATTTTAAAATTTATAGTCAAATTCAATTCGATTTGTAATAATTGGCAACTTGTTTTTTCTTAAGAGTGTAATAAAAGATTATGGTGTTTTAAAAATACATTTTATGTTCAAAGAAACATACTTTTTATTATTTTTATCATAAATCTTATGAACATTTATTTATAAAAGAAAAACAAGTTTGTTATTTCGCATTTTAATATATTTTCACTTATTAAATTATTTATATACACACAAATAAATAATACACACACACACACACACAAATTATTTTATTTTTATATATAACACAAATGTACATTACATTTAGCTCACATACTTTCTGATTTATCACATATATTTATTTGTTTGATATTAATATTATAGTATTTATTATATATAATTATCTATTTTTTATATATATAACATTTTGAAAATTTTATACATATGTATAATTGATCTACAATCAAATTTTAGTATGCTTTAATATACAATAAAATAAAAAAATAAAAAATAATTTTAAAATAATAATCTATCTTTTTACATGTCATATTAAATTTAATTTACACTTGAGTGACTTAAATTTAAAATAATTTAAAAATAATTTGATTTAAAAAAAACTTAATTTAAATAATTTGAATTGAGCTCAGTTGACTATTTATTTTGATACATCTAGTTCAAATCAATACTAGATCGATGTTTCCAAAATGGTGAAGTTGTTGCAAAATCCAAGTCTTAAAATTACAAGACATAAAATGAGAACAAAAAATAAAAAATAATAAAATTTTATACAATTATTTTTTATTTTATTTGATCATGTAGTTGTAATTTGTTACAATAGTTCCCAAAAGCACGCGAGAGATTGGTGAATATGCATATTCCCTCGCTTCCATGTCGCCGGAGGCCAGACCAATCGGGTGTATCAACATGTGCCACAAGTTGCGCTTGTCAGCAGGGCTGAACTATATTTTGTGGGGAGAAGAAGCAGGGGCATTGGTAACGCCAGACCGCGACGTAAGCAAAGGCACCGATCTCCACGTCACCATCACGTCATGCCCATTTTTATCATCCGTACTTGAAAATCCCTGTTTATCACCGGAAAGCCTGCTGCCATACCAAGGCGGAACAGGGTTTGAAGATTCCTCGTCTTAATTCCACTGGGTTAATTTACCCCGTGACTTCGAGTTCACCACCGTTGATAGTTTCTTTTTTTTTTTTTTTGTTTTCTTTTCATTTGTTATTATTACAATAAAAATTTAATAGCCAGCAGCAAAAGGTGGTCATAAAACATAAAGAAAAAGAAAGAAACTCCCTAAAATAATAAGTTTACGACTACTTCTCTATGACTATCTTCTTATGTCTATCTAACGAAGTAGTTATTATTATTACTATTATTTGATACGCGCACACGACAGTAATTTTCGCCAAATTAGAATGGTCGGAGTGCTTTCATTAGCGGTATAATAAGAAAGCGCAACATCATTAGGGGTTATACGCGAAAGAGAAATAGTCAGCAATTGGACTTTCGTAATTCTTTGAAACCTATGACCAAAGACCGGTCTTAATTGAGAAAAGGAAATGGCCACTAAACGTATTTTCTCAGTCAAACTTCTCCCACCTTCATGCTTTCTCCCACCTTCCCTTTCCCTCAATTTTGATCCTTCAAAATCCGGCTTCCGTTCAAAACCCCCAAACCCACCTCTTCCTTTTTTTCTCCTCAAGTTAATTTTCACCTTTATTTATTCATCCACAACAGCTGTTCCTAACTGTTCGCACCGAAACCCGAGAAGAAGCCTTAATTAACCCCTCTGCAATATTCCGTCTGCTCGCTGGTTTTAGCTAGGTTCCAACTCTAGACTTTTCCAGGTTATAAAATTTCCGAGGTCTTCGATCCTATAGCTAGCCTCCAAGTCTAGCTAGTACGAGGAGGTTAATGTTTCTCTTTCTACCAGTTTGCTGCATCATGTTTGCACCCGCATCCTGAGCATCCATAGAAATTACTCCGCTTTTGCTTTCTTTGAAGATCCTATTGCGTTGCTAAATATTAGGCGTGGATGGAGAACGTGCGAGATCGGGAGCAAAAGAATCTAATAGCAGAGCTGACCCTAGGGAGGGAGATAGCAAGGCAGCTCCAAATCCATCTCAACATGCCATCTTCTTCTCCGGAAACCCGCGAAATGCTGGTCCAAAAGATCCTTGCTTCCTACGAAAAAGCGCTTTCTATTGTAAACTTCAGTGGCCCAGTGGGCGAGCCACATCCCGCCGGATTTGCCATTCCAATGTTCGAGTCGCCGCCTTCTCTGAGTGGAAGTCCCCGGAGCGAAGACTCTGCGGACCGAGACCTCAAGGAATGGGAGCCTAAAGACGGCCCCAGGAAGAGGTAAACGTTTCGGACCCCTTTTGTCTATTTGTATTAATTTGATGATATTATTGTGGTAATGGTGGTTATGTTATGTTTATATTTAAGCTAAGTCTTGTACCTCTGACTCTGAATTTCTTAGAAAGAGTATGCCAAGGCGGACACGACAAGTTCGAGTTAGTCCAGGGATAGGACTGGAAGGGCCTATTGACGATGGCTTTAGCTGGAGAAAATATGGCCAGAAGGACATTCTTGGAGCCAGATACCCACGGTAGGCCTCTTAATTCTCAACTATTGCTTGAATTTTTGAATCGTAATTTGTGAGATTATTTTCATATTAAATTGCAGCTAGAATAGCACGAAATAAGTCCGTCTCCACACGCCTGGATATCACTGGGAAGCCCTTTTTGTCATTCAAGCCTACGCGGTTAACCAATTTTGACTCTATCCTACCGTATATAGGAACATGGACGTCCATTCTTGTCATTGGCAAGACGAAAACTTTCTTTCTTGCCTTCTTTCTTGTTCCCTATTTTGGTCATCGACCCCTGTTTGGGTGGTAGACGTACAATTGAACATATATTGCAAACAATTCAAATGAAATAGTAATAAACTGTCCTTATATTGACCATTTACATCTGCATATATAAAGTTAACCTTCCTTATAAAATAAACAGTAATAAACTGTTTCCCTAATTCCTGACGTCGCAGAGGCTACTACAGATGTACTCATCGAGACGTTCGAGGTTGTTTGGCAACAAAGCAAGTACAAAGATCCGATGATGACCCAACAATCTTCGAAATTGCCTACCGAGGAAGGCACACCTGCAATCAAGCTTCCCAGATGCTTCATCCTTCACAGTCACTTGAGAACATTCAAGAGGCCATTAACGGTAAATCAAAATTAGAACCCCAAGAGCACACCAACGTCCAACCCACAGAAAATGCTAATCAGCAGCAATCGCAGCAACTACTCTTGAACTTTCGTACTGGCCTCAAAGTTGTAACCAAAGACCTGGATACTCACGGTGAGCCGTCGGCGTTTCCTTCCTTCCACTTCCCTGCTTCAACGTCCAGTGCTACTCCTAGGCTGTTTTCGCCTTCTACGTCGGACAACACTTCCAATATGGGGAACTTTTTTCCGTCGATCGTTTCTCCTTCTACCTCCGGGACAAACTACTTGTCGGTGCCACCTAGTACGATGCACAACAGGTTTGGAGGGAACCAGAATTTTAAGAATTCTGAGCTCGATGACATCGTCTCTGCTGCTACTTCGGCTACTAGCTCACCCACTGTCGGCTTGAGTTTTCCGTTGGGCAATGTCGAATTTGATGCGAATTTGACGTTTGACAGTCACAGATTCCTCAACTGAAATCCATGGCTCCAGGAACCACAATGACAGAAATTAATCACCTGATTAAGCATCTCTGGCTGTGTTTTGGTCGACTTCGGTATTGGGTCTGATGGTTGCTGTCCAACTTGCGCTACTAGACACTTATAGCCAATAGGAGAATTTTGCTTGTATCCGGCAGCTAGGTCCCGTAGAATAGCTTTAAAGTTTGAAGACATTGCCTTTGCTCCTAAATCCCTCGAAAATTTACCTTTTTAGTTTTCCCTTGAATTATTTGTATTGATCCACTGAGTGTCAATGCTCCTCTTTTTGTCTTGTTTTTTGATAAATGAGCGTAAAAGCTCTGATTTACATATGTGATTTTTTTCAAATTTCCTCCTTTTGGATAAGTAATTTCCTCTAATTTCTTGATATCTATCAATCACTACGCCTTTTTGTGTTTTTTTCTGAAAGATTCTATCCCAAAGATGAGTATCTTCAAACAAAAGATTTCTTTTTTTTTTTTTTTAACCACATTTTCGGGGGCATATAAGTATAGGTGTGGAAAAATGGGCATTAGCCCATGTAACTGCGGATAGCGGCTTCCAAGGACCAGATGGCAAGTTTTTCTGTCCAGCTTTTGTGACACCATCAGGTTGGGATAGTCCGGGCCAGGCATAATGGGCCTCCATCGTGCTAGCTCATAATCGTCATAGTGAAGCATATACATGTTCATTTTTAGGGCCAGTAGTGGCTTGTTTTCGCTTCATTTTCGGCATTTGACCCAAGGCCGAAACGCGCAGCTAAGTGAGGCCGCACGAGACGAAGAACTATAGCCCGGCCACGCCTACGCTACAGTTAAAAGATAGATCAGAGTTATTCGGAAATTTCTCACTCTCACTTATTAAGAACTTAAATTTCAATTTGAATCTAAAGTTAAAGTGGTGTAAATTTTATGGAAATGAGACAATTACTTCCATTGTATACCTTATAGTCTAACAGACTTGTTAATTGACAAAAAAAAAAAAAAAAAAAAAGACATAAGAACCAGAAGAACAATCAATTGTCTCCTTTGAAAGCAACTCCAGATGAAAAAGGATCTGATGTGGTCCAGAGATCCCCATTTAAGGCATTCATGCAATTTCGGGCTAGCTAAGCTTCAGGTTCAGCGCAATCACCTCACTCAGAGGGGGGACCATTTACCCTTGTTCAAGTTTTTCAAGATTTAAAAAAAAAAAAAGAATTCTTGCCGCCAACTGGATAAAATGGGCGTCGTGATCCACAAGAGGAACAAGTTCTTCTAGAATGCACGAGGGAAGGGGAAGCAATAGCACCTTTTCGCCATCACGCTCAATTGTAATTCACAAGCTAATCGTATCAGGCGGGGGAAGTGGAGTAACGTGCCTTGATTGGCGGCCCCTTCATTCATGTATTTTCTTCATCCATGCAACTTCGTAACTTGCAAAGGTCACAACTGAATTTTAAGGCCCCCTCTCTGTCGATGTACCCGTCTTACTCTTGTCAGTCATAAGCGACACTTAAATTATACTGAGCAAATTACTTATCAAATAAATAAATAAATAAAAAGCCAAAAAATGACTGGTTTATTATAGGATATAAGAAAAATTGGAGTCCCCTTAAGTTACATTTTGAAAATTTTCAAATGAGTTTGTTTTTACTTTCCTCATAAATCTCATGACTTTTTCTCAGAAATTCAAACACAAGAACTTGTAAATCAATATCTAGACCCCTTGGAATATCCCCTAAAGACAAATATAGTCCTTTTTTTTTTTTTCGGTTACAGACATGACCACTTCCTTCAAAGCTAAGATTGTGCAAACATGATGATAGGTCAATGCATGAGATGACGTGCAATTGATCTCCCTATTCGGTAGTATCAAGGCTTGGAAATTTGGATGTGTAAAATTAAATTCATGGGCTTACATCAACAATAATCGAACAAGGAATATGTAGGCTTATGCTTGTACATATATCTATACTTATATTTTAAAACCCCCTCTGAATTTTTGGGCGTATTCATTGAAGGAAAACTCTTGGAACACATTACCTTTGTGGTTCTCGTGGAAGCAAAACGACGCTGTCCAGAATGTAGAAGAAAACACGGGCCTAAAACTATTAAATATAGTAATTTAAGCCAATATGTATGTGTGCGTGCGTGTGTGTTTATGCAGAAATCATTGAATCGATGTCTAATTGCCAGCAAATAATTAATTGGTTGAAGGTTTCAAGGCCCTTATGTCGTGATGCGTGGAAGTCTTTTTTATTACAAAGTATGAGAGATAAGCAATTCCTTAGGCTACATTGGAGCCCTCGGAAGTTTCAAGCGGTAATCTGATTAAGGCGACGTTCTTCTTAACTGCGATCCTCTGAGCCTGAAATCGGCAAACGATGTCTTGGCTAAAAATTTTACTAAAAAAACTGTTAAATCCGCAAAAGTGCATCATAGACCTGGTGGTTTAATAATATTATTTAAAGTAGATTCCGTCACGTGATAATTTAGAAGTTATACAAAATCAAGAAAACAAATAAAGAAAAGCATTAGTGGCAATAACTAAAAGGGCGCTGCTCGTACGCGTGGCTAGACGCCATGTATCAGAAGGGGCGGACCCCTTACTTTACGAGGGTTTTTTTTTTTTTTTTTCAATTTTTTCTTTACATGTGGCTCCCTTCTGATTGGTGTGGCATATGACCACTAACTTCTATCGTGACTAAAAATTTTAGCCTTAATAACACGATATATGGGTGTTGTATGTACCGGCTATAGAACTGCTAATAGTTGGGGGAAAAAACAAAGGCTCGGGAAAAGGCTGTAAATTTGGCTTAGAAAATTGAACTCGAACGTTGAATTAAAGGTTGATAAACTGACAATGGTTACCTAGCTACCAGAAGTTATACTTGTCTACAGTTACATTGTTCGAGAGGAAAGAAGGTAAAGGTCGAGGTGCTCGGCAATGGAACTGCAATAGTTTTAGCGGAAAGTTTGCTGTATGACTTGAGCGAGTTCCTCAGCACTGAGTTGGCATTCAATTCCGATCTGCTACAGGATGTTCAATCATTAGCTTCAAGAAACATCCAATTAACCCCGCATGCACATGAACAAAAAATATATAATATTTTCTTAAAAGGTGAATTTAAACCAGAATGAGACACTGGCTGCAAAGATACCCTAGTTTTCAGCAGTACTGTTACGCTTCTCAAGAGGCATGCAATGAAATTTAAGTCAATACTAAAGCCGTACGACTATAGGTGCTCTTTCAAAATTTGGGTGTCGCATTCCTGGTAGACACTGACCATTTTATACTGTACTAGACGCCGATAATAAGAAAATAATAATAACAAATACAAACACCACAATCACACAAACATATACACACAAAGCTATGCTGTAAGTTACTTGGTGGAATTATTCTTAATTAACTATTATTATATCGACATAAAATACAGATACAACCATGCTTGGAAATAAGGATGTTGTCTTCGTATACCTCCATGGTATTATGTGGTTTTAGGTGTATATTTATATCATTAAATAGATATAATTTCATTCCATTTTGTCTACTTGATGTTCATCAATGTATGTATTAATTCCTTTCTTAATTAAGTAGAGTTGCACCATCAACGTCTATAGTCATAGTCTGTAGAGAGTAGGGACATCCGGTACAGCTATGGGAATATAATAAAGCTACTAACTTTATTGACTAAGTACAAGAAGATAATAAAATTTCGTCCGAATTATGATAGAATTTCATACGTGCGGACGAACGGTTGATAATTCAAGCTTATTCGAATGCTATCCTTCACCAGTTGAAATAAATATAAGTTATGCAAGGACGCAATTTTTTTAATCTCAACTTCAGTTGTGATCGTGTGAGCTTCTTATGCATATATATCACAAAGTTTTACCTTGATGGTGAAGGAATTAAGCACGGTATCATCGACGCTGCTAATTCTCAGATTGAGAATCTCAAGGGATAGGTCTTCCAGTGTAGAGATGATTTTCACAGCCTGTCCAGGGATCCGAGGAGATACTGTTTTCAACAAAACATTTGGGCCAGAGAACTTGACCTCCACGTCTGCGATTGCAGACTTGGAATTTGCTACGAGCTCGTTAATGCTGTCGTTAATGGAGGAGGAGGAAGAAGAAGTTGGAGATGGTTCAAGGGGACTGGCGGCAACGGTTGGAGAGAGATGACCTGGCTGTAACCAAGAAGGCCTGTAGGGGCTACTTGGTTGTGGGGTTCTTGGGCTTACAGGTAAGTTAAGTCTTGGACTAATTGGTGGCTTTCTAGGACTAAGTGGTGATGGTCTTGGACTCGAAACAAATCTAGGGCTAAGGACTTCACTGTACACCTTTCTTTGCTTTTTGGCCTCCAGGGATTGTAGAACTTGTTGTAACTCGTTAATATAATCAACCACGCCGCCGATAATGGATGCTTGGTCTCCCTGATTCGAGAAGAAGAAATTAATAATATTAAAAGAACCATAAGACCACATGGTTAAAGTAAGGTTGACAACCAAGCGATTCTAACTAAAGCAGCAGTACGAGATTAAAGAAAGGCACTATTGAAGTACTTAAGTAACTGGCTTACCCTTTTGACATAGAAACAAGGCATGAGAGTCCTTAACACGGACAAATGCTCATTCATTAGCTTTCTCCGGTTTCGCTCGACCGTGATATGAGACATCCTCTGCTGCCCATCTTGGTTGGCTTCTAGCTCTGTGGAATCTGTGGCCGAAGTCCTCTGTCTCTTGCTTTCAGGCTCAGTCTCGGACTCTTGCAAGGTGCTAGAAGCTGTAGACTTCTGTGACACTAATCCGCCCTTTTCTTCGCTTTCCTTTGGGCAAACTGCAACTTCTTCATCCAGTGGTGTCATCGGAGGAAAGTCGGTTACACTGTCTAAACTCTCAAAAATAGCGAAGAGGTCATCTCCGTTCAAGGTAGTGTCGTCAAATTCAGGTTCTTGATCAAGAAAACGAGGCAAGCCGTCACCCATATTGTGACGGTTCCTTTTTTTTTTCTTTTTTTGTTCCCTCCGCTTGAAAGTTTTTTATTTGCTGCTTTTCTTATTCCCAAGAAAGTGATGTGAAAATGGAGCCGAGGAAAAAGACGCAGACAACAATGAACATGAAGACGTGAGATTGTCAAGATCAAGGGTGCTATAGCTGCTACCTAAATGGAGTAAATATGGGACTTTGGGGAGGGCCGATGTGAAAGGGACTAAACTATCAAAATCAGTACTCTTTTTTTATGGGTCTCTTCTGAAGTTAGGTTGGCTTGGTTTATCGATTCTTTGCCGTTAGCTGTAAAGGGTGATATAATCTGGGAGGGAAACGCAGTGCATTGTGAACTCACAAGCACCCAAAGGTAATATACAAAGGACAAAGCTAGAAGGAGTGTGCGTCCAAAACTGAAAACCAAGGAACGAGGAGCCGTTTGGGGAGGGGAGAGAGATAAAGAGAAACGGGGAGAGAGAGAGAGGGAGAGAGAGAGAGAGAGAGAGAGAGAGAAAGAAAAAGGAGTTAAATGAGACGTGTCACAATGAGGAAATACCGAGTTAAGTTATTAAAGTACATTATAGGCTACTATATGATCATAACTCTTTAAGCCTACCCAAGCTCATCAAGCTGTAATTTCTTTTGGTAAATTAATTATTAGTATAATGTTAAACTTGAGTTTTGGACCATAGTTGGGAAACCCAGCCTAAGGAGAAAGATGGTTGAATCAATGACAGTTAATATTTTTATAATATTTATGTACATTACAATTATGAGTCCAATTCATCGTTTCTTTCAGGAGATAGATTGAAAGTTCAAATTATCATCTCCTTTAGATTGTCCTCCTTTTTTATGATTGATATTCATCATTGCAATACTTTACCTATGTAAATCGATGGGATCATGTAATACTTAAAAAGGAAAAAGAACAAAAATCATACTTACATCAGTACCCTTTTGGAAAATATATAAATACACAGTTGTTTTGGGAAAAAAATGACTGTTAAAAGTTTTAATCCATGGTATGTTGAAGATAAGTTGCATGTTCAAATTTTAACGAGATTGCACATGTTTATAGTCAACGATCCCTACCTTTATAGACTTGTTCCAAGAAAAGATACCTACTTCGTAGACGTACGGTGATCTAGGTAGGATTTTTCTTTGTATGCACGTGTCTTAGAGGACACCACAAAAGCTTGCAATAACAACTTTATTTTTGGTATTCCACGAATTACGAACATCACGCTGCTGCTCTGAGAGGAGGAAATTATATCCAATGGCCACTGGATGAAAAGGTGCTATCATTATTTATTTCAAGGGCGGATCTAGAAATTGATCACAGTGAGGGTGCAAACTTTATTTTCTTAAAAGAATGCGTGTATATGTATATGTATGTATGTGTGTGTGTGTGTGTGTGTGTGTGTGTGTGTGTACATAATTGCAATTTCAATTTTTACGAAGCAATAAAATAATTATTCTAAATTTCTAAGGTTCATGTTAGAAAGATTCCACGTAGAATTTTTGTCTCGTGATTTTATATGAAAATTTCACATCTTAAATAGGGTTAATAAACAAATTTGTTCCTACTTTTTTGAATTTTAAGACATTTAGTTCCACCTTAAAAATTTGGCAAATTATGCCCCCAAAAATATATTTTCTCACAAATCTAATATACTATTATAACCAGCAACGAAAAATGTTAAAAAGGATGACGTGGTGTTCTTATTCAGCAAAAATATCACATGCACAAAAGATAAATTCTTGTGCAGAGAGGGGCCAGAGAGAGGGACTGAGATGGGAAGAGAGAGCGGGAGAGGGAGAGAAAATGTGAAGAGGGGAAAAGATGAGAGAGAGGGAGGAGAGAGAGTAGGGAGCAAGAGTGGGGTGAGAGTGGGAGAGCAAGGAATTTCTTGTTACATTAGATTTTATTTTTCATACAAGTTGCCTTGTTATTATTTTTTATGTTTGTCATTATGATTTTAATAGTAAATCAAGTTTATTAAAAATATATATATATATTTTAGGCATAATTTGTCGATTTTTTAAAATAATTTTAAATTTGTTAAAATGCAAAAAATGAGAATAAATTTTATATTAATCATTTTGAATATTGTCACAACTTCTTTTTGCCAAGTTTATTTATTTAATAATCAATTCTTTGTAAGAAATATAGAAGAATGCTTGCTTTTAAGAATGTAAAAGTTTATAGTAAGAAGATGCTTTTTGTATTTAGTTATTTTATATCTCTTGTATTAAATTAATTTATTCTATATAAGGTAAGAGAAGAGATCGTTTTCTTCTTCTTTTTTTTTTCTTTTCTTTTTCCTTTTGCTTTCTCTGACACAATCATGGATACGCACCTCTCATTAAAATGTGAATTTTCCTTTTTCTGCTAATTTTTTTTTTTTTTGCCTTCATAATTAGTACCATACTTTGTCTAAAATAAAGAATCTAAGGTACAAATTTTCATTGATTAAGGAAACTTTGTCAATCTTAACACGTTTGTGGGGGCAACAAAAGTTTTTGCGTAGGGAATAACTGGGAATTCTAAATTGCCTCCATAATGTGATCAGGTACATCCGCCTCTGATTTATTCACTCGTCAGTCCTCATTGCTTGCGGCATTCATTTGCCTGAAAGGACGAGTGTGTATTGTAGTAGTTAAGAAGAATGCCCTTGATATATTGAGCTCAGAGAAGGCAGTGAAGCAATTTAAAATGGGTGTCTGCATTGAGAATGAGAATCCCCGACTTCTGAGGAGAAAGGAATTCAAGATGAATGACTTCAGTTTTTACTTTTCCTTTTTTTTTT
>CM038602.1:315240-397289 GCA_021533255.1 Ceriops tagal
GGGGGGGTGGGAAGGAGTTATGGCAAACGGCGAATGTTTCATGAGAGAAACTAAAACTAAAAGTACACAAAAACGCACTCCCATAAAAGGTACCATTTCTCTGTTTCTTCAATAATGTATGAAATGAAAATGCGAGGGGGCGTGTTCAGTTGCAAATCTTTCCGGTTTGGCGCAACTATGGCTGGGCCATTCGCCCGTTTCCCCAATTCCACTGAGAATATAATTAATCGGTCGTGAACTGAGTGTTCCAATAACAAGTCAACCTCTCCGATACTCCTTGAAATTTTATTATCTCTGCTTAATTTGAGTCACATGAAACTTCTTTTGGTACTGTAATTTTTTCAATCACGTAATTACGTTGACCCGGTCATCTTCTTGGCAAGAGCTCACAATTTCTCAAAAGTTTTGTATTACACGACAGATAGTGGTCAAAATGTGACGGTTGATTTTAAATTATTTTTTTTTTAAAAAAAAGGGTCTCAGGACAGGGTGAAATGTGATGGTGGATAATAATCAAAATCCATGTTTTGTTGGTAAAGGTACTTCACATTGTAAGATTCGATTTCCAATCTATACTTTGAAGTGTCAGTGTGTATAAATTAAATATAAAAATGCCAAAGCTCATGTACATTTGATAACTTAATTTCTTGGAAGTAAAATCCATGCCTAGTGTCAAATGGCTGAGTTCAATTCTTTTTGTTCTCGAAATTAAAATTAGCCCATGTAATGTCTCTATTCTATCATCATATGCAGACTTTGCTACTTGATGACAAAACACACAATGCCGTTGCTGCTACAAAATGCTTTCTGTACGACCATTAAGGGTCCAGGCTTGTCTTACTCAAGTTGCAAATTGCACTACCAAATTGAAAAGCGATGATTGGACGCCGAGTGCTATTACAGCATCACTAAACAGGACAACATGCATGTATATACATGTAAGAAAAGCAAATACAAGGAAAATGGAGAGACGGGGTGGAATAAATGAGGAAGGGGATGAGGACCGGATACTGGGAAAATGTCTGCTGTCTGATAGAAATTAGTCTAATGTATTATGAAAGGACGAAGGACGGCTTTCAATGGGCAGACACGGCATCTCCGTGTCTACGATGATGGATTCATGGTCTGATCTCACCATTTGCCACATACTATATATGTGTGTGTGTGTTTTGATTTATGATTTATCGCTCTCTTTCTTAATTTCTCTCTGGCTATGAGTGTGTGTGAAGAGTGACAAAGGAGGAGGAGTAATTGTAAATTGCAGCATGGGACTGCGGTTTCATTTAAATTAAAAGCTGCAACCTTTACTTTCATTTTCGTTTTTTAATTGCCTTCCATCAGTTTTCTTCCGAATACATGCAAACTTACCCTCTCACTCATCAATTCTCCGATTTACTGTCCTCAACCATCCTCTCTCTCTCTCTCTCTCGAACTATCTTCTAGATTGCGGGAGCGCAAATGGGATCTTTGGTGAACCGAAGTTAATGAATAATGATGGAATTTTTTTATTTTTTTTTTACTCTCGTTATGAAATCTGTGATATGCTGCTGTGCAAATAGTGTCTCAAAGTCCTTTGAAAGTTTGAATGCCTTTATCAACACCATTTATGCCCTAAAATTGATGGCGCTAACTATTTGAGCTTCAAATCCAACGTCTAGGCATCGAGCTGTCCAACTTGAAGGTATTAGTGTTATGCTGTCAACATTCTCTGTGATTTGGAGAGCATCAGCACTCTCTTGCAAGGCCACGACAAAAGTTCTCTACCATTACAACTACCGAAAAAGATTGATGACCCACTTATCTGAACCGTTTATTATGGTCGGAAATAATTTTATCGATCACACTGTGCATCGTTATCGATTAATCAGTCAACAATTTGTCAACATTATCGATCGATATTTTTTGCGAATAATAGACAAGATTATACATCTAGGTCATAAGAGTATGAATAGAACCAAATAGCTAGCTGGCTAGGTGAGTCGTGTCCTCTACCGCTACTAACTCCAGTTTTGTAATGAAGTATGAACATACCACTAGGTGAGAGCCCAGATGATTTGTCCGCATATTTTTACGGAGATGACCCACGTTTGAAACCCCACTCTATCACTCCCACCAAAGTTGAAATATATTAGGTATCCCTCGTCACAATAAATTGGATTATGTGGTTGAAGTATAGATGTTACGTTTTATATATCCGATAATTGTTGCAGCTAGTTGCAGAAAAATCTTACTCGTCACTATCTACGCACAAAAGTAATGGATTTTTTTTATATAAAAAAGTTAAATCAAAACATTAATCAAATATGTTTATTTTAAATTTACACGTATAATAATTAGTCTTTACTAAATATATACATGTTGAAAAAAAAAAGGTACGAACTTACTAATTAAGCACATTGAAAAAAAATATAATATCTATAGTATACCATATATTATCAATAATACTTTTGAGGTCAAATCCCTAGCAGTATGCATGATATTTCTTGAAAAATTCGCATGCGGGAACTGGGGAATCAAGCTAACCTATCTGAAAATCGAGTTTAACCGTGCCATGTGTGGTTAAGTAATTAGCCCCTTACCCATCCACCTTGGCCGCCCGCCGGGGGTGTGTACTTGGGCTACTCCGGATGCCATGTAATTCATTACTCCGCCGAAGGTAGCAAGATCGGTCCCATGTATGTTCTACGGTCCAATACGAAAGACATTAACCATAAACTCGGCTCTGTATCCAATATTGCCCCAACAAATGTTTGTTAGCTAGCTACTAGCTATAGCCTCAATCACTCCTCTTCTGATAATTAATCTATGTTTGATCCCATGTAATGATCATAGGTAGGCTTAGGCAAATCTAGAAAAGCTATTCAATCAAAGCATCTTTGAACATAAATGTTGCACGTCAAAAACTTCCACGACTTTCATGGCCAACTAGACCGTATATGTCTGAATGCGAATGTACGTGCGACAAAATTTTAAAACAAAAGTTGCAAAAATTAATATTATGGGGCCCTTCTGCAGCTTCATTTATTTCCCCTATCTGAAACATCATTTACTGGCACCACGAAATGTATGAGCCAAAGCATTACTCCAGTTTCACCTTCTCAATCAATCCCCCTCCCCAACCCTCCTCTCTCTCTCTCTCTCTCTCTCTCTCTCTCTCTCTCTCTCTCTCTCCCTCTCCCTCCCCCTCTCTATATCGCCTTCCACCCTCTCTCCCACAATAGCCGGTGTCTCAGCACGCCAATGCATCGGGAATTGGATGGGGGACGATATGTCAGACCGAGAGATAGGACCCAGAAACCTGATTCCACAATAGATTGCCATGTCCCCATATTTAAATGTTATGTCCCCCTCCTGCCCTAGAACCGTTAGGAGCTCTTGGTGCAGCTCCCCCGTCCCAGTCTTTAATTAAATCAGAGATTGGAAATCTAGTAGTATCTCTCTCATTAAGCGACTGAAGTAAATGAAACCAATGTTGTATCCCCGTCAATGTCATGAAGGTCATTCTGCTATGGGCCCTACTTACGCATGCATAAACATGTGTATATCTCCAAACGAACATATTGCAAGAACACGAATTATTTTACCTGATTAATGAATTCAAATATTTAACCGATCACTCTTAATCTCAATTCTTAAATATTTAAGTTTAAGCAATAGAATAAAGTATTACTTTAGTCCCTTACGGCAAGTAACTCACCTTTATTATATGGGTCACTTTCTATCCATTTTGCCCAAGTCTCCATTATGCTCACTTTCATGAGTATATTTAAGTTCCTCTAGTTATGAGGCTTTATGCGCTAGATTCTTCCTTTATTTTGTCCGGGTCCATATTAATTACATGAAAAACAGTGAACCGATTTTAATTATGATGATGAATAATGGAACTAATCAGCTACGGAAAACCTAAATTTAAAGCCCCATGAGTCGAATGCAATATTGCATTAAGTTAATTCTGACGGAAAGTTTGCAGGGTTCCACAGGCCAATTGTTTAATAGCTTAGGGATTCTTAAATGATTAAAATTGAAATATTAATCCTTTAACGTCGGACAAAGCACTTGACGCAACTTAATTATAAATGCTGATCTACGTGCTAGAAGATTAGTGAAGTTAAAATTTTTAGAGATACAATTAAAAAAAAAAAAAGTTTACATCTATATAATTTGAATTTGTGGCTATGTTGATACTAGCTGGCAATCTAATTCTTCTAGGCTCGTCGTTCATTAATAAGCATGACAACTCTGAACCCTGCTCGTGAATCCACCATATAAATCGAAAAAACCAAAGGTCCCTCTAAGGTTTTATTTAATATAATGAGGCATATAAAGTTGCTTAATCTCTTCCTCCTCCAATGCTCAACATGCCTCCCACAGAAACAGTTATAACCTGATTATGTGAATACGGAGTAAAGATACCCACAAAGCGTGCTCCCAAACACAACACAAGATTTGGAGATGGCCAACGATTTGGTGATGGGGACCAATGAGACATAGGGCCGCATGGACAATTTTAATGACGATTTTTCTCTATTAGGCCCACATCATGTTGCAGGAATGTCTGGAACATCTGGGGCCTTAACTACTATTAGTATTGTGTGTTTAAACTGAAGTGGCTTAAAAACACTTCGGTCTTTCCTAGTTTTTGGTGCTTTAGTTATTACTATTGGTAATACCCTTTTTTGTTATAAAGTATCGTTTCATTTAACCCGAGGAACATGCGTCTGAGAATTCGAGGAAACTCTAATTACCTATTTAATCATGCTAAAACGTAAGGTTAGTTGGAGGCATGTAATAATGTACTTAAGGCTGGTCACGAAACGCATGAGATATTGAAAATTATTCATTAGCTCTAGCTATTGGGCCAAGTTGAACGGCGTGCCGAATAGGCGAAAAGAATGTACGGACAAGGCTCCGTGCTTTAGGAATTCTAGCACTCCCTCTAAGGTTCCACTTCAAACGTGCCAAGCGCAGCTCCGCTGAGTTTGCAATAAGACGGACCCCGCATAATTCAGATTATGTGGTTGAGAGTGGGTCTGGCCCCACCGGATGAGCAGCAACCGGCAAGTGCAGGGTATAGAATCCGAAAGAGAGAGAAGGGATGGGTGGGCCGATAAAAGGGCCGCGGGGCAATGCATCACTGCAAAGCTTTAGTTGGGCTTTCACCCTCCACACAGAAGTCCACAGTCTGGGTTGGCCCAGTTTATTTCACATGATATCTCTTGGGTAACAAGGCCCAGAATGATCCTTGTCTGGCCTCTCATAGTTTTAAATAGGCTCCGGCCCTCTCCACTATTTTTTTTTTTTTTTTTTACCAATTGTTCTCACTCTCTCTCTCGGATCTTAATTTTTCTTGTTCTGTTTTACTTAAAATTTTGGAGGAGAAGGATGTGTTGAGCACTGTGGGCAAGACTACTTAACATATCTTATAGTCAATTTGATTGTCTTTTGAAGTCGAGGTGGACAAATTAGATATTTTTGGAAGAGAAAATGTCATCTTGTTGAAAACAAAGGCGAAGTAATGCTACACCACATATTCTTATTGGTCATCCATTTTAAGCCTAGGCAGGATCATTATTCTATTCTGTCGTTAAATGCATAAACCTTAAATAGATTGATGACAAATGAAGGCAGCAATAGGCATATCATTGTCAGATCAAATCCTGTGCGACAAATATTTTCGGACCCCAAAAATAGAAACACTAGAATTTTTGACAGATTCGTATTCTTATTATTACTATATTTAGTATTGTTATCCTTTTCAATCTCCCTCTTTTTTTTCTTTTTTGGTTAAAATTTTCTCCTTTATTAGGAGGTCCATATTCTTCTCAATTTCTAGTTCTTATATGGACCCAAACGGCTGGAATTACAAAGGAAATCAAGTCTGGGGGAAAGGAATCTATTTCAATGTGCCTTAAAAGGACAAAAAGAGGTCGTTGGTGCCACTCTGGCTCCTCTAAACATGCAACATTTTTGGTTCGTGCCTTTTTTTTGTTTTTTTTTTTTTATTCTCACAATCCAACACTATAAAGGGCACGTGCTCTTGTGTTCTGTCCTGTCCTGTCCTGTCCACAATACATCCGCCACCGTCAATACCCTCCTCGGTTCCTCCGGACGGTTTTTATCATCAAAGAGTTCTCTATTTCTTCTCTCTTGTCTCTCTGTGTCTTTTGAGTGGGAGGGAAAGAGAGAGGGAGAGAGAGAGAGAGAGAGAGGAGTTTGGGGAACAAACCACAAATCAAAAAAATGGCTGGGTGTAGGGTTTCATTCGGAGTTTTCGCAACCATTGCTATTCTGTATGCAATGATTCTGCCCTTGGCTCATGCTCAATCCTCAGCTCCTGCTCCATCGCCCACCGGCAATGGTGAGTCTTTTTTCTTTTCTTTCTTTCTTTTTTTTTATTTCTTCTTCTTAGTTTTATTCCTTTTTCTTGTTTATTGTGTTGCCGTCCATTCAATATACCCGTTTAACATAAGAGAAGGAATGTACAAATAATAAAAACAAAAACAATAATTGCAAAATGCAAATGGCCTCTTGTCACCATAAAATTAAATTGCAAATTGCGTTACAAAACCGGAGAAATTTCTTCAATTTTTTTAACCCAAATTGTTTGTGTCTCGTGCTGTTCATTATAGGAATTGATTGATGCCAATGAAAATTTTTGGGCTTTTGTTACCAACAATTTATCGCGATTTTATCTTCGGATTTATTGGACCTTTTTATGGTAGAATTTATTGAATCTTCAAAATATCATAAGAATACTTTCTCAAGAAAGCATATCAAGTTTTTTTTTTTTTTTCAATTTCAAATATTTAGGGTTATTTCCTCGGTTTGATTATTTTCCATACATACTTTCTCTTTCAGCCACCACGATAGACCAAGGAATCGCATATGTCCTAATGCTGGTGGCGTTGGTGCTCACATACCTTATTCACTGATTCATTTGGGATGTTTGGGGGCCATGCATGGTGGAGATGGTTATCGTACTTTCCGAGCATTGGAGGCCTCGTTTGGGCATTCTGTCATGTACCTTGATGTCATTCCCAGATGATAATCCTCCCTTTGTTTGAGTCTTCCTTATTTTTTCTCATTTATTAATTTTTATTATTGAAACAAGGATAATTTTGATTGATGATAGTGATTCGCATTCCCATTTCCATCACCAGCAGGAATGTCGTAGAGAAAATGAAATTTGTTTAGGATTTTTCCCTCGAGAATATCAATTGTAGCATTAACATTGGGGGTGGCGTGGGGTGGGGTGGGGAAAACAAGGATAAAAAAGATGCGATGCAAGAAAGTGAAACAAGATGATTATCGAGTATGGTAGTCTTCGTCATCACAAGCAATTTGCAGAGCTATCTAGAAGTATATTACTTTGGTTTTTCGAGAAAAGAGTGTCTTGGCGACGACAAGATTGCCAGCAGTCCACCTCGGATTGCTAATTCGCCAAAAATGATACAACATGCTATTAAGTGCACCACGAAACGCAAACCTAAAAGCCAAATTGGAATAAGAAAAGATTTGTATCGTATGCTTGCAGGCTGTAAATGGTCAGTGTAGGGTTTCAATGAAAACGGCATCTTCTTCTATGATTGCCCTGTTTTTCACAAAACAGCCACAAGCTGCTTCTTGAATGTTGGGTGGTGCGCCTCTGGCCATCGCAGAGAATTGCTTCCACGCCGGTCAAATAACTGGAGCACAATTCTTCCTCGCCATCACAAAGTGGCATGTCGGTGATGCTGACCATATTTTACCACTTCATAAAATGAAACCTCAATCGCAGCAGAAGGACCTCCACGACCAACACGAGGACCAATTCCTGTGAAGAGTCCCTTACAATCAGCCGTCCCTATTCCAATGAAAGTCAAAAATCATCAGTCAAAATCGATGATGATGTAATCCAATTTTTATGCCCGATACTGGAATCAGTAAGTTGTAAATGGATTCCGGCCACTGAATTTCCGGAGATCTCATTCAAAGATAACACGTATAAAATCACTAAAAGAGAACCAAGGTCGCCTTCACTGAGCAGTGTTGACAAACTACACAGAAAACGATTACTTGTGTTCCAGAGGCATTCTGCAGTGGTGAATGCAGAAAAAGAAAGGTGCCTCCAAATTTCCGTCAACACTTGCTGCGTTGTCTTTCTCAATTCCCTGATTGTATCCTTTTGAAAATCAAGAGAAAGTCACCATACTTATCATATAGTGTTGTCGAGGAAGCCAGACAACTAAATTGCAGATTATGCCTCCGGTTAACTCATTTTGTTCTCTTTTTGTGTTCGAAAAACAAGCATCACAACTACTTCCTCATTCTGTTATGTCCTGTGTACCTTCATTTGTAAGACTAGAATTTACATTCAAACTGGTTTAAGGTAAAAAGATGAACTAAACTCTAACAGATAAGCTGTCAGCCAAAATCTACCCAAATTTGCGCGCTGAAGGGTTGGATTGTAGTAATAACCTCTCTCTGCCTTATAGTTTTTGCAACATCTAGGGGACAAGTAGCGGCAGCGGCAAGACTTCCCGCGCCAGAACCAGCAATGAAATTTGCGCCAAGGACACTTGCCCCATTGGATTGGTCACCAACCAAACCTAAATTTCTTCTCCTGATCTATGCCAAAAGAAAGAGGAGACCATCAATTCTGAGCAAATCTTACGAGCAAGCCGTGCTCCCATTCATGTCCATAATGCGCGATTAGCCTCTTGCTGTTACAAGACGTCGTGACAACTTTAGAGATATGTTGAAACCAACTAAAACACGTTCTGCATTATACTCAGAAGGATGCTTTTGTAGCTATAAAATTTGCATCTTCTCAAAGCACATTCGCTGCTTCCATTAACCATCACAGAGGATCTCACTCTTTCCTCACAACTGTCTCGGCATTTTAATGGGTCCATTCTAACAGATAAGGAAGGCCAAATCATTTTTTGAAGCAATATAACGAAGTTCCATGTATAGGTGACATAATCACCACACAATCGTTTTACTTTCCTTTTCTTTCTTTATTTACAGGAAACCCAGATTATGCCAAAGAATGAAATACAATTGCTTGGGAGCTCATTCGTATTCCTGACATTGGTGATGACATCAAGCGGAGTTTTACGAACTCCTGGAGGCTTTCCAAGCTCAATAGCATAACATGTTGCGCACACGCTAAAGAACATGCCAGTAAGCCATCTACAAAAGGCACGTACAACGTTGCACCCGGAAGACGCTGTGAGGCGAAATCTTCCAGCCTGTTGCAGAGTATATCATAGCATGGCAAATAGATTCCCACCTGCTCATGGACTTGCAAATCATCACCAATTGAGAAATTTAGAATTCAGTTATACACAATTTTTACATAACCAAACATGCCACATCTGGCTGAGGAACATACTGCCTTGTGCCTTTCCGTAACCTTTGGAACTCCTGCCTGCAAATTCCAAACCTAGCAAGACGTGTTGCAAGGACTAAAGAGATTTTAATGTCGCCCACCGATACCTCATCAAAGCGGTCAAGCATTTCAAATGTACGTGGATTCTAATTTTGTGCAGATACATGAAATTTTATTGTATAATTAAGGATTAATTATTCCTTAAATAATAAAGAGAATTAAATTTTATGGAAACATATTCCAAGCTTTTTTTATTTTTTTATTTTTGGCTGGTACAACAACATAACTTTTTTCATTTTTTTAACTAATTGAGCCATTACAGACAGTAAAATCCAACGACTAATATTGTAACCATCGCCGCACAAGATTTCGACGACACCTTTATTTTATTTAGTTTTGGGTAATTTTTCTTGAAAATTATAAAATTATAATAATTATACTAGACCCGAACGTGGAGTCCATTTTCTTTTCATTTCCTTGCCTCCACTGGGATTTCCTAGTTATTTTCTTTTTTGGGTTGGTTTTCCTCACTTTCCCTTATTTTCAGTTTTCCGCCATGAAATGGGGAATGGAGGTCGAAGAAATCGAAGCAATTGTAGAGAAAATCTGGGACATACATGACAAGCTCAGCGACGCAATTCACTCAATATCACGCACTTACTTCCTCAACTCCGTCAGAGGCCCCAGAAGGTCCGATAAGAAGAAACCATCCTACAACGACGCCGTCGATGACACACGGGCCGGCTTTGTCTTCGTCAAGGATTTTCGGGCGATCGACGATAGTGACTCCGCTGTTCAGGAGGCCAAGAGTCTCAACGCCATCAGAACCGCTCTCGAGAACCTGGAGGACCAATTGGAGTTCTTCCACGTAAGCCTCCTTTTCCAGATTTTCTTCTTTTTTCCTATTATCATTATTCATTTTTTGATTGATTTTTATTTTTTAAAATTTTGTTTCTCAGATGGAGTTCTTTGTCGTGATCTTCAATTTCGGGCTTTTTTTTTTTTTTTGGTCATTTGGGTTTCTGATTGGAAGAGCAATTCTGGAAGTAGGGTTTATTGTACTATTGGCACAGCAAGAAAATTCGGAACCCTATGCCAATTAGGGTTCTAGTTGTGTCATTGTCTTTCGTCTTTGATGGTCAAAAATTACAAGTAAAACACCCTTTTAAGTTGGTGAGAATACTCAACTATCTTAGCTAATGGAAAGGAAATTTTATGCAAAATATATATTTTCCTGTTATTAAGTCATTACTGGCAATCATCTGTGTTAAGAGTTCCATTGATAGTTAATTAAGCGTATGATTTACCTGTGAAACTGACTGATCGATTCATGCCAATTGGTTTTGTGCAGACTGTGCAAATTCAACAGCGGGCTGAACGAGACACTGCAATTGCTCGATTAGAGCAAAGCAGGATTATTCTTGCAATGAGGTTGGCCGAACATCAAGGGAAGAAGTACAAAGTCATTGAAGAAGCACTAGCTTTTGTGGGGGATGCACACGATGTTAGTCACTTTGTTTTCCCTGAAAATCTTTATGGCTCAGCATTAAGTCCATCAGGTCAGAACCTTTTTAAGCATGAAAGGAAGAAGTCTAATATTATTATCCACGTTATCATTTCAAGTTTGGATATTGTGAGGAAATCCCTTAAATTGGATCGAGTTGGTGGGATACTGGGCAACACTGCTTTATTTGCTGTTAGCATGGTTGCAATGTTCCATCTACATCAAGTAGTATTTAAGGACCATTCATATAAGCAAGACAACCTTATGTACAGCAATGAACATATCAGGAAAGATTCTCGTCTGGATCACTTCTCATCCAATGGGAGCTTGGATAACTTGGATGTGATGTTGGCTAGGGGTTAAGGTGGAATGCTAGAGCTTTGCTGTGGTTTTTTGAATAAAAAAGGGCCAGCTTCTTTGTGTTTAAGCTTCTCACAAGAATCTCAAGATCATGCAAGATGAGATAATCTAGTTCCAACTCTAAGATTAGCTCCTGCTGAGATTTGGATCTTTGTTCCTTGATTTAGTGTCAAGGTGCTGAATGTACTAGTATGTCCTGGTTTTTGGTTCCTTTTTGTTTTCTTTGCTGAAATTGATTGTATGTATGTTCCGGCTTTGATCATAGTTTAGTTGCATGGAAACACATGCTTTCTTCTAATGCTTCCACATCATTCTTTTACTATCTTCATGATGTTCCTTTTTTAAAGTTCTGCTATTGAGATGTTTTACAAATAGATAATTGAAATACTTTCATATTTAGAAACTTACCCGGTTTCTTTTGACAGAATGGTGTTTGTTCAATCTGTGGTTGAATTTTGCTCAAAGGGTGAAGAACCCTTTGTGAGTTGCTACATAGTTGATGGGAAATTTCAGATTCTTGGATGAGAAATTCTGCGGCACTAAATTAAGCCTTAGCCGGTTGCTGCTCAGATATACTCATAAATCTGAATCTTCTTCAAGAATTTACCTCTAGTGGCCATTGCATGAGATCGAATTTGCTTGTAGTACATTTCATTCTTTGCCGTTTGTTTATTCCAGTTTAGCCATTATCCTTCATACCTCGAAGTAACAGTTAGAGTTAAGACGGATGGATTACTGTTGTGAAGTGTGAAGTACATGCGCGGTTGTGGTGCATTTCCACAGTTCTAGAATTTTCAAGAGCTCTTCTCTTCTCGCCATGGCTTAACTGCGATTATTGATTTTTTGTTTCAAGCTCTCTCTCTTTCCTTTTGTGCTATTCCCAAACGATAGGTGACTAGTCGGTTCTATATTTCAACTTGGACGGGTTAGCATGTCATCAAATGTTGTGTCATTTGTGTTCATGTGCTTAATCGGATGATTGCAGGGGCGGCGAGGTGGAATGCATTTTATGCCCCACTAGTTATTGTCCGCTGACCTGGTCTTTGTTGCATAAGCCCGCGAGTAGCTTCACGCCTTCTGTCCCCGCTGAAGCATCCGCACTTGTGATTGGATTTGGTCGTAGGGTGAATGCCGTTTCTTAGTTTGTTTTCATTATCAAAAGTCAAAACTGTAGCTTTTACTTGTTCTACTCGTCTTTTTCCAGCTTTCGCAAAGTCGAACTGGAGGGTAAGATGATGAAGCGTCAAACCCGGGAAATGCGTTTCGGCGGTGAAGGACTTGCAACTTCAGTTGCACTGCCATTCAATCAAGTTTCGGGCTTCTGATTTCTAACGCGTATTCGGCTCGCAGTAGTCACTAGGCTACGACAATTGAATAGTTCTTGGACTTTAAGTATTTGGATCTGGGCTTTAAAAGGCCTTTGATGATTGCTAAAAGGGGCCAATTCCTGGGCTGGGCTACAATCTGGCCGTCAACATTAAACGGGACAGGTGACGTTAAAATTGAGTCATAAATTTTTGGTTTTTGGGACAGCGTAGAAATCCGGAGAGGGAGGAATTCGGGGAATGAGGGCTCGAACTCCCCCTTCTCTTGGTTGGCCACAAAGGTTGGTGATCTTTCTCCAAGGCAACTAGTTTGACGACTAACTTTGAGGGAATGCCGATCTTATAAAATTTTCTACAGTGGCCGCAAAGATTGCAATCTCGGGCTGGAACGATACCACCACTCCGTTGTAGCCATTAAGCCTCAACGATGATAATGATGGAAGAGACCATTCCTTAAAAGGAAAAGGAGAAGCGACGACCTTTTCTTTGTTTCAATTTTCCGGGATTTTTGGTTTCAGCTTCGTTTAATTGTTTTGTTCATGCAAATTTTTATTTGTCATTATTATTATTATTTTCTTTTCTGCCGTGTACGTCATTCAAAAAAGAATGCTAAATCGCTCTCAACTGGGGATGGCAAACTTGATCGATTAATTATGTTAAGACAATGCAATAGAAGGCCATATCCACAGGATGGGAGATTGGAAACATCTTAGTTCCTAGTTGTTAAAAGGGTAACGGGCTGTTCTGACACTTGCGCTACGGGTTGCCGTATAAAAAGATAGGGAGTTGTGACCTTCAGAACTAAAGTTAAACGCGTAAAAAATTGCTGACTTTATACACGAGGAGCAAGCCGTCGGCCCTTTCCAAATTTCAATATGACTGCCTTAGAGCAGCGTGTCATTAAAGATGGGTAGGAGCCACCGTGCCCGTCTCATTCTCGCCCCCTTCTTCGCCGGGTATCTCCTCCAAAGACAGTCCTTTTGTCTCAGTCACCGAGAATGTGGAACAAAGGCCCCGCATGTTGGCAAGGGCCGAAGCCGTAAGGACATGACATTGCCTTGCCTTGGTCCGTCCGCAACATCTGGTGGATTCCTAGTGTCGGCCTGAACCATAATTGCCCGAGTCGTGGCCTACAGTTTTAGGAGTAGTTGGGGGACTCTTATTATGTATTATATATCATAAAATTTACTTTTCAGTGGATTCATTTAATTTACCGCGTAATTTAAACCAGCGGAATTTTTACTGTCGGGATTATGAGACATTACTCTTATATTTCTATTTTGTTATTATTATTTTTTTGTAAAAAAAAAAAAAAAAAGCCACTCTCCAGGAATCGTAATTCCGTTATTTTTTCGTCTCCGTGGCATTTTCACGATTGGGACCAAAATTATTGTTACGGACACCCACAATTAGCCTTGAAGATTTTAGATAGGCCCGGGGCCAACTTTCATTTTTCTGTATCTGCGTTGTCCCAACCCGTAAAGCCTCGCGCCGTTCGGTTCAGGGCGTTATATTATACGTCTAGCATAAGCCATTGGCCCATTTGAGCAGAAACATCGGTCGTCGGCAATGTAAGTTGGGCACTTGCCTAAGTTCTCTGATCCAGATTCCACAGAGGCCCAAATATCCTAATTACAATCGGCCCAAGAGCTTTCTTTTTCGTCGTGCGCTTGAGCCTAATGTAAGTCACGACCCGCGGCTCCAGTGGAGCCATCGTGTGAGACCCCATCTCCCGAGTTATTTTAAGCCTTATTTTCTATTTATGATCTTTTCTTTAAAAAAAAAAAAAAATTATTTTGTTTGAACGCTCTTTTAATAATCTCAAGTGGTGTTTGTTTTTCCAAATTGTCCACTAATTCGAAGGTCAACAATTCCTGGGATATCCTAATTGCACTATACTCCAATTTGCAATCTCCAACTTTTAGTGATTGATACGCATTCTATAGTAATATAGACTAATTTGTAGTCCACTATACCGAGTCTATCTATCCATCCAATTGAAACAAATCCTTTGCAGTTTCGCAGTAAAATTATACTGTTAATCACAAATAGTATTCGTAAAAAAAAAAGAAAAAAAAAAAAAAGAAAGAAGTTTGTCTGTTTATAGTCTAACACATGAGAATCAAATACGGATCAATCAGGATAGAGACCACATTCATTTTGGCAACTACACTAGTGCCAAATTTGCATTTGCACACGCAAATGGCCTTTCACTTCTTCGATTCCATCGTATCACCTGTAATGATTTCATTGCTGTACTAGCGACTTTAAAATTACCTAAATGTAGTGATCAGAAAGTTTAGTAATAATTTGACTTGTCTCAAATTTTTATGAGCCTAAGTTGGAAATTTTGAAGTAACATTCTTTTTCAAATAAACAATAATTAATAAATAAATGTACAAATAAATTTTAAATTCGATACGCCGGTTCAAATGTGAGGGGACTTATTCACAACCAGCGCACAAGTTCTGCAAGAACTCGCGACCATTTGTAGCATGTCCCTACTATGAACATGACCGTACAGCAAATTGTTTTTTTGTTTTTTTTTTTTGGCAGAAGACCAGAAGACCCCAGTCCGCGTTGACAAAATGGCCAAGCCAAATTTCACCCACGCAATTTGCTAGTTATTAACTATTTTATTTTTTTGGTCGGACGTAGACAGGCATGGAATTGGTCACATGAGGGACGCCGAGCCAACAATCGGTTATTTCACATTTGCATGTGGGGATGACTTCCGACTTATTGCATTGACATAATCCTCCTCAATGTCTGACCATTTTGCAGATAAATTGTCAACCTAGCTTTGTTGGATTATAACATTTTCACGATTTCGTCGAGATCTTTCAAACCGTTTTTCCAGGTCAAATGTAAAGATTTGGGGCATCACCTGCAGTGATTTTTATCAACTCATTGCTAGTGCAAGAGAACCTTTTGGAAGATTTTTAATTTACCACACCTAAAATATGTGTTAACCCAAGAGAACTTTGTTTTCATAACGTCTACAGGTAACGGGGGGAGGGGGGGGTGGGGAAATGCCAAATTATAGAAGAGTAATCAAAAGGAATTAGTGTCGGAATGCTTTGCTTCGTATGCCATAATGTGTGAGCATGCATGCTCTTTTTATTAGAGACCAGAACCAAAAAAGGGAATGTTTGAACGCATAATTAGCCTTAACAATTTGCGGTGGTGTCTAAACACTTTCCTCGTCTTCTTCCACTTGGATGCAAGACTCAGTCCTCCTACATTTTACGAATTGAAAAAATTTATTTAAAGAAAAAAAAAAAAAACAAGGGCTGTGGATTTCCTTTTTGGAATTTAAGAGGACAACAACAAAACATGTTTTACTTTTTGTCCCTCCGACCCTTTTTTTTTTTTTTTTTTTTGGTCTCCTTAGGATCTTCCTGTAATCCCCGGTGGGGCATGCCCCCCTTTTTTCGGGGCATAAATTTCGACGAGTCAACCGGGATACCCTTTTAATTTATTTCCATTCATCGTTTTTCTTTCCCAAGACAAAATATTTGTAATGTGACTTGCAATTTCTAAGTTCAACTGGTCGGGCGATCTTGCCTCGTAATTTCTATGGATAACTCGTCCTCGTTCCCTCGCACCCATAAATTATCCTTAATTTTACTAATTTTCATGGGAAATAAAATCCTTCTCAATCACCCACTTTCCACGTAAGCCCCGCCGTAGGGCGTCGCGGGTTTTTCGGTTGCCCTCGAAGAGTCGATTTATTTGCCAGTTCTTTCGAATCAAAAGATGCAAAATGCAACTCGTACACCTTTTAGTTTAAGAAGCAATGATTTGAAAATTGCCGCAGACAGGACCCACTTTAGTTGGTAACCCGCCCTTAGAATTTAGTAGAAGTTCCCTCCCCACTGAGGAAATGAAATATTGCAACCAATCAGGTCGTCAGCAGCAACCTGTCGGTAGGTAGAAGTAAAGCTAACCGAGGAGCGTTTGGGACCCTCTCTCATTAGTCACCTTGCATTTTCCACCGTCCGATGTGCACGTGCTTTCTCGATGTACAGCTATGCTGGCAGAAATTGTTGACCCTTAATCATGGCGGCCGCCTGCAAAATTAAGCTGCAGTCCATTATAAACCGAGAGAGTGCTGTAGTTTCCACTTAACGTTTACGTGTTGTGGACTCGCGCCATCCGATTGTTTTTTCTTTTCTGATAATCTTGTTGGGCCTAAGAAGCCCAGGGCCCACCTGGGTGTCCCAAATTTCTAATTTACCATGAGCATTCGGCTCGTGCCCGCCTAACCGAATCGAAAGCATGATTTCGTGGGTCCTAGAAGTAGGACTACTGGGCGCTGGCCGTACACACTACACGTGGACGATGAACTTCCACAATGTCCGTTTCATTGGTCAACCTTTTAGATGATTGACCTAACTTATGGTGATTACCACCGATTGACCATCCTTGGTAGGGACAAATTATGATGTTCGTGGCCGGCCGAAGCCTTCGTTGGCCCATGTGTTGGTGAAATTCATTGTATGATAGCATGCATCTAAGAAATTGTCGAGCATAACTGTTGAAGTATAAAATTTTGAATTTTATCATTGTAGCGTCCTGGAGGATGTTGCCGTATTATCAAACCTCAGGAACATTGGTTCAAATGGGTAAAGACCCTAGGCATGACGTTGATAAGAAAAAACCGATAATGACTTTGGACAAGAGTAGGAGGGTAGAAGGGGGAAACCACTGGGGAAGTGCAAGTAAGGTGGAAAAAAAAAAAAAAACAAAAACAAAAAGGGGCAATGGCGATGTTCAAAAGGAGTGGGGAGGGGGGGGACCAAAAAGGGCTTTGGAGATTACAAAGCAGGTGTTGTCGCTTTACGCTAAATTGGCTATGTTACAACTTACAATGCTTATTGTTGAAGATACTCTTTACACATAATGCAAGTTAGCTACTTGGGGGTCGGGGGCCTGAGTAGTGCAAGCTCACCCTCTCTGCTGCGTGCCATTAACTTTGCGACTAAAAAGCCTGCAAACTCTTAGCTCTCTCTTTCTCTCCTCCTCTTCTAGCCTCAGTTTCCCCCACCAAGTGCCCCCCCCCTCTTATCTGCGGCAACCTATGTCGTCCATCTGTCCATCCATGGAATGGAAAGGGCAAAAAGAGATCCCGACTCTCTAGCGGTCTGTTACCGCCATTGTCGTTGTTCATGCCAGAACAAGGGGGGAAAAAACTAGAAGAAGAAGAAGAAGCAGAGGACAATATAAGAACTAAAGAATAACAATAATAAATAAATAACAAATTAAATTCAAATTGGAGTAATTGATACTGATAGCTAAATCAAATTAGTTGGTTTATTGAGATTGTGAGCTGATAATCCGTCTAATTCTTTGCAATGAGATAGTGAATTCATCTTGGAAGCCTAATTATAAGGTGACAGAGATTAAAACAGAGGGGCTTTGGATTATTTAGTTTTTGCTGGGGCAAGTTAGCAAGGAAGTGTGTGCCCTCAGCCCTCCTCAGGTTTTCCGACAATAATAACTCTACGCTGAACAGTGCCCTCAGAGCACATGATATATATACACAAAAGTTATAGTTTTATTACAATACCTATCCACTACGCACGAAGTTTTCTTTTTTCTGACCGGTCACTAAATACAATGTATGTGCTTGAATTAGATCTTTATTATGGATCCTCCGTTGCCGTCATGGCATCGGCCGAAAATATATGACTTTTTGGTTTTTTTTTTTGGTTGGCTTTTTCTTCTTCCTTTTTTTTTTCCTTTTTGGACCTTTTCGCTGACGTGCTGTGATCGATCGTTCCCGGAAATGACAATTTTGAAACTTCCCCGTTTTGTACGTGAAGAAGTGGACGCGCATGTTTCCCTGATCAGGGATTTTACAATCTAAGCTAATTGACACGCCCAATCGAATGGAAACTTGTTGGTGGGCGTGTTTGAAATCATGTACTTTTGCGTCATTGCCTTCAACCGTTTTGTGGGTGTGATTTTAAAATCTGAAATGCAACGAGCGAAATGATGTAATCGTTCATTAAGGCCTAGCTGCTAAAACTGTTAGCAACCGCCTTCAATGATACACAGTAATTGTACGCTTAGGCGCTGCCGTGGCAGTGAAAAATTTAAGTAAAGTGGTGGATGCAAATTAAATAATTTACCAAACATTGTCAGCTCCTCTTTATTTTATTTTATTTTATTTTTTCGCAAAAAGTTAGTCAGTTAAGGTTATTATTGCACCAACTTAGCGGACGAGACATTTAGTCATATGACCGTGAAGACAAATTGAGGAACAACTATGCAGTAAAGCAAGCAAACAGACTAGAAAAAAAAAAAAAATGAAAATCTCACGTGAGGAGAAGAATCCCGAATCCTAGAGGAATTAGAAAGCGTTAAACGCAAAGTGAGAATGAAACCCTTCGGATCAATGATGTCGGTGATGATTTTAGGGTGCTTTTTGGTCTCTCCGTGCGTCCATAGGACGCCAGCACTGGCCAGTCTGTTGCCACACGAGGAATTCCCCTTTCCCTGAGCAGGTTTTGTTTTTCGTTGTGCGGGGTTCTGCTCCGCAGCGAAGCCCACAAATTCTTAATAATATTTGTAACGTTCCCCCTCCGCGTCGATAGTAGTAATGTTGGATGAAATTGTCCGGAGATAGAATCAACTGAGGAGCAAAATGTGGACATTAGATAATAAATCCATTTTATTTGATTTTAAAACAATCCGAGTAAATTACATTTCCGTTCTCTCAATTCGGATGATTGTAAACAAATGAAGCATGTTTATCATAATTCTTCTTCTTCTTCTTCTTCTTCTTCTTCTTCTTCTTTTAATAAATTTGCATTTTTCGTTTGTTCATGATCACAACTATAGCAATATAAGATCCCTCCAATGCTAAATGGTGTGAAAAAAGGAAGACTAAAGTCTTATCTGAGCGAAGGTCATATTTTAAAAATAAAATAGCACAACACATCGGGGCTTTGAGAAAAGTAATGTTCAATGACAATTGAAATTTAATAGACAACGAGTATTGCATACGGTACCGTTACAAGGATATCTGTTCGTTTCATGCTTTGCACCTTATGACCTTAATTAGGTAAATTTTCTATCATTTTGACAGGACAAGAGAAAAATTTTCTTTCTTTTAAAGAAAATAAAAATAAAAAAGGGGGTTTCTCTCATATTGTCGGAAACTTTTTTGACCGCCTAATTGCGGTGGATCCCAAGTCCTCGCTAGGATCCACGTTTCCTTCGGGCGTTGAAAGCGTATGGGAATTTCCAACTCTAAACGTAAAAGAAATAGTCTAATGCGTTGTAAGAATCACGAACAATTTTATATCCGGCACATGGTTTCCGTAGGCAAAGAGTATCCAACCAATAAAAGTGGGGAAGAAATTCAGGGCAGAAAATGCACAAATGGAAAATTTAACAGACGGGTCCAAAGGGAGTAATAAAGTGCAACCTTTCGGACCTTCCACCAATGTAGCTCCTCTTTAATTTCTTCCTCTTTGAGTTTTGGCGAAGCAATATTGTCGGATCAGCAGGTCGAATGGTGTACAATGACCAAGGGGCCCCACAAGCATCACTGGTAACAAGATTTTTCCATTGTCCGTTTACTACGTTTGTTTTGTTAAAAAAATTTTCCAACGGCGAATGGTATTTCAAAGTTTGGTATTTAAACATGGGATATTGGAAAGTATGATAACGTCACTATCACTGCCTATGACTATTCTACTAATGGAACGTGCCGGCTGGCTAACACGGGTCAACAGTAATTCAGTTTTATGATGCTTTTGCATGACTCTCTCTTTTGTTGTTTTTTTTTTTTTCCTTCTTCTACCCTGTTTACTCTGCTTACGATTTTTTTAAATAAAAATAATTATTGAAATAGCTCTAAACAATAAATGTAAACGAATATCGACGCGTATGCTAATTCGGAAATCAAGCATCTATTACACTAGTACGTTGAAACAGGGGTTAGCTTTCTTTCCAGTGTAGACTTTCAGCTCTGCCGCTGCGCGGCTTAACAACGGAACGAGACATTAACAATTAAGAATTGTAATTTTCTTGGCGTGGCGGCACGTGCACATACTGTACACATAAGGTAAAATAAATAAAATAAAAAGAGTCTCGATTTCACACACAAGGTGGCACCGACTTGACCGTGTCGACCAGCCTTCACCGCAAATTGCGCCCGCTCGTGTGCGGCAAGAGGAATGCCACACTGGCACACTATAGCTTATTAGAAATTATATTGATCTCATAGTTTATTATTATTATTATTATGATTTGCGTTAGTAGTTCGTGGTTAAAGAAGAAATTACGCAATAAAAACCTAATTATTTTCAAAATAAAAGTACAAAAATTATAGCAAAAAGTAGCCAACTCCACTCAGCTCCATCCCGTTAAGAGATGGGGCAAAACGAATTTTTTTAAAAATAAAATAAAATAAAGGACAAAAATTGTGGCAAACAAAACTAAGAGCCGATATTTCGTTGCCACCGGTACAAAATTTGCCGCAAAATCGGCAGGCAGACGAAGGGAGGACTCTCGCTCCTTCACTATCAGAGGGCCACTAAAGGTTCGGAGATGAACAGGTCGCCGATGTCTTGGAAGTCATCCTCATGTGAAATGGACGGAAATGACGAATCGAACCCGAAATCTTGAGGGGATTCCAGCAATATATCGCCGAAATCATGGTTCGAGACACCTTCTTGGAATATGGAGTCGTCAAAGAGTGAGGGCCCCGTGCTCGAAAAATTGAACAAGTCGTCGAGGAATGGCTCCTCTAGTAACGGCAAATACTCGGCATTTGTTTCGCAACCTTCACGGTCTTGAACTTGAACTGATCCTTTACGCCCAACTTCTTCGACCGATCCCAGTTCCTCATGAACCGGTTCGGTTGCCTTACGCGGCAACTCAGCTTCTTCACAGGAATGGGTTTTAAAGCGAAGAACGGAAGTCGGAGATGACAGATTGTGAGACTCATCTCCTGATTCATAGCCGGAGATTGACGTCAATTTGGACCCCGGGGCCTTTTCCTCTTCTTGTTCCCTTCCTGGAGGGGAAATGAAGTTTGTTAAAGCATCGGGTCCTCTGAGCTTTATAGCCGCATTGTCATAGACCATGGCAGCCTCTTCTGCAGTGTCAAACGTGCCTAGCCATATCCGTGCACGCTTCGTAGGATCACGGATCTCGGCGGCCCATTTTCCCCACGGCCGCCGTCGCACGCCGCGGAACTTTCTGCCATTCTCGGCGTTGAGTTTAATTGGGTGGCGAGTATGGGGAGGGAGTTCACTCGCTGTCCTTTTCCGGCCACTGGCAGTGACGGCGACTTCTTTACAGCTAGCCTGAATGTTTATCTCGCTGACATAGCGTTTGACTCTCTGGCGGCCGAACAGCTCACCCTCTTCGTCGCTGGAGGAATCTGTAGCATCAGGGTCCACGAAGGATATCCGCACCAATCTCGGGACAACGGTGTTGTCTGAGGAAGCCCTTTCATCAGAAATACTTTTGGGTTTTAAGGAGGGTTTTGTGAATTTCCTAGTGACTTTCCTATGTTCTGTGTATTTAATCGGACATAGGATGTTTTGGTCCATCACTTCTTCTTTCTAGCTAGACTAACTCCTTCACGGATTCTTTATTCTCATCGAAAGGAAGGAACCGGAAAGAGAAAAGGAATAAAGAGCGAACAGAAAAGAAAAAGGTAAAGAAGCCTTGAAGCAAAAGATTGATACTTTGTAGATAACAAGTGACGAGGCCGAGATTCAGAAATCTGCCCTAAAATTGGACCTAAGAAGAAAAAGAAAAGTTTCCTCAATCTTGGATCCTTTCAAAATTTGAACAGTAAAATATGTATTGAAATAAGAGGTGAAGACCCCTCTGCTCTGACAAATAAAACTCTGCTGCTTAAGTTATATATATATATATATATATAAGACCCCAAAAAGAGCAGAAAGAACAGCCGACCGAGGGATTAATTGGGAAGCTAGCGTCAGAGCGGCAGAAAAGGAAGAAACAAGAGCAAACCGGAAATGGAAAGACAACAGTTGGCTAGATACCTTCGAATCTATGAGCCAATCATTTCCTCTCGTACAGCTTTCTTGGTTATTTAAGAGTGGGAACAGATTAATATCCCAAATAGGAGAGGAGCCCGATACTTTGGATACAGAAAGGAAGGGAGAAGACAGTAACAGGCAATGAACTGAACTGGGGGGGATGGGGGAAAGCGAAGAAGAGAGGAGAGTAAGTTGCGGGAAGAATGGAGAAAAAGTCTTGGAGAAGACTTGGGAGTGCTGGTGATGCGTTTGAGTGAGTAATGCTTTTTGTTACAAGAATTGCGAGAGGGACAGAGAGTGTCAGTAGTTTGGCGAGAGAAAACACTGAAATCGCTGTTTTATAGGATCCCAACAGCCGAAATTGGAAGCCCGGAGTACTAGGCCTATTTATTATCGCTACTTTTCATTCATATTCACGGATTTCCCTTTTTCTTCCCCCCCCACCCCAAAAAAAAAAAAGAAAAAACAAAAAGAAGAAGAAGAGAGAGCGACAGAGAGAGAGAGAGAGAGAGAGAGAGAGAGTAAAATATAATACACTTTCCAGGCTTCCACTGAATGAAAATGGTTAAATCTAGTTAGGGAAAAGTCATGTGAAAGCCGGTGGACCGGGCCGGATATTCCGGCGACAAGCTTAAGGACGACCCTCCGCACCCCGACAATTGTGTGTGATTCAGACACGTAGCAAAATCGGTGGGCCCAGTCCAAGATCAGGCCCAATTGGTGAGATCATGAGGTGCTGTGTCAATCGCCTTGAACACTGTGATGACGGTCACGTGAGGCCCAAGATACCCGGGGTCCGCTTGAAATTTCGTTGGTCAAAAATTAGAGAATGCGGAGCAACGCTTTTGACCAAATTAAAACACGTTCTCTGACCCTCTTAATTTGATTGCTAATGACTGTTGAAGGGGTCCCTGATTATTAGCGATAGAGAACGGAGGCTGCAAAAGGTTTCTTTGGTAAATGAATTTTGTTGAGGGACAAATCAGCTTGTGCTGGCTTCAAAGTTCAGGGCGGTGGGTGGGTTAATGATTTTCCTCTTTTTTTTTTTTTTCTTTTTTTCTTCTTTTGTTCACTTGTAATCTTTTTTAAATTTAAATTTCAGCCGGATATAACGTGGCCGGCAACCTAGATTTCGTCGCCAATTTATTATTCCGTTTTCTCTTACGTCTCTGCACCTTTTCTGTTATCTCCGTTTCTACGATCGAGATATGTTTATTACGTACGTTTTTTTAATTAAAAAAATGTTTTTTATCATATATTAATTATTATATTTATAAGTTAAAATTAAAAAATATTATAAAAATACCTATTAACATTTGACCTCTTTGTAAAAAAATAAAAAATAAAAACCAAATAAAAATATTAAATCTGAATAAATTTTTCTTACATTTAATTATAGTATTAACAAATTTAATATCATACATTTACTATATATTTTTATTTTATATATCAAAATAAATAATTAAAAAAATAAAATTTAAATAATATACCCAATCACCGTGTGAAATTATCAGCCCAAGTGATCAACACCCCTTTCTGGTTTATTTTTAAATACGCAGGCTTTTGGGTTTGGATTCACATTTACTCATGCGGTTCTGGCCCCTCCTGGGTTTAGGAAAACGAAAAAAATTTAAAAAAATTCCAAAACTAGTAGCGTCCAAAATTTTAAACCCCTTGTACCACGTGGCGCGTACGAGTTAGGACGCCAACGTGCGCTGTATTTGAGCACGCGCATCGTTCATCATACACATCAGCTCACAGGGGGTGGGGGCCAAAACGTTTGGCCCTTGGATCATTGCAACAACAAGTAGTGTCGAGTTTAATATTCCGAACATCCTAGTCGACTTCGACTTCGACTTTCCACACAGGAAAATCTCTCCTTTTCATCATTTTGTTTTCCCTTTCTTTCTTTCTTTTTTCTTTTTTCCATAATTTTTATCGGTCGACTTTTCCGAAAAATAAAAATAAAAATAAAAATAAAAATTTATCCAGATTATATTTAGCAGGGGACTGCATCAATTGTACCACATATGGTATCTCAATTTTAAATAATATATATATATATATTTTTCTACTTTTTGTTCGTGGTACGTGCTAACAATTTAGCATCTAGTGAATATTTACTATATTTTAAGCGCATAATTTATCAAGTACATGATATTCTTTTTCTATAAATATGGCTCATCTTTGTAATGTTAATGGAATTCTTTCTACGTTTGTTTCTCTATTTCCTCCATTTCCGGAACAATCAAGCATTTGCAATTAAAATGCCCTTTCATATTGACAGGAAACATGCCCCCGTATCGTTAGCAAAGAGCTTTGATTATCTTTCCAAAAATGAAAGAAGAAAAGAAAATGCTAGCCGCTCTCGAGGTTCGACAGATCAAATGATAAATATTTTTTTTTTTTAAAAAAAGACAACGATAAATGTTACATAAAAGCTTTATATCCATACAAGTTACAGAACATGCAAAAAAAAAAAAATTTATTTTAAATTAAAAAAAAAAGCCCAAAAAGCTTTCTATTTCAGTTCCTTCGCACAAAAGCTTTTACAGAAAATTACAAGTTGACTAGCCAAACTAACTAAAACATTAAGTCAGTGTATCATAAAATTGTTTAAACCATGAACTACACGCATAAGTAATTCTAACATTTCTCATTAATCTCGCTTTTCTGCTTCCAAGAATGCAAATCTAAGATTGAATGTCTCAAATAATTATTTGCGACGTACGGTGTGGCGGCGGATATTACATGGTTTCCCGATAAAAATCAAAACTGAGAATGTCGTCTACTGAATTAATTGTTTATTATTACTATTATTATTATTATTATTATTATTATTATTATTGGGTCTGGTTTTCGTGGACTTAGTGGTAAACTAGTAGTGGTAGGAGTGGGAGCAAAGCATCAAAAAATAATGTCTGCGTAACTCCATCAATTTCCCGAGGTGGATTTTTAAGCCCTTCAAGCGCTCCGATCACCAAGGAAGTTAAATTAGATTGAATTCCTGGTTTCTTGCCTTAGCTTCATCGCAAGGACGTCGACAGTTTCGTCCATAGCTTTTGAACGCATTACGGAAAATCCCAACAGATAGGTGAAAAAACAAATAAAGAGTATTCGAACATCACGTTATCGCTATGCACGGTCCGGCACCACATTCAAATTATTGTGCAACTCAATGACCAACTTGTTAAGTTAGAACAAACAATGAATGAAACAAAGGCAAGCGGTCTGCTTGTTTGTTTTGTTTAATTCTTCTAGTCATTCCATGACTTCCCATGAAGATCCATCGGGTCCATTCAATATCAACGCATATGCCCAAAATAAATATCTACATTTTTTCGGATAGTTGTCACGAATGGCCTATGCATCTGTCTTCAATGCGTATGGATGATAATGATTTTGGCTGTTAAGCTCTTGCCATCAACGTTGGGTAACAATAATGCCAAATCTCCAAGCATGTGGAGTTTGCCGATTTATTTGGCAAGACTTTTTGGTTTTTGCATCCGCAAGTTTATGTGTAGGTATGTCTCGTCTGGCTCAGCCAGCTCCTTGACCTGCCACAATAGGCACAGCTCTTTTCAGTTTCTTCATGATTCTTGTGATGGGGTGGTGTGTCAAAGTATATTATCGAACATTTGTAGGGAAACACGAGCACGTACGAGTCCATCATGCGTAGCACGCCTGCCCGTATTATCTAAAAGACTAGAGGGCTCTAATTATGGGACCTGGTCTCGTTCTCACATGATGACGGCCTGGTACTTGTCCCTTGAGTCACATGAGTCCTTGAACCATGCACGGTACATTTAACACAGCTCTTTTAATACACCCATGAACTTATAGTTTAATAATACTGAAGTAAATTTCGGATTCAACTTCTCAATTTTGAGTTCCAATCAAGTTTTTTTTTTCTTTCACTAACTCCGATTTTTATTTTCGGTCTTCATCACGTGTAAGAATGATCAAGAAGTCAGAACTTTTATTCCAATGAACCATAATGACGAAAAAGTTTTTTTTTTTTTTCAAGAGATCATTAGACAGGTAGTTTTATTTATTCATTCCTTCTAAATACCACAGAGAGAAACTGGAGTCCCATTCGGAAAAGTTTAAGGTCCACTATGTAGAGAGAAGCGTTTAGAACTTGTAAAGTTTAATTACGTGATAGAGGGACGGGATAATTACATATGGATAAGCCAAAAGCAAATAACAAAGCCGACGAGCAGCTTGTTGGACATTGGTCAACCGGGCCATTGAGCCAAGTGAACCCAAAATCCATAAACAAAAAGGACAGCTAATTAAGGCAATACGCCTCGACAAAACAGCTAATTTTCCGGCGAAGAAAGTATACATGGGAACTGAGTTTCGTTTGGACTCTTTACCAAAAGTAGTATCTTCTTTCGCATCTTTTCTTTTCACTTTCTTTCTTTTTTCGGTAACTGAAATATCTTCTTGTGTTTTTTTTTTTTATTTTTTGGGAGATACACGCATTACTTTTTTAGTTTTACATCTATATTTTATTTATATTATTAATTTAATTACGTCAGTCCCTAAATCGGATTATAAATATTCCATAAATGTTATTTTTAAGACATACATTAATTATTTTTTAACTTTGCTAATTTTCACACAATTTTACATTTTATTAACTTAAGTATGAAAATGTTAATACTAAGTTGAGTCTAACACGCCTGAAGTTCTTTTTTTTTCTTAGTGGTGGTGAATTCTATCTGTCTAAACATTCAGACCTGCGCCCTCTCCAATTCAAATCCAATCTTCAAACTTAGATTCTCTTCGATCCGGCTTCATCAAAATCCAGCCCAATCAAATACATTTGGTAGTTTGTTGAAAGAAAAGAACTTAGAAAAAGGGGTTAGTCAAGGAGCGTCGTCAAGTCCCAGATCCTTTCTTCGTTTATCCCCCAGTCATTATTTAGTCCTCATCACCCCTAAATCGTGAATAACTTAATCATCGGCATCAAATCCAACATGCCCTTTATTCGAGGCTAACCAGCTGCTTGTTGTATCCTTACATGGTTATGCGGGCATTTAATATGCTTGAAGAGCCTGGATTCACGGTTGCTGCTGCTCATCACCAGCATTTCTTACATACTATAAACTTGGAAAATTAAAGTCACCAACGAGAAACAACAAATTCAGGGACACCAGATAAATCTTTGTATTCTTATTGCAAATAATAAAGCTTCAATATTAAATACTAAGGACTCATGGTTTTTGCTTTTAACGAGGAGTTCACACCCATAAATGAATGATGAAATCACAGGGTGATATACATGGGGTGTTGATCGATTCTTTGAGAAAAATTTTCTACTGATTGATAATTTAATATGTTGCTGACAACATGTTAAATTGCTCGTGAAGACAAGAAACAATTTTGCTATAACCAAAAATTACCCGTTTACATTAATTTTAGTGGGGTTTCATTTCTCTCGGTGGTATAACGTCAAGGCGAATTCACGTGTCCGAATCAAGCGACAACTAATGCGTACAGTGTCTGTATTGGCTCGGGCTAGCCCCTATGTCTCTTGCTTTGTTTGTGTTACTATATTTTTTGTTCTAAAAAAAAACTTTATATGTAGCTGATAAATAACATGTAAAATTTTTTCTTCCCTGAAAATTGATCTGGGCATGTGTTTGGTTTTCGTCAAGCCTTTAGGCTTCGATTACGATACACACAGACTTTAGGGTTCTGTCGACAGGAAAAAGAAGTAAAAAGCAGGTCATTATACTTTAAAAAATAAAAACCCTTCTTTTTCACTCCTTAATTTTGCGATTTATCAAACCCGTATGTAATATATGTGTGTGAAATAGATAAATGTAATAATTAAATAATCACGAACGAGATGTATTCTAAAAAGAAAGGCCCGCCTTTGCTCTTCCACGAAGCTGATCCTTTATTCTGTTGTCGGTCCTGTCTGTCTGTGACTCTGCCTAGTAGTTAGGACAAACGATTTATTGAACGAAAAAAAGGAAAAATCACTCGATATAAGAATTTAATTAGTAATAAAGTGCTCTCTTTTTTATTAATTTAAATTTAAATTTTAAATTTTTATCATCACTTATTTGTTAACAAATAAAAAATTACGTTAAGAACATAATATTAATTTTTAAATTTATTAATATCGTAATTAGATATGACGAATAAGTTTAATATTTTTTTAAAAGATAATTACTAAAATTATTATGTATTTTTTTTATGAAAAAAAAAATCAAAAAGGATAATATGGAAAGGAGGGTTTCACAATATAAAAGAAAAGAATGAAAGTACAAATAAATCTTCACACGTAAACAACTCCACGAGGCTTCCGTTTGAAGCAAGAGATGTTGGCCTCTACCTTCACTTCCTTATAATATCATATCATTATTGCACATGCATGCGTCGTCCTCACCCTGAGGCCAATTATGATCATTCAAAGTCTTCCTAGAAAACAACATTATCCTTAACCACAGGGTTATTATAACTTTAATTTAAAAACAAACCCATTTTTTTCCTAACGTTGCGAATGAAAATACAAGAGATTAGATATTCGAGGGAGCGCCAGCCAGCCAGCCAGGCTGCCTGCCTTTCCATTTTTTGGACTAAGCTTTCTACTTTCTAGACTGCATCACGAGTCTTTAACGTTCAAGCTTGGAACGCAACGTTCTGAGACTTAACAGCCGTGTTAAAGTATTGTTTATATATATAAAGATCTGAAAATAAAAGAGAAAATGAGTGTAAAGTGAAATATTTTTGTGGGAGTATCGCATACACACGTCACATTCTCTCAGGTGATTCACAAAGGAGTCAAATTTCTGCTGCCGAGTTAAAAGATCATTATGCCTTCAACTTGCAACTTCGTAAATAAAAGGCCATAAGCGAAACATATATAATTATATGTAATTCTATGTTAATTGCATGGAAATATAAGACAGAATTCAACGAAATATCATTGGAAAGTGGAAAGCGAATTGCATAAAATTGAATGTAAGGTACGTGCAAGTTCATGGCAAAGAAAGCTACTAAAAATTACCTACGTACACGAATAAGCTTTGTACTTAAACCACCGAACACAGTACTAGCTACTCACATCTCTTCAAACAGACCAGATAATACAATTCGAAGTATTAAGCATTGGGAACAATTAAAGGATCAATATGATCACATCTGGCATTGGTAACAATTAAAGAATCACTGTGATCACATCTGGCTTGGAAATGTATAAAATTTTAACAGAAGGCCATGTCTCTGTTATCAACATTAACTTTGGAGACGTCTATAAAAAAGAGTGGTCTTCAATTCGCGACTTATGCCATGATTCTATATCAATCTAGTTTTCCATTATTATTATTATTAACGATACTGTATACTGATCTCATGTCAACGATGAACAAACTAATTAACACCACTCAAATTCGAGTAAAAGCCGGTCACGTGCCCCTCTCTTGGTTTTGAGTAACTGATTCCTATATAATCTATATCGTTTCTCGGTGAAGGGACGTGCCTGCATCGTGTTGATTAAAATGTGTTTCAGTGACAGAAAGCCATGTTCGAGGAACATTTACAGTATTCAGTGCAAACAAAAACTTTTAACTTAAATTTAATATATCAAACACCCCCTTCACAATTTGATGTCATTTCACGAAAATTGACACCAAAAAAAAAAAAAGAGCTCTTATTTCAATAGTTTTACCTTTTATTTCCTCTCCTCCTCTCTCCAGCCACACCATACCTTTTTTTTTTTAAATTCCTTTTTCTTAAAATATAAAGAAGCTTATTCAAATTTGAATTATACACTACGGGTTATAAATCTCAAATTCCTTAAAATTTAAATATAAGAATTTTAAAATTAAGGTTTACACTCTTAAGCACGAAGGGTACAATGCCCACTTTCTTTGTTAGTTGTGCACATTCTGTGTATACATATCCTGGTAAAGACGATTAAGTACAGGGTATTTACTCAAAATAAAATAAAATAAAAAAAACGAAGTATTGAGTGAAAATGATGTTGGGAAAGCATACAACAAAGTGCATTAATTAATTAACCGTATGTGTTGGTTTTTTTTTTTTTTTTTGTGTCGAGACTTTGCGAGAATTGGCGAACCCGTTCAGCACCGGTGGGGCCCAGCTAAATATTGCGGAACGAGAAGTAACCGGCGAGGCTTGCGGTCTCTCGGTGTTTTGGAGACGCACGTCTACGGGCACATGGGGGGGGGATGATGTGGCTTAAATTGGAGCTAGAGCCTAGAAGAAAAATGTGTTTTTCTTATTGTGTTTTGTTTTTTTTTTTCCCTTCCTCTCTGGAGGCTGATTACTGAACTTGTAGGATTGATTGCACTTTTTGTTCATTCGTGTGGGAACCACAAGAGTTAATTTAAGAGACGGAGGAGTTTTGTAAAATGCAAATATTTCAGCCTCAAAATTAGAGATGTGTGAGGGGTTAATTTATTTATTTATTATTATTATTTTTTTTAAAAAAAGAGAGAGAGGATAATTAGGAGGATGGAGAGTATATACTTGTTTTCTGATATTATTTATTTAAATAGACAATCATTTGTTTATAAAATCTAAAAGGGCCCCAAGCATTGGTAAGTGGGATATTTGGTTAGAGAGGGAATCCAGCTTCTCATTGTTGGATGCTCGCGAGTTCCTTTGTTGCCTTTTTCTTTTTTCTCTGGACATGTAAGAGAGGAAGAAGAGCGGTGCATCTTGACATGTGATGTTCTGAGCCTTTGTCTTAGTTCATATCCTTATGCGAACCCACTGGCTCACTCATTACATTAATCTTTTATTAGTCAGAGCTTAGCTGGCGAATAGCTGCCTTCAAAAATATTGATGTAAGCAGAAGCGTCTCGCTTACCATATACGAACGAGCCGATCACGATCACGTTGTAAGATCTCAAAAAGAGTCATACTTCAAGTTTTATGAAAAAATTAATAATAATAAAATATAATAAAATAATAATAATAATAATAATGATAATAATTTCACGGCCCAGTAACATGACATCTTCAATATTGCACCAAAACTCGTATTTGAAATTATATTCAAATCAATTGATGGTTCGAGACCTGTGCCCCCTTAAGATGATCCCATATTTAATTCAATGAGATTGACATTAGTAGTTCCACTTACAAATGTCGTGATCATAAATGGCGCGCACAAGGTGCTTATCGCAATGAAACTTTTATTATTATTATTATTATTATTATTATTATTGCCGGCTTGATTTGAGCATTTGAGACAAAAATTAGTGGTGCCTGATGGTGGCAATCTAAACCCATTAAGAGAATCACTAAGATTAGTAGCTGTATATCCAGCTCCTAATTAGCCGTTTGAATTTGACGTGAAATTGGGATTTTTTTATTTTTTTATTTTTGGCTCTGTGCCTCTTGTCTTCTTCACTGGGAAAAAGATCCCAATTAAAGGGTTATGGCCTCTTTTGTTTTGTTTTGTTGGCTAGGCCAGCAGTAATTGCCCCTGGAAAGTAAGGATCCAATTAAAGGGTTACTCTTTAAGATTAATGAACAAGACTCTTCAGAGGAGGCTATATGTCTATGCTTGTTTCACCCCCCGTAGGCACGGCTCATTCCCATTTATTATTATAAAATTCATTAAATAGTTCACTATATAATGAAATAATTTTTTTATTTTAATAAGTTTCACACATATTTTTTTAAGATTAAATTCTAAAATCTTAAGAATTAAAATTTAGATTTTTTAGTTATTCAAATATTCTCTTAGCATATATTACTTTATTTTTTTTCTTAACCTGTAGGCTGCCAATTCAGATTTTCGCTTCCACAACTTTTGAAACGGGTAATGGATACCATAAAACAACGTAAAAACAAAGAAACGACGTGGGTCACCGTGTCCTGCGGTGTCCGATTCCATATATTAAGCCAGGGCACCTAATGCTCAGTGGATTTATTATTATTATTTTTTTTAATATGGGAAGTAGAGCATAATAAATTGGCGTTTTTGCATTTCTAGGCATGGTTCCTGACTTTTACCCCCTGGACTTCCTAGCTGATGTGGCTTCTGATATTGTGCATCACACAAAATAAAGAATTTTCAAGCACAAATCCGGGGATAAATTTTTATTTACTTGTAAAATTTAGGGCATTAACTTTATTGATAAAATATGACTATGTTGGGCTTCTTAAGCTACTTTAAAATGCGATATATTAAATTATATTCTCTGAAAAACGAGTATGCGTTCATTTTCATTTTTGGTATTCAACTCCCATATACGATGGTATGGTTCTGCCACGTAAAAAAAAAATAAAAAAAATAAAAAATTGGAAACAGATGGACATGACCAGATCCATTGCGTCCATCGAAGACAGTCTTGCAAAACTCCCATAATTTGTGTAAGGTCAATCTGGTTAAAGAGAACAACGGATCATCCAGAGCACTCAAGGACGACTAATGAACCGGGGGGGGGGAGCCTAGGGATTACGACATATTTTTCTGACCAAAAAACCAAGCTGCCATGTCTTGTTGCATGCCACTACAAGCCTCGTCCCCACCCCACCGGCCCAAGTCAAATAATCCTAATAGTAATTTCAATAATTCTAGACCAATATAGATGGTGTACAAATGCAACGGTAGCTTAATCTAAAATTACAAATCCGTTTGGATTCATTTAATAAAGCCACTCAAGAGTTTAAACGCCTAAGAGCAACGTTTACAATTTCGTATAATCGTGTTTCGCGAATGCAATATATTTTATCGAGAAAAATGGTTGGGGGATGTGCTTGGAGTGTGGCTTGCTTTAGCCTATATGAAATGGAAAGTGAAAGCTAAGTAATTAGTGAAAAATGATTGATTAAATTTAAAAAACAATAAAAATAATAATTAAAAAAAAAAAAGATAGAAAGGAGAAGAAAACATGGCAGTATTAATGATTGAACTGAAGTCGAATAGTAGCGGTGGACCCTCTTGATGGGTGGATCCGAGTCACTCGTCCGCATGCAGGCCCGATCAATAGGAGATGAACCTTTTTCAGAGATCATGTCCTGTCGGGCTGACCCCACGCTTATGGGAAAGAAGAACAGTTGCGTATGGGCTGCCAAATCACGCCATGGCTCTGGACCAGACCGTCAATTTTTTGTCTCACCCTCCCCTCCCACCCCCCCCCCACTTTTTTTTTTTATTGCCTGAAGTATAAGTATATAATCCACACACACACACATATATATAATATATATATATATAAAGAAAGAAATAGAGAGAGTAAATTTTGAATTCTTACCGTCTCATTTAGGTCAAGACTCATAGACCAACTATTCCGAACAGTTTATCTATAATTGTTTTCGTTTTCAACTTCCCCTACCTCTGACCAAGAGAATGGGAAGGCTCGTTATGCGCCTGAGCTGGCGGCACGACCTATGTAATCTATGGGGAAGGGAGAGTGAGTGTTTCAGAGTTAAATCTCTTAGCCTCAACTCTTTAGGCTTTACAAAAAGGGCTTTGAAAATTATTTCTATCCCTGACTGTTGGAGTTTTGTTTTGAGAATTGCAATACCCAAAATGGCCTCATGATGTTTTTGGAATTTATTTGATATCCTCACAAATATACCATTAATTATCATTGTAATTTACACTCGTTTGGAAATCGTCAGATTTGGGTGACCAACCGATAAACACGGTCCAACATGTTTGATCCTCGCGGCAGGAGCAGTTACGTTTTAAAGATGTTGGGATTAAGACCCCAGTTGGGCCCATGTTTGTTATGTGTATTAGATTTATGTCCGAAAGTTTCTGGGAGTTGGCATCATCTGTATGAGTCTTATTTATATGTTAATGAACTAATAAGATAATAATCAAAAATACCCAACAAAAAAAAAAAAAAACAAAGAAGGCACCTGTTAAAAGTCCATATAGGAAGGGGCATGTGCCTTTCAAAAGCAGTCCTCCTAGAAAAAAAAAATCGTTTTCTCATTAATCATTTCTTGCATAATAATGGAATTCAAATTGAGATAGATGGAGCCTTGAATAATGTGAACTAACATTAACTTCAGAGCATTTTTTTGTACAATGACGCTTTCAAGACGTAAAGCTGTCAAAAACGTGAAAATCCCACGTCGATTTAAAATAAACAATACTCCAGTCCTCCTATTTAGCGTTGAAGGAGGCCGGCAAGGTGGGCTCATTAACGAGGGCGTTTGACCCAAGTCGAGACATTAAGGTTATGCGAAACAAGGATGTTGGGCTGCTGGATCAAAGGGTCGATTCATGTGGCCCCTCTCTGTGCTCCCAGATGAATGTTGGAGTTTCAGGATCTGGGCACCTAACAGATGGGCTCCATGGGTGAGCCAGCACGCTGGCTTGACAGCTTTTCTAGAGAGAGGGAATAGGCGTTCAGTGGGGTCCCCCATAAGGGGGAAAACCAGTGATTTAAGCAGAGACTAGCTTCAGCCTCTTACCTACCACGACTTTTTATCTCTTTCCCCTTTGAATCACAGGCTCCATGGGTGAGCCAGCACGCTGGCTTCACAGAGCGGCATGACTCTCGCCCGCATGTTGGGTGAGTGTATTACTTCTTCTAAAGAGGAAAGAGGCGTTAAGTGGGGTCACCCATAAGAGTAGAGAAATTGCGGAAACCAGAGATTTAGCCAGTAGACTGGCTTCAGCCTCCATCACCTTTTATCTCTTTCCCCTTTGACTTACAATTTCGTTTTCTTGCATTCTAATGATGGAATTCAGATCCAAGAAACATCAAGCCTTTGAATATTGTAATTATTCAAATTAATTTCAGCACATTTTTTCTTAAACGAGAACGGCACCAATGACCTTTCTATGATCGGACCGTCCTGCACGATGGCATTACCTAAAATTTAGTGGATATCAGGGGCAATGAATGGCTTGTATAAAAATTCCCACATCGACTTGAATCAAATCAACTCTTATTTATATAATAATAATATTATTATTATTATTATTATTTGATCAGTACCAACTCTTATATTCAAGGGATGTTTTGGAAATTAATGTTTAGCCGGGAAACGTGGGACTGTGACCCAAGTTGGGGGCATTAAGATGATGGGATGAGGAATGCTGCCAGCTCGCGTTTTTTGATCAACGGTCGACCCATTCTGCCAATTATCTATCTGTGCACGACAGATAGGGAAACCACTGGCGCGACAGAGCAGTAGGCATTAGTCTGGATTCACTGTCCAAGAAAACCAGAGATTTATTTAGTTTTTGGATCCTCCGAACAGGCCCAGCATGGCCTAATTTGTTGGTTCCTGCCTTTCCGGCCATAAAATTCTCAAATGATGATACACCAACAATGAGTGCCCGGTCTCACCCGAAAATTTTTTTTTAAAAAAAAAATCGAAAAGAGGAGGAAAAAGTCCGCCGGGCGAAGAACGGATGACCAGCATTCCCTCCAATATTAACACCAAGGCAGACGTAAGGTAACGCCACTTTCACAGACCAACAGCTCCTGTCAGTACAGCTCTTGCTTTCTAGTTGAGTGTTTGACTAAAGCAACAAAGCCATCCGCGCGACATCCATGCACAAAACAAATAACCGGGAACAACGGCTTGGGGGGGATTAAAAGGGACAGTGGGTGAGACTTAAATTCCGAGTACATTCAGGTTCCAGCATCAAATTTATCCATACAACATTTTGTTTCTTCTTTAGCTAGGTATCGTCATGGACCAGTTTTGCCCATTTGATTGAAGCAACAGCAACAGCAATGTTACATATAACTGATAGGAGAAAAGAAAAGGTTAAAAAGAAAAGAAAGAAGAAAAAAGGAGAACCTTCGGATAAACCATGAATGGTTTAGCCCATGGCATACTTCTGGGTCCAGCTTCTTGCAGTTGTCTCGTACTTGTTCTTGTCTGTCTTGTACATATGCGCAATCTCCGGTACCAAAGGGTCATCAGGGTTCGGATCCGTCAACAATGAACAAATTGAAAGTAACACCTACAAAGATAGAGAGGATAATGATTAAGCAGGGTCACCCTGACACGAGACTAATTGGTGTCATATTTGTCTGCTGTTTAACCTCTGCTTGAATAACTAGAAACATGGTGCAGTACATCTATGCTAGTTCTAGATGATCCATTGGTAGAAGATGTATAAGCTGGATAGACTACTAAATAGGCTGAATAAGTGCCAGCTCCTTGGCTCATGACAAATTTACGTGAACATAGTCTGGAATCTGGATAAGAAGGAGCAAATTAATTGGATTTGCAGATCAGTGAAAAGGGTGGCATAAAGCAAGAACCTTGGATATGGTTAAAGCAGGGCTCCATTGCTCCTTCAAAATGTCCAGGCAAATGCTCCCATTGCTATTAATATTTGGGTGGAATACCTTTGTTCTGAAGGCTACCTGCCAGAGACATACATGAATGCTAAATAGAATACAACTCAGATTCAAGAACACAGACACGCAACACATGAACACAAGGTGCAAATACGATAGAACTGGCTTCTGCAACAAAATATTCATGTATATCTCATATTCTCCAAAAAACTGTTGTATGATAGATACAATATATTTCTAACTCAGAGTATTTGGCAGAAAATAGAAAATAGGGAATGGGATCTTAGAAAGATAAGATAGCTACTGCTACCTCCTTTCTAGATTTGTCACATCTAAAAGCAACAATGAAATTTTGTGTCTATAATGCATTCCTCTTTCCCTGTACATAACTAAATGTCAGAGAGAGTCAGATCTATTTCACAAGCAAGTCACAAGAGCAAGTGCAGCATTTCCATTAACAATTTATCAGTTGGTCTCAGGCCACTTTTCTGCTGTTAATGAAGAGGAAAAAAGCAAAGCAGCAGAAGAAAACATGGGAAAAAAGCAACCTCCCATGATGCTACAAAGGGAGGACACTGCAAAAAAGACATAAACCAGTGGACAAGGAAAAGTAATTCAAGTTTACAACTTAAGGTTATTCTAATCAAGAATTTTTAAGTGCTGCTAATGAATCATAATGTTTTAATATTTTTAAGTGCCGATTTACTTGTTCATTACATCACAGGTTCAATTTGGATGGAACTCTGCCTTGTGTTTGACCTTTATGCATGAACTCAGTTAGAAAAAGAGAAAAATTACATGCGTGTATGAAGACCAAAGCTGAAAATATGCAGAAAGAGTATTTATATAGATAGTGAAGCACACAAATTGAGACAGCTATTACAATATTCAAGACACAAATCAACTTGGACATCATTGAAATCTAAACTATAAATGGAGAAGAAACTTTATTTCATAACAAAATGAAATCATAAAAAGTGGAAACTACTTACCTTGGGAGGCTTAAATGGATAATCTGGAGGGAAATGAATGGTAACTAGGAAAACACCCCCGGTATAAGGACTGTCTGGAGGACCCATGATCGTTGCTTGCCAATGGAACATGTCTTCAGCAACAGGGCCTGAAACAATTCAAGAAACAAGGCAATAAAATAAATTTAAAGCAAAATATCACGATGCTATATTAGTCTCACCACACAAAAGAATGCAAAGGGTGTGATCATTGCAATCCTTGTATGCAGCAAACACTGAATTCTATGATCAAAAGAAAACTCAGAAAAAGTGTGCTTGGCTTGCAGGGCCCATGTATAACAATAATGCAGAAAAACAAAAAGGAAAAAGCTGCGTAAACTGCAGCCAAGAGTGGATTTCTTTTGAACCCATCACATAGATGGAAGGACTGCAACCAAAAAGGGAATTCTTTCAAATGCAGGATGTCAATGGTAGGTGTCTCAATTCTTCCCATCAACAATGTGTGCCAAAATATCTAGCAGCTGAAAAGAGTGGCCCGAGGTTCCCGTCTACAAGTTGAAAGTGATATGCATCTATGCAAGATGGGTTTACAAATAACCATAACTATGGGAATACATTGAATCAAAGATTATACAATTTTCCAAGCCAATTCACGAATTCAACAACACCTGAGAAAGTATTCAAGAGAAAGTAGTTACTCGTCTTGGATTATCCAAAAGCAGCATTACCACCGCAAACACACACACACACACACACAGAGGAGATCGGCCGTATTATATTGTCTTGCACACAAAGAAACCATTAATATCTCATAGCCTCCTCGATTCAACTTGTGGTAGGAGAAGTGGAGAGGTAACGCCATAAAAAACTAACAAAATAATATGAAGGCTGAGAATAAAAATTATATATATATTATACGCACAGGCCATCACACGCAGAAAGAAAAACCAATGAAATCCAATAAATAATATATATATATATAGAGACCCCTGTGGAAAGACATGAAACAGAATGCAGTACCAGCGCTGCACGACGTAGGAGGATCCTTTTGCAAATCCTTGAGTTCCTTCAAGATCCGCTTCGACGCCATGCCTAAACCTGCAAAATCAACACCTAGATCACCTCGGATCGAGGCCAAGACGCGTGTTAACGTGAAGAAAACGCTTTTCTATTGTGCTGAAATGCAATTTATATGCGCAGGAAGCCAAGAATCGTCCGTTGCTTCGCTTCCAGCCGTTGGATTTGGATTACCGTGCACAAAACGAATGAACGGAAGCAGGAAGAGGAAAAAGCGCCGTACCTGATCTGGTAAAGGGAGAAACAAACAATTGTGCCTTTGGCTTTCTGGTTGGCAGGGTTGGTGAAAATGAAGAGGAGGGACGACGGAAGGAGTAAAAAAGGAAAACAACAAGGAAGATGGATGAGAAAACGTGAAGACCTTTAAATTTAATTGTTATTTGTACACGAGTGGTTTCTTCCCTGCCTTTCCCTCACAGCATCCTAGGAAATATATACGGCGTCGGCTCCCCTGATCGGCTCCCCTTGTACCGGTGGTGGACCCTACTACCACTATTACTAACGACTGCTCGTTGCTCTAGGCGCTGCGTTCTCCGCGTAACGTAAAACCCAATTTTCGCCGAATAAAGTAATAATTACCACGCTTGCTTCTTCTTTTTTTCTTTTCGTGGTTGGAGTGCTCCAACCCTGGGGCAACGGCGTCGTTTTAGTTGTTTCGAGTTCGATGACCTCAATCATTTATGCTCGGTGCTTTGGAGTCTGGCGTCGCTTTTATTATTATTATTATTATTATTATGGAGTCTGGCTGGCCTGGACGACGGTGTCAGGAGGGCGCCCCCGCCTCCCTCCACCCCTTGCCCTCATGGAGACGCCTACGCTAGGCAGGCCAACTCATTGCTTGTCTTGACTGGATTCTCGTATTTGTTTTCCTTCTTAGTCAACCTGGTAATGATACCGTTTGATGACACGAGGCAGATCAGAAAATGTCGCACGCTATTCTCCCCACCTTTTTTTTTTTTTTTTTGTAAATTTGGATTCACAGATATTTTCCATGTTTGTGCCTTGTTTGCTGCGCTATTGAACCTAAATATACATACATACATATATATATATATATATACATATAAATGTACAATTAAATCCGGTTCATTTAGCATTGTTTTAACTCACTCATCCATTGGACCACAAATAATTATTTGAAAAGAACAAAAAATAGTTAATACAAATTCGTTATCCAACATTCTTTCGTTCTTTTGAGATGGATGATCGGATAAATTTTGCGTCACCGAAGCAATTAAATTTTCGTTACTATAGTTGTAAGCAAACAACAATAACCACGCGCCACTGGACTCGGTCCGTACGCCCCACCGATCCAGAGACTCGTCATCCAACAAGAGCCGTTCAAGGTTGGGAGGAAAGCATTGCTCCGCAGGGATGCTAGGGGAGACTACCTGGATGTGCCTTTGCATCCTCGTTCGATGAAAATTTTTCAGAAACAAGGTTTCTTTCATTCGTCGAATTATATTTGTAATAGGTCAATAATTATTATTGATCCATCTCTAATCTGCGTCTGTTCTTCTGCCATGATTCGTGCATATCTATTCTATGAATCCTGGTCTTCTGCACAGCTGCACAACTGTTATGTTTTGTTGACCATGATGACATTTTATGCAAATCTATAATCTTGTGGCGTTGGAATCTCGGACTGCTGCATCGATTGGTTAAGGATTGAATTTTGTGCTGTTTTAGTCGCATAGATATGACTACGAAGCGAATGTATCCAAGGAATGTGATGTGCTGTGGCCAATTCTCGAAGCATGGGATTATGTTAGATTGTTGGTTGAATTTATTGTCAGTTGCTATTTGCAGATAAAGTTTTGAAATTTACCGGTTCGGGGAAGATGAAACGATGGATACTACTAATAACAGATTTCGCCGTTTACATTGTGAACCCGGAGACTGATGCTCTTAAAAGGCAGAGAGCAGTAGCAGCTGTGGAGAAGACATTTTTAAGTGAACTAATTGATAACTTCTTTGCAATTATCATTCTAACAGAGCATGATGTGTTGATGACCAGCACACGAAAAACTGAAATTGTTACCGTGGTAGTTGAAGCTACCAAGAGTGCATCTAACTACAAAAATTGCTGTTGCTTTATCCAATTGGTATGATGAATCCTCTGACGTTTACCACTTTGCTCCTTATCTTGGGGTTGCATCCTCAATTTTCTTCCTGTTTCATGATGGGGTACCGAATAGATTCTTTATGCAAGCATAAGCAAGCGTAAAAATATGTTGACCCGGCTCTGTACATTCATAATGCCAGTTTATAGTGTTTGATTTCTTTCCTGCCCAACCCTGGATTTTGAATATGAACTGTTATGTGTCCTTCCCTAGTTCCTGTTACCTTTTTGGCCCCCCGATTTATTTGTGGTATTGTAACACGCGCACAAGGCATGATAAGCTTCTAGCATGGCTGTTGCTGGGATGATTTTAGGGCACACATAAACAGGGTTTTATACCATAGAGTAGCAGAAGACAGGAAGTCGGCTTTGCGGACAGCAGTTCTTCTTTAAACATTGGAAGATTATGAGACATGTGCCTCAGTTATATTGCTTTACTACATTCTTAAAAGGAGGATTAGTCGTTTTACGTGGCATTCTAACATATCTTAAGTATTGCAACTTTGAGTAGCATGGTACAGCTGAAGTGGTAATGGAAGTTCAGTTTGAGGAAGCTGAAGATACTTCATACCTTTATTTGAAAGGACCAATTAAGCATTATGGCTTGAGAAAATAATTACAATAACCGGTGCCATTGCTTGTTACAACCTTGATTTAGATTTTTGCTGATCATATGGCTCCGTCGGCCTGACTTCAGGTGGGGTTAAAACAAGAATTGCGAGGAAATAAATTGCATTCTGCATGTGCCTTCTTGTTTTGTCTGTAGACTAAGCAGCGGAGTGCTGCTGCCGCTGCTGTTTGATGCAAAGATGCATCGTGCTCAATGACAATCAATCTCAATGATGAATTAATTTTTTTCGGTTTTTCGTATTTTTCGATTTTGTCATTCTTGTAGTACAGCAATTATGATAGTTTTTATACAAAATCAGCTTCATCTGATGTATGGCATGAGGGTTATTTGGATTGTGGTAACATACAATTGTTTTCTCAGGATTTCATTTCCAAGCTTGTCAACTTCCTTTCGAGTATCAGCTCGTTTTTACATTTGTTGGGCACACAAGTGGCAACAATTTGATTTATGCACTTTCCTTTTTTTACAACTACTGGCGTAATCTGCGGCTTATGCCTCTATGGGTGTTCCGTGGGTATCTAGAAAACAGAATACAATGGTCAAGTTTTCACGCGAGAGTAAAACTTCGTGGTTAGAATTACCAGTTGAGTGCAAAAGGATCTTAGAGGAAATATTCTTTAGCTTGTAAACACTCAAACATATATTCCATAGAAATTCCGTAATAGAGGTATGCTACAAGCTTACTTTATAACTGATATACCTTGCAGATTGCCCCTGGTCGTTTCAGGGGCACAGGCGCAGGGCAATCTCACTTGCTCAGCGTGACCACTTAACAGGATATATCAGATGTCGAAACCCGAGTGGTGAATTTCGGACCCTCTGTTCCTCTCATTAACGTGCACGTCCACGCAAAACGAGAGAGAGAGAGAGAGAGAGAGAGAGAGAGAGAGAGGTGGTTTATTTTATACATCAGAACAATTGAACTCCATATGCTTAATCATGGCCATGGGGTTGTGACTAAGATTAGGTCAACATTATATAAAAGGACCCAACTTGTCTTTTCCTAGTTCGATTAGGTAGCCAAAAAAAAACCATGGATACACAGAAACAATTTAAAAACTCAACTAATCAAAATCCAAATGTAAACAATAAAAAGCTAAAATTGTGTCACAACTAATGACAAGGTCCCAATAATCTCACTTTGGAGCAGATGTAGAGGCACCTGCGTCATCTATTGCCTGTGGGGTAGGGGTTGAAACTGCGATTGTTGAATTGGTATCAGAAGACTGTTGGTTTCCAGTGCTTGCTTGCCTAATTCCCTCCACCATTTTCACTACTTCAGGTATCTTTGGCCTCCGCTCTGGTATCCTTACCACACAATTCATTCCTATTTGCAGCATCTCCACCATTTCCTCCTCAATGTTGGGATACCTTAAAAGCTCCACATCAAATACTTCAGCAGTCCACTCCTCCCTGACCACAGAATGCACCCACCTCACCAAGTGAACAACCTCATCACCACCTGCGGCTTGTATTGGGGACTTTCCTGTTAGTAACTCAAGTACCAAGACACCAAAACTGTAGACATCAGATGCCTGCGTGGCTTTCCTTGTGTCTGTTACTTCCGGGGCACGATACCCTGCTGCCCTCATTACCTGCGGGAGCATTGGGCTCATCAATGTTGCCAAGCCAACATCAGATACACAACCATATCCTTGAGGGTTGAGGAAAACGTTAGAGGCTTTTATGTTTCCATGTACAAGTTTCCCACCGTTCTGTTTGTGGATATAAGCAATGCCCCTTGCTGCACCAATTACAACTCTCAACCTCCTTTCCCAGTCCAAAGGCGTCCGTCCCTCTACTCTGTTACCTAAAAAAGTAAAATGCAACTTCAATTAATTAGAAACATATCAACAAGGTAGAATCTAAAAAAGGCTTGAGAGCATTTACATACCATGTAGCATTGCAGACACGCTCCCCTGTTCATAGTAGTCATTCACCACAAGTTTCTCATCTTTTGAGTGGTAATATGCTCTTAGCGGAGACACATTTGCGTGCCTCACGGTTCCAACTAATTCCATTTGCTGCTCAAACTCCTTCTTGGCAACGGACAGGTCCTTCAACCTCTTTACAGCCACAGTGGTTGCATCTTCAAGGGCAGCCTTATAAGTTACGCCAAACGTTCCCTTCCCAAGCAACTCAGCAGATGCTCTCAACAAGTCTTCCAAGTCAAATGCAAGGCTACAACCCTCGAAGAACACAAGCCTGTTGTCCTTTTCTTGTTTCTCTGTTACCTTTTTCTTCAAAGAGTCTTCTTTCTTCTGTGATTTCGTGGGTAACCCAGAGCCGGATGCCTTTTCCTTTCCAGAGTAGTAACAAACCATCAAAAGAGCAGCAATCACAAATGCCAGTGCGCAACTGCCTAATACAATCCCCAAGATCGCAGATTCACCTAGTCTTGTGGTTGTTTTCTCTGATGGCTGAGGGATTGGTGGGTGAAATGTAAGAGCTGGAGGAAGAGCATAGACAATTTCCGATGAAAGATTGTTACCAGAAAATGCCTGAAGCGGAAATCTATCAAGAGACTTTGGCACAGATCCGGTGAAGTTATTGTAGGATAAATTTAGCTGTTGCAAACTTGCAATGTTTAGATCAGGAATGGCACCGGAAAGCGAATTGTTAGAGAGGTTTAAAGCTGTAAGGTGAGTCAAATTGGACATCGAAGGAGGAATGGTCCCATTAAAGCCATTATTGGAAAGATCTAGGACTGTGAGGTTCTTCCAAGCCGAGAAATCAGGCAATGGCCCAGAGAACTCGTTGCATTGAAGATAAAGGGAAGTTAAATTTTTGAGTTGAGAAAAGTCAGAAGGGAAAGAACCTGATATACCATTAGATCTGAGGCTAAGGATCTGAAGTGCTGCTAGTCGATTAAGTGTGTTGCTTGGGATTGAGCCACTGAATCCCACTCCAGGCAACCGCAGGGCTGTTACTCTTGAATGACTGCTGTCACAGGTGACCCCTTTCCAAGTACTACAAACAGGAGAGCTGTTATCCCAGTTGAGAGAATGCCAGTGACTTAGGTTGCTACGGAAATCCAGCAATGCTTGCTTATCTTCAACTAGATCGGCAAAGGCGAGAAAAGAAACTAATGATCCAAAGAAGAGCATTGCAGAGAGAAAGAACAAGAGGTTCATTTTCAAGTGAACAATCATGTTGCAGGGTTTTGAACAGAAGTTGCTTTTTGAAGGAGCCGAGTGTTTATTCCAACCTTGGTCACATCTGCAAATATTTAATGTAAAAAAGCAAATCAATAGGACAGACAGGAATGATATGCTTTGCTCGTACATATTCTAAATGCCATTCAAAGTCGAGAAGACATCAGATATTACGATCAACTCTATGAAAAGAAAAAGACTCGTATGTCTGTATAAGCATACGGGCGCCATTGGTCAAAATTAGCAGCTCAAAACAAGATTTCAGTACCTATCATATTTGTTATCTTTTAACTTTCAGCGGCACTCTTTCACTTGCATTTCATTGGTCGCGTTGCAATATGTTAAAAACAAGAAAAGTGACGATCATTCTGAGCCTCATATACAAAACACTGCATTTTTCAGCGTCGCAGAACTCTCTCCCTTTTTGGTTCCAAAACATTAAAATTATTAATAAGTCACCAGCACTGACTCAATCCGTGTTCCTCTGTTTCGCCTCTTTCTATTCTTAGAAACCCAATAAGGATGTCTAATCATATTCTTAGAAGCTACGAGTACACGAAAAAATTTTTAATTAGAAACAAAAAAATGAAGAAGAAGAAACGTATAACTTCTATGTATGGAAACGACTCACTCAATGAGACTTAGTTGGAATTGGAAATTGCAAGAGATCCATAAGTAGAGTCGGCGTCCAGTCTCTCGCTCCTATCTTCCCTCCACACAAACCCATGTCTCCAAGAAGAAAGAAGGGCAGCGAATGATGTTCACTGATAAGAAAAAACGGAGAAGAAGACAGAGTAAGATACGCAATCCTTAAACGAATGTTAAGGAAAGAGTATGGAGACAAAAGCAAATACATGACATTTATCTAATGATGAGTGATGATTAAAAGGGCTGAAATGACAAGCAACTGGGCATATGAGCTGTTAATTGCTTTGAGAGGACAACTACATCACATGCAAAGAGACAATTTAGAAAATCATGGGCAAGCGAAGACTTCGAACAGGGGGTGCATGTGGATGCGGACAATGAGAGATGCCGGATCGAAGGGCAGCATTAGTAGAAGCTGACCTGCTACTTCTGTTTACTTCGACATTTTTTTATGTATGGGGTTTACCAAGTCTTTAACTTAACCTGCGACAAACTGTGTGGGCAATACTTTTCCTTTCCAGGGCCTTCCGCTCCTATGGAATACGGATACATCCTCCTCCCCTCTACCAGGCGTTTCGTCCATAGCACAAATAATCGGAATGGCCTCTTTTTCGATGGTAATTATTGAAGAGTTTTTACTGGTTGCAACGGCTGACGCCTGAACAGTGTGTAAAAAAAAAAAAAACAAAAAAAAAAAGTGGACCTGCAAATAATAATAATTATTACTAAGGACGATGGGAGAGTTGCGTCGCTTGAAAGGGCGTTTTGCAAAGGCTGAATATTTTTAATACTGGAGGCGAAGACCAACTGACCACTTTTAACGCGGAATCTCTGTCACTCGCAGTTATGGCACGTGGATGTCGTCTTGTTGCCCGGAACGCAATTTGCCGTATGGGACAAGATCTCACTTAAAGGGTCAGGTGAAATTGTGCGATCAAAATTGATCGTGAGTCCGCGTGCGCGCGTCTCATGATTTTTACGTTTGGGGGTTGGGGTTAGGTAGACCAAACTGCGATCGAATAATTTTGGTTTCGTTTCGTTTTGTTTGCCTGCTTAAGAAGGAAGTAGTACATGGGCTCCGCACCTCCAACACCATCAAGCCTTTCATATACTTGTTTAAATAAATAAAAAGGAAAATATTTGCTAAAACATAAAAATGATAAATGTGATAGATAAATTTAATAAATTTATACAAATATTATTGTAATAGTAAAGAGAGGAAATTCTTTTCTTTTTTAAAAAAGTTAATATTATTCTTGAACACCACTACTCTCCGTACGTACATGCGCGCCCTAACCCCTGTAAAAAATGCATTGAGGAGGATGCTGCCTGCCTAAGTTGGCATTCGAAGGATTCAGCGTCTAACTGCACGCTCGTGAACATCTAACCTCTGACTTCTTTTAAAGGTAGAAAGCACAGACTCCTTTGACCCAAACCCAATCAATGGTGACGGTTACACGTACGGGGTGATGCGACAGCATCGCACACTGTGCTTACCACGTGCAACTAACCTTATTATTGCGTACTCATCCGAGATTATCGGGTAGTATCCATCGACAATAGTTGTTTGGTATTGGGGCCGAACGCCCCAGCCCTTCCCTGCCCAAAACAAATTGACTTTGAAGGCCCCGCCACCCCCAGGCTGCCTCCGGTTTCACTTCCCTCTTCATTATTTTTCGATCCATCGGCATCGGATTAAACGCGTCTCTCCTAAATAACATGAAACTCTGTGATTTAATTGCAGCTTGTTAAGTAAAAACCTTCATTATGGAGAGGAAAATCAAAGTGAATTTAAAGATGATAAATTTAAGTAAAAATAATCAATGTTATGTAACATAAAAAAATAACTGCATTTACTTGAATTATTTAATTTGTTTAAACAAAATCTTAATTACGTAGGAGAAAATCTAAGATGATAAATTAAAATAAGAATTATTCATATTATGTAACATAAAAATTAATTATGTCTACTTGAATTTACCACTTTTAAATTCACTTAATCAGACTCATTTTAAAAATATGATTCTTAGACATAATATTTTTTAAAGAGTATAATTTTTAAAAGGAAAAATTACAACTTATAAATGAAAATCTTACAATACTAATTTACAAAATTACAGTATTATCAATAAAGCCGAAATCTTGGTAACTTTCAAGTCAACGTAAATTTTGCTCAATTTATGAACAAATTTTCATCTTCCTCATTTAAGTTTTTGTTCGATTTAGCTCATATGCGATAAACAACATGTGACGGACGATTAGTGACTCGTAGTTAAAGTCAATAGTTGATAAAATCAGCATTGTTTGGTAAAAGTAGTTAATGCTCGTCGAAAAATTACAAAACAAAAACAAATCTAAGAAATTTATTTTTCAACGGGCAGGGTCTTATTGATAGGCAATTTTTTTTTGTCATACAATGGGTATTAGGTAAAATTCATAGTCGATAAAATCATTGATGCTAAGTAAAGGTTGTTAATGGGGGTAGCCCATTTGGAAGTTCACATCTTCCGCAACACTAATTTTTTGGTTTTTTTTTTTTTCAATCAATTATGGAGTTCATTGAATTTGAATTATAAAGTTTTAGAGCAGACATTTAAGTCGGAAATCACTAGAGAGTGTCTTTTGAAGGGACATCGACGCACGCACCTTTTTCACTTGTTTGTGTGGAACGACGTCGCTTATTGAGAACAGATGATGAGCGTCAAAATTGGCACCGACGTGTCTGGAGGAGAGCAGCCCGAGGGTTCACGATATATCGCCAAAGAAACTAAAACCGAAATGGAAATTAGAAAGACAAAAATTAAAGAAACGAGAAAAGAGAGGATAAATAGAGAAAAACACACACACAAAAAAAAAAAGAAAAAAAAGAAAGCAACAGAGACAACCCCATGACAAATTGACAAAGGATAAAGTAGGAGAGGGAGGTTTGGAAACCCCGACTCCTCCGAAATCTCGCGATATTTGAAAAAACTCTCCTTTCCTGCAACCTCCGATTATATCTCCGTCGAGAAGAGCGAAGCAAAGATTCTCTGCCTCTCCCCCACCAACCCTGTAAGCTTAGCTTCCTTAAATTTCTCGTTATTTTACTCTACTCCATTTGTTTTTTTTTTCCTTTTTATTTTTTTATTTTAAATTTTTTCATTCAGTTCACTTCCATGTTTTCACTCCGTCCGTCCACAGCGCTTAGCTTAATCTATCAGTTAACTGGGTCGATTTTTTTACTTTTTTTACCGGCAAGGTTTTAATCGAGCGGGAGGCGATTTTAATGTGTTGAGATTTGGTTGATTCTCAATCAATTTTTTTTTTTGTTTGGGCGCCGAGAAAATGAGAGAAAGTCAGTACTGAAGATAAGCGTTCTCCCGAAAGTTAATTATTTTCTAAACGAACAACAGCAGAGCTATGACAAGGCAACATTTGATTGAGCGTTGAGCTTTCCCTTAACTGTCGATAAATTGCGGCACGCCGATTGGAAAGCCAATTGCTGACCTTCTTTAGTCCCAATTGATTCTGCCTCCACGAGAAAGTCAATAGAATCTGAATCAAAGATAATGCTGTCCAGTCGGAATTCTAATTTCCTAACTAAACTAAGTGTGCTTCCTGGGAAATATCGAACTCCAATCGGTCTGCATAACGGCTAAGAGTTTTAAATCACATGTGATAATTGAATTTTATGCGAGAGCCAGAATATCAAAGCATAAATTAGAAATGCTTTAATTTGTCTTATGGTTCATTCTGAACGTGACATTAGCTGTTAGTTTGGTGCTTGATTGTGCACCGTTGAATGAAGCCGTTATGAAGGCTCGGTCTTTACAGTTCCTTTTACAGGTAATTGGAATTTGATTAGCTTTACTCAGAGACACTGCCACACTCATCCCATTTCTGATGGATGGCCTTTGCTTTGCTCCTTGTGTGTAGGTCAACGTGGAGGACCTCAAAAGGTTTACCGCATAATAAGTAAGTACAAGGCTCTAATATTTATTATCGTTTCTTGTTAAACTTTTCCCATACGTTTTCCTGATGGGAGATTGTTCTGAGAGCACGGCAAAGAAACTGCTAATGTGTAAATATAATTGTGCATTGATCTATTTGGCAGTGGTTCGGGAAAAAGACATTTGTTGGGAATATGCTGAGAAATTAGATGGAAACAAGGTGAAATGCAGATTTTGCCATAGAGTTTTGAACGGTGGCATTAGTAGATTGAAACATCATCTCTCCCGGCTCCCGAGCAAAGGTGTAAATCCCTGTAGCAAAGTGAGAGATGATGTTACTGATAGGGTGAGGGCCATTATAGCATCAAAGCAAGATACTAAAGACACGTCTGGTGCCAAAAAGCAGAGGCCTGCAGAAGCCATAACTCCAGGGAATATCCCTTTAAGCAAAAGTCTTGTGTCCATGGAGGCACATGCATCTCCAGTGGCAAAAGTTTATCCAAATGTTGCACCAATGACCCTTTCCTCCATAAGCAACCAAGAAAATGGTGAAAGAAGCATTGCTATGTTCTTTTTTGAGAATAAATTGGACTTGAGTGTTGCCCGTTCTCCATCGTACCAGTCAATGATTGATGCGATAGCCAAGTGTGGTGCAGGATTTGCTGGCCCATCGGTAGAAATATTGAAGACAACATGGTTGGAAAGGATCAAATCTGAAGTGAACTCGCAACTGAAAGATATAGAGAAAGAGTGGGCTACCACAGGTTGTACTATTATTGCTGACACTTGGACTGACAACAAATCCAGAGCTTTAATCAACTTTTTTGTTTCCTCACCATCCAGGACTTTCTTCCACAAGTCTGTAGATGCATCATCATACTTCAAGAATACCAAGTGCCTTGCTGATTTGTTTGATTCTATAATTCAAGACTTCGGTGCAGAAAATGTGGTGCAGATAATCATGGATAGTAGTCTCAACTACACTGGTGTTGCTAACCATATCATACAGAACTACGGAACCATTTTTGTGTCTCCCTGTGTTTCTCGGTGTCTGAACTTAATTTTGGAGGAATTTTCAAAAGTAGTTTGGGTGAACAGGTGCATCGCACAAGCACAAACTATATCAAAGTTTATATACAATAGCCTGTCAATGCTTGATTTGATGAAAAAGTTTACAGTAGGGCAGGAACTGATCAGGACTGGTATCACAAAATCTGTGTCCAATTTTCTCTCCCTGCAATCAATGTTGAAGCAACGATCGAGATTGAAGTCAATGTTCGGCAGCCCTGAGTTCTCTACAAACTCTTCACATGCCATTAAACCACAGAGCATAGCTTGTGTTGCCATTGTAGAGGACGGAGACTTCTGGAGGGCAGTGGATGAATGTGTGGCCATTTCCGAGCCTTTTCTTAAAGTGTTGAGGGAAGTATCTGGCGGTAAACCTGCTGTGGGTTCTATATACGAGCTGATGACCAGGGCCAAGGAATCAATAAGGACTTACTATATAATGGACGAGGGCAAATGCAAGACATTTCTAGATATAGTGGACAGAAAGTGGCGGGACCAACTCCATTCACCTCTTCATTCAGCAGCTGCATTTTTGAACCCCAGTGTCCAGTATAACCCGGAAATAAAATTTCTCATATCTATTAAAGAAGACTTCTTCAAGGTCATTGAAAAACTACTTCCTACTCCTGATATGAGGCGTGACATCACCAATCAGATCTTTATCTTTACAAGGGCAAGTGGGATGTTTGGTTGCAATCTAGCAATGGAGGCACGAGACACGGTTGCACCTGGTATGTACAAAATTGCACATTTCATGGCATACGTTTGTGCACGTGTGTAAGTCTGTCTGCAGATGCAGGGTGCTTGCCTCTTTTTTTTTTTTTTTTTTTGGTGTAAGACACTGTCTTGCGTTGCAGCAGATGACTGGAACAAGTAACATTTTCACACCCTTTCTTTGGTCGGAATTAGAGAGTTTACTGCTGACTTCGTTGTAGGGCTATGGTGGGAACAATTTGGCGACTCTGCACCGGTGTTACAGCGGGTAGCTATCAGGATATTGAGTCAGGTTTGCAGCAGTTTTACTTTCGAGAGACATTGGAATTCATTTCAGCAAATTCATTCAGAAAAGCGCAACAAGATAGACAAAGAAACATTGAATGATCTCATCTATGTGAATTACAATCTCAAGTTGGCAAGACAAATGAGAACGAAATCCGTGGAAGCAGATCCTATTCAATTTGAGGATATTGACATGACTTCAGAGTGGGTAGAGGAGAACGATAACCCAAGCCCAACCCAGTGGCTGGATCGTTTTGGTTCTGCACTGGACGCCAGCGATCTGAACACACGGCAGTTCAATCCTGCCATTTTTGGTCCTAGTGACCACATATTCGGCTTGTGATTATGCGAGTCCCACGCCTCTCCGGTTTTGTTTTCTCTGAAAGCTAAGCCCATGCAAATTCCCTATTTATCCCCTTACTTTGTTGTCATTATTGTTGTTGTCGTCGTCGTCGTCGTCGTCGTCTGTAGCTGCTTTAGTGAATTATACTATACTGCATCCTGTTATTAAGATAATGCCACTGCACCCTTTTGTTTAGGGTGCTTGCTTCTTAAGATTAAGATTACTCTTTTTTTTTTTTTAAGACCTTAAATGTACCATGCGCTTACATCTCACAGTGCACTAACTTAGGTGTCTTTTTTTTTTTTTTTTTAATTCGAAACATGGTTTAGATCCGAAAAAAGGTGTCAATCAGATGAAGTCATTCCTGTATAATTTTTTTTTTTAATGTTAGGAATGATTTTAATCTTTGTATAAGGGGAAAAAAAAAAAAAAAGAGACGGAATTTTGAATCTTTGTATCTTCTGTATAATAGTTGGTTAGATTGGGATCATCGGCGACTTCCTCCGTTGGAGGGATGCAGCCCGAAACTGTTAGAAGTGGTCCCAGGCCAATGTCCGATGGGCCGTCTTATTGAATACCGGAGCCGGTTAAGATAAACCCATAACAAAACCAAACGAGAGGAAATAAAAAAGAAAAGAAAAGAAAAAAAATGGCTACCGAACTCGAAATTCCTGCCCAGCTTGGGGATAGTCTAAAGCTTGAAACAAACAAAGAGGACCGAAACAAAACGCGTTTGCCCATCCAAACAAGCAATCTTCGACGCCGCGCCTTTCTTCTTCCTCTCTCCTGCGAGGAGGCCTTTTGCTTCTTCTACCTCCGTTTCTTTCCCGTGCGATTTCGATGGACCACGATTTCCGAAACAGAACCCCCTCACCGTATGGTGCACAAATCCCGGCTCACAGGCTCGCCACGTCTACTTCGACCTCGGCCAGCCACCCGATGTACGCACACACTCTCTATCCGAGAATCTGTGAGCCTGGGGGCATGCCGTTGCCCTTCCTCAAGGCCGTTATTCCTCTCATCACCAAACCTCAGCTCCTCCCCCTTGTTCTTCTTGTAAGTCGATTTTCTTTATTTTCTCAAGAAAATGGTGGACTTTAACAACGAGCGCACTTGCTTTTTAGTTTTCCCAACTAAAAATTCCAATGGGCTTTTATATCGTTCTGAACTTTCTATTGATTTTCAAAGTATTTGATGCATAATTGTTTGGATGGTTTTTTCGCTGCGAGACTAGGAATCCGAGTTGCTTGGAAGCCAGAATATCGGATCGCATGTTGTCGCGGGGGGGGGGGAGTGATTTCGGTGACACAGATAGAGAAAGGAGAGAGAGAGAGAGAGAGAGAGAGAGCTGCAAGCCATTTATGATACCATTTATCTTTGATGAGTATTAGAAGCACCTATGTTGTTTTATATCAGATTCAGATTCTAGAATTTGTTAAATGGCTACAAGAGACGGGCTTCTCATCAAACAATGTAAGCTGAAGTTTTTGCTTATGTATGAGAATGACACAGACAAGGCGCTGTCGCATCTCCCAAGCAATTCATCCTGAGCATATTTTTGGATGTTAATTGCTGTATGTGAAAATGTTTTTAAGTGGTGTTACACGGTGGCAATATTTTCGCTACGGTAGCTGTGCCTTTTCTCCATTGTGCCATTCGAATCCGTGGTTCCTTGGGTAAAATATCGTCACAAAATTACGCGTTTCACAATTTTTTCTACTGTTGACAGTATTCTAAAAGGTTCCTAAATTTCAAAATAAACACCGTCAATTTCAATTGATCCGCTTAAGGGTGTAGTATACGAGTCTACCCCAACAATGCGGTGATGACCTTGTATTCCATGAATTAAAGAATTGCCAACGCACATTATTGTATTCCAAAAGCAGAAACTCGCCGTCCTGAGTTTGAATAAAATCGGTATATAATGCAGCAAATTGCTGGCCCCAACATCGTTCCTGCGTATTGCCTGCTTAACCCATCTAGTATGGATACAAGAAAACCAATTCCCGTTATAGATATCAGTCAGCTTCTAGTTTCGTCTTCTGCTTTGTAGAGTCCGGAACCAATCAAACTCCTGCACAAATTGCTCCTGAAAAAACAAAAAAATCAACTTTCAATCATCTGATTGGGAAAAACTTGCCAATTAAATGGCTGTGCATCCCAACATTTGCACTGCTAGACTGCATTCTAATGTGTGTGCTTCATGAACATCCCATGTTAGAATTCCAAAAGACAGCCCGTGGGCAGGCAGGGTATATGTACGAATTTGTGTGCGTGCGTGCATGCGTGTGTCTGTGTGTGTGAGAGAGGGGGGGGGGGAAGAGAGAGAGATACCTGGTGACCAGGATGAACAACAGAACTTCCCTTCATTTATATGTTTGACATCAAGACCAATGAACCAGGATCCGGTACTAACATCATCGTGAGCATATGTACGAAGAATGGATCTGCAAACTCGACAAATCATGGTAAAGCATCACTTCATGTGGGTCAATAGTTACAGTCCTGCAGAACTAATACAAGGGAGGATGAAAGCGTTTACCTATTTATGGATATGAATCTAGCCAAAGCTTTTGATATGACGTACATCTCACCAGAAGCATGTTGGAAATATCTGTCAGAGGAAGAAAATTTATTTTAAATCAAAAAGACAGTATGATGGAGTATCAATTTTCATTTTTCCTTTTTACTTAAAAAGCTTCCTCTCCCCAAATGCACAAGTTGTAGATGCCTAATTCCTGCCAACACATTGTGCACAGCCTAAAATATTCACTCAATCAATAGGGTAGAATGGCATTTCGAGTGAATTACAAACTAAGAAGCTTAAATTTAAATGCTGGTCTAGTTTATGATGTTCCAGGTTTTACGGTGCCTACAAACCAGGCTTATCGATATTTGAATATCATGTGACAGGAAAACTGGTGAGAGACTACAGGTATTGCCAATGTTGGGGAGAACATATCACTATCCAACATTCAATCATGATATGAACGAGAACTTTCATGAACTTACGATTTCTTATCACCAAACTTCCACCAATCTGGTTCATACCATTTATGATTCCTGCCAAAACTCAGAAGTTAAGTTTGAATTGATTAAACAAGGATATCAAATTCCTTTGCATGATTTATCTTTTAGGAGAAAACTCACGGTTCAGAAAAAACTTCGCCTGATTTCATGCACCCAACATAAACACGAGGCTTGTCTATATGATTTGCCAGTGAAGATCCCAAGGTGTCTGTCAAGAAACAGAAGTGGATAGGACATAAAAACATGCTAACATCCTTAACAAGCAAACTTAAAGGCTAGGATCAACACTAATCCTATCCATGGTAAGACTAACCAATATTCACATAGATATTGTCATTGACTTTTGCATAAAAGTCAGCATCCCATTTCTCTGCAGCATAAGCAAAGAACAATTTAGCCTTCTTTGGAAGCTCAGTTGTCTCCACATGATTATCCTGTGCACAATATCAGTGAGATGCTTCAGCTTATGTAGAAAACCACTTTTGCAAGTCCTATGATTGCCATTCCCTTATTAATCTTCCCTAGCTACATCTACTGCTGTATTAATTAACCTTTAAGTGTGCTTCAATGGCTTAAGCATCTTATCTTAGAAGTGTCAGCACCTTGCATACAGATCACTCTATTTCAAAGGACTTGTCACACCATACAGGAAGAGTAAGAGAGAGGAATATAGTTATGGCACTTTGAAATCACCAACGAGCAAGAACATACCAGAATGATGAAGTCATTAGTCTGCCTATTTTCATTGTCAATATCCCTGTCAAGATTGTTCCCACGATTTGCACTGCATAAAAGCATTTGTGACCATCAAACTGTTTTCAGCTTAGAACATTGCCTTTTTTTCCTTTTTTTCTGTTTTCCTAATGAAACATATGACTACCTTCTTCCAATGACAAAGCGAGCAACTACACCCTTCTCATGCTCCATTTTGTTTAAGGTCGCACCTGAAAGAATTAATGTCTGTCTTTGAGCTGGGCCAAAAAAAAAAACATCTAATGAAATGGGGCAATTAGTTTTGACACCAATGAGTGTTTTGAAAAATGAATTCTGGTCATCCGGCGTGTCAAAATGTTATGTGAATGTAAGAACTACATATAATACACAGATAAGTCACCTATCTCAACAAGAGAAACAACTATTAGCACCCCTCCACATAACTGGTCATATGTAATGGCCCCAAAACCCCATATTCTTCGAAAATCCCAGTATTGCCTCTTTATTGCATGCTTAAAACTGGATCACTTTCTTTGGGACCTCATATATGGCATAAGGATATATCAATGCCATCAAAGAAACAGGTCAATGACTTGTAATGTGAAAATGAAGAAAAAAATGTTTCAAAGAACAGAAAAGCATGATATGCTACCAGTTTCCATCCATGCCTTACGGACTGCATTTCTTTTGTTCTTATTACCAAACCCTGTCATTATTCCTATCACGACAAGGAGCCTTTTCTTTGACTGAACCCCATCATTCACTGTTAAGAACTTTGAAGTAAATCCCTCTTGCTTGGCAGCTGCAATTTCCATCTGAAGGGCTGAGAGCTTCTTTTGTTGTTCCCTATCAAGAAACAATCACATCCCGAAACTGATCGAACAAGTAATAGTGACTCAAACGGAAAGCCCCAAGTAAATGTTTTTTTTTTAACCGGAGAAAGAAGAGCTAAGAAAGATAACAACAATTACCTGCAGGCTATTATTTTCAATGTGTCATCAACTGATATTGCAGATTGTCCCTAAAATGAAAACCCAGTAGAGAAGTTAACAGAGTATGCCAAATGCAAGAGATTTTGAACGTGATGTTATGAACATGATACGCTAATTGATGGAAATTTGGTTGGTAACAACCTCAATGCATAAAGTAACATAAATATCGGGAGAACAAAAAGAAAGTAAGAAAAGAAAAAAGAAAAGAAAAGAAAACTGAATTTCAAGCCGAAAACTGAAAACCCACTTGTCCAGTTATCCTATCAAGCTCTTTGATCAAGTAAACCCTGTTCTGGGAATCCTGCCATAACCTATCTCCCACATCAAATTCCAAAAACAAACACAACATCAGAAAATTAAAAAACAAAAAAACTGTTTTAAGGGAAAATGCAATTGTCACTCAAAGATGAACATTTGATGATGACAGGCCAGGGAGAAAGAAGTGTCACCTGCCAGCGACATAAACGGAAGCGAAAGTAGCGAACATGGAGAGCAACAGATTTAAGATTCTTGATCCGTACGCCATGCTTTCTTTGATACGAACTCCCCCCAAACACCCCCCCGCTCCTGGCAGCTACTGCTAGGAGGGCGAATTAGCTTCCACTGCTCCTCTCCCTTCTCCAATTTCACTTCTATAGAATTGAATTCCCATTTACATACATGCAACTCAATTGCAGCCGTTCTGGATCTTCAATTAATTGCTTTTCTTTACGTGGATTCTTCTGGACCGTCAAGCCGATTTTGACCCTGACATCACACCGGCCAGGCCCCCAACCCTTCTATTTCCTCAACGACATGTCGTTCGTGATTACTGACGGTTAAATATCTCTTTATTTTCATTATTAAAAAAAAAAAAAACATTTGTTTGGTCCTCTTGGGGAGGGGAGTCGGGGGTGGGGGGTGCGGAGGCCCAACTCTGTTAATAGTGGTTCCTATGGGCCAATGACGGCGTGCCAGTCTGCAGCCTGTCGGTCGGCCTTCTCATTCTGAGAGTCCTTTGGGCTGTTCTTGTATATGCACTGTCACAGGCTACGTTTTCCCTGTTGTGATAACGCCTTTATGATCTGTGGGACCCCTTGTTCACTCGAAATTTCTGATCCAAAATTTTTGTGGGCCCGTCGAATTGCCCATAATGGGCCACATCAAACAGACATGCAGACGGGACGGCGGTCTTCGGGGGCGTTGTCCGATGGCCGTCAGGACTTGTACATATCACCAAACAATTTTTTTGGCAGAAAACTCACAAGTTTTTCAACTTACACTCCAGAGGCAATATAATAATAACCTTGATTCCTTTGGTCGGGGAGTAGTTTGGGTTTTATTACAGTAGGTTAGGTTTAGCAACTCAATATATATATATATATATATATATATATATATATATATATATATTCCACTTATATTTTCAAAAAACGAAATCATGCACTGAATTCATATGTAACTTTAAAGTAATTTGCAATGTTTCTCGTTCGATTCAGTGTTCTTGAATATGATTTGGCTCTGACCCGTTATAATCAAATGGACGCCAGAGATGGGTGCATATGGTACGATATGTGATTGAATAAGTGATAGTTATTTCCAATTCCACCTACTAAATGGTCGGACGGTACATCACCGGGGAGCCCTGAGGAAGCAGTGGTTGAGGATTCTTTTGTTTTTTTAATGATTGGCGGGTTCAAATTTTTTGAGAGATCCGCAAGTCACGACAATTAGTTTTATAACTAGATGTCTACTCGCGCTACGCTTGTAAATCATTTCGACATTAAAATTCATTGCGAAACCGTTTTATAATCCCTCAAATATAATTATCATGAAAATTGTGAGACTACAAAGAAATTATAATAATTGAAGAAAAACTATTAGAGAGAGAGAGAGAGAGTGTGTGTGTGTATGACAGTAGCAACTCAGAGAGCCAAAAATGCTCTTACAAACGAAAGTGGCATCTTGCTGGGCAAATTTGCATGAAAAATTGAAAAAAAGAAATGTCAAGAAGGTGATCAACATGAAATCAATCTGAAAGTTAGGCTTAATTGGCAGTATTATTGGTTGGTGTCAACATTGTGAGCAGATTATAATTTGTTACTGATTATGTTCGCCGAACATAAAAAGCTTGTCAAATGACAACGAATAAAGGCAAATGAGTTTTGAACAAATTGAATGAATTAGAAGTGGTCTGGAAGACAAAAATTGGTGAAAAAAGTATATCACACGACACATCTAAGTTATAAAATTATATACATATACATACATATATATATATATATATATATGATAGAGGAGCATAATTCATTGCTGCCATCTTTTTATAAAATAATGAGAATTTACAGAGAAACTTTGCCGGCACCAAAAGTGCATTTTTAAAGCATTGCAACTGCGACATTAAAAAGAGAGAGAGAGAGAGAGAGAGGGAAGGTATCTCGCATGGAAGAGAGAGGCTTATCGGAGAGCAAATGGCAATGTGCAAAGAAAAAAGCAAAGCGTTTAGGAACACTTTAATCACGTGAACACGACAGGTCCTTTCTTTTCTTTTTTTTTTTTTTGGGGTTTTGCACAAAGTTATTTTCGCTAGTTGGAGCCGATCGAGTCGTTGGGAGAGCGTGGAATGGACGGCTTTCAGTTGAAATAGAAGGACGCACCTGACTTTGCCACGGCCACTTACCCACTTGGACCTTTCCGTTTGGCCACTTACCCATCGGCAGCCTTTGGTCACCATCATCCAACCTCGTCAGCTACGACGTAATATATCTTCGGAAAAAAAAAACAAAAAGCAAAAAAGAGGCTAATTAGGAATACATTGAATGAAAAATATTGAGAAATATAAATAATTAGAGTAAAGTACAAAATGATTAAATAAAAATTATAAAAGAAAAGTATAAATTTAGCCAAATTTGTGCAAAAAACGTGATGTAACAGAGTCAAGTCATAAGAAAAGTTGTCCGGTATTTGCGATTATTTAAACGAAAAATCTCCAGCTGTCCTCAAGTAAATAAATGAAACATCGAAACTCAGAAGCCCAACGTGTACAAGCGGTACACGATTCTGTCCTGGATTTCTTTTTCGTTCAGTCGATCCCTCCATTTCAAGCTTTACTTATAAGCAACCTTTTAACTGGGTGTATGTCAGAACATATCTTTAAGTCGCTAGTGTAGGATGTGACAGGGGGATGCAAAATCGCTGAATGTTTTCGACTTGGGGTTGGTGGGTCGTACTACTTTTTTTTTTTTTTTTTTTTGCATAAAATTCAATTAATTATTGGACCTCAATTAAACGTTCAGCGTGATAACCCGTCAGTTGGCAGGCAGGTTAAGTGGACCTGACGGACTGCGAAGATGCTCTACTCTCCGAATAGCACACATGCAGCTCCCGATAGTGGAATTAAAAGTACACCAAGAAATGCCTAGCAAGCATTGATGTTGACCGCCGGAAAAGTATTAAGCATGGTCTCCATTTTTTTGTTGCTTTAACGGGAAAATGTTATTACTGAGTGTATATTTCGTCCTCTTTTTTTTTTTTTTCTTTTTCTTTCTTTGCAAGGTCAAGATTCTCTGGCGTATTCCATTAAAAAATGTTGCGGTCCCTCTGTGGTCATATTGGATCGTAAATCTATCTAGACAGGAATGTTGATTAGTATTGTTCTTTGGTCGAAATAACCTCGGTGCTTCAGTCACATCGGAGCAACAGAGGTTCAATGCAGAGGGGTACGGGTTATGTATTTATCCGACAAAAACCTGTTATTTTATTTTTTGAAAATAACATCATCGAGTAACAACACACGCAAAAAATAATAACATAGTAAATTTTTTACATTTTATTTTATTTATTTATTAAATAAATAAAATATAATGAATTCACATTTTTTTATTATTAGCATATTATATTTTAATATTGTTATTTAATTAAATTAATCTCTCTCCCTGTTTTTTTTTCCCTCTTTTTATTGGGAGCTGTTTGGAAGTACTTGGTAATGTCATTTATAAAATAAAAAATTCTGATAATGCAATGACCCGATAATTCAATTTCTTGATCGGTTCTACCTCCGGGCTAACACGAGCACCTTGGAGCTTTGTGAAAAAGAAGGAAAGCTAACAAAAGTGACGATATATGCCTCAGAGTTTTTTTATTTTTTATAAAGGAAAGACAATTCACGAGAACCTTTTAACATTGGTCCTTTTATATATATATATGTGTGTATATATATATTTCTTTGTTCGTGATTTTTAGGTGGAAGAAACATGAAAAGCTTTTTTTTTTTTAAAAAAAAACCATTCTTTTTAGGGGGCAAACGAACACATTTAATCGTAACCACAAATTTTCCCAATTATTCAATTGTACATTATCTCTTGAAAAAAGTTTATGGTGTGTGCAAAATCGGCTGTGGTACGGGCCATATGATATGACCGTCATATCAAAATAAAGCACATTAAAATATCATTTCGACAACCCCAAATCAACATGCACACTAAATCAAAGCAAAATCAACGTTAAAAAAAATAAACACATTAAAACATCACCATGACCGATATAAATCAGATGAATTTTTTGTCTCAATGGATTAATAGAAAAGTGCATCTGTAAAATTATCATCAAATACTTATTTATTGTTTTCCAATCAATTACCCCAACCGGCGAAGTGAACGGAGGCGGGCGTCCCCATCTATTAAATGAACTCTTAAAAATGCTTCACTAAATTTTATTATTATTTTTTTTTTTTAGGAAAAGGAAAAAAGGGGGGACGAAAGGAAAAACACATGTCGGATTACACGGGAGACGTCAGCCATGACGACATCCGACTCCGTTCCAACCCTCTCTCTTTTCTTCTCTCCCATTTTCCCTCGGTCCCCGCACACAACTACGCGCACGCACACATAAATATAGACGACGATCTCTTTCTTTCCGTAGGCTAGACATTAATTACTCTGGCATCTGTTTCTAAACAGTACGACCGCTGCAAGGACATATAACGTAAGAGCGCGTAGACATTACTATCTTCTTCGTCTTTTTTTTATTTTTTTTGTTTTTTTTCTCTTTATCTATGTAAAGAGGCTTAAATCGTTTCTTTGCTTTGTCTCTTCGATTCATTCGAAGTGAAAAAGGGCATTTGGTTGGGCGAACGTGCTATTCCGTTTTTTTTTTTTTTTTTTTTGCGAATTTTGAGGTTAGTTTTAGATTTTAACACGCTTCCATCTAAATCCTTCGGGTTCGGAATTTCCCATGATTATTTACTTAGTTTTAGTGGATAATGATGTTCTTCTACAAACTGCATGTTGTATACCACTCTTGCGATGTTATGGTCGTTTCCTTTTCTGCTTTGCTTACCGTAAATGCCTCGTCTTCCTGTATTTATATAATCGGTTCTTCGTCTTGTTCCTGTGAATCGATTTATTCCCTCCATATTTGTGATCCCAAATCAAGTTTATTTTACTTTTGTATTAAACGCATTCTTTTCCCCTTCCGTTTCGACGTTAAAACGTAGGCATAATTGTTGATTGCTTCTTTTTCTCCCTTGTTAAAAGTCTTCCACGATTGGTTTTCGGTTGCTTTTTGAGCATTATTGGAGCTGACGGTGTCACGTGCTATTCTCGTTTTATTCTTCCCTTTTGCTCTTTTTTTTTTTTTAAATTTTTTTTTTTACTTTTTAAGAGGTATAAAATTTTACGTCTCTACCAAATAAAAGACTTTGACGTTATTTATAATGTTTATTATTATTATTATTATTATTATTATTATTTTACTTTCAAGCTTAGATTTTTGAGGTATACGAGAGGTTCTAAAAAAATTATTTGACACTGTCCCTGCAAAAGTTATGTACCAGGTTTGGGTCGATCATAAATTTGGTTTTGCTATAAAACAGAAAACCAAATTATTTGCTTTTGATGATTCCTAGGCAGATTACCAGGTGGGGACAATTTTTGGATGGTAAACATTTCGAATGTCCTGTTCGCAGTTGTTTGCAAAAGTTGTTCATTTATGGAGTTGTTTTGTTATTAGTTTAACGTTATTATATATATATTTTTTAAAACTTTTGAATCGGTGCCCCCCCCTTTTTTTTTTTTTAATGATACGATAATAATCAGTAATTAATCTTTTAGTGGTTAGTAAGGAGAGAAAGAACGGATTGGAAAAAATCACGAGAGTGTTGTATATCTCAAGGAAGACACAAATCCCACAATAGTGGGTAATTTGCAAGGGGGGGGAACAGGGTCGAACCCCACCTCCTCCCTAAGTCCAAGGAGCACTAGTGAATCCCACGGACAAACTGAGGAGTTTTCGAATTGGTGCGGTCCATCCCAATTCGAGATGTGTTCGTATCTTTGTAAAGTGAGCGTTTAATTTATACCGAAAAGACAAAGCCGAATTTGGGTGCACTCTGTTGCCCAGCAAGACTGTTGGTCTTATTATAGTCATTACTTTTGCATTTTTGTTGTTTTCTCCCCTTTTACGTTAACTGTATTGGTTTTGCATTATTTTTCAGCTGCGTAAGTTCAATTTGTGTACTTTTAAGCTTCTCCCTCTCTCTCTCTTATCTTTTTTTTTTTTTTTTTCGGTTTGGTTCTTTCCAGTTCAATTAAAGCTCTTTTGTCTCGTTTATTTTTAGGTGGAATTGTGGTATCAGCAACGGTAAACTAATTTTTGCTCCTTTTCTTTTATTTCTCAACGCAGGAATGAATTTGCTATTCTTATACAATGCAGGATTCGAAGAGTCAAGTGAAAAGAAGAGAATCATGGGAGATCTATGGGATACATTTTGTGGGGAATCTGGCAGTTCAAGTATTGGAGAAAAGCTATCTGATTCTGATATTTTGCTTTTAAGTCAACCTGCTTCGTGTACCAATCAGGCATTGGTCATTGGCTTCGACATATTGCTTCTGGTCATGCTCCTATTCAATGTAATACAAAGATCATCCAAAATTCCCCCACGATTGCGAAGCTTTTCAAGATTACAAGTAGTGTCGGCCATCTTTAACGGCTGTCTTGGATTGATATACTTCTGCTCGGGATTATGGAGTTTAGAAGAGAAGTTGAGAAAAGCCCACACTGCCTTGCCTCTGAGAAAGTGGTTGCTAGTGTTGTTTCAGGGGTTCACTTGGTCTTTGGTGGGTTTCACCATAAGCCTTCGAGGAAAATATCTTCCAAGGATGCCATTGCGGCTGTTGTCATTTCTTGCGTCCTTATTTGCTGCATTTGTTTGTGCTTTGTCTCTATTTGCTGCTGTTTTACGTAGAGGAGTGTCACTCAAGATAGCTTTAGATGTTCTCTCTTTTCCAGGAGCAGTATTGCTGCTTTTATGTACTTATAAGGTGTATAAGTATGATGATATTGGCGAGAGTAAGCATGATCTTTATGCTCCCTTAAATGCCGAGCCCAATTCCGTAAGTGATGTCAATCCATTTTCTGAAGCAGGATTCTTAAGTAGAATGTCATTTTGGTGGCTGAATCCACTAATGAAAAAGGGCAGCCAGAAAACTCTCGAGGATAAAGATATACCCAAGTTGCGCCAGGCAGACCGAGCAGAAAGCTGTTATATGCAGTTCTTGGAGCAGCTTAACAAGCAAAAGCAAGCTGGACCATTGTCTCAGCCATCAGTCTTAAGGACTATTATATTATGCCACTGGAAGGATATTCTCATCTCGGGGTTGTTTGCTTTGCTTAAGATAGTTACTTTGTCAGTTGGTCCTCTGCTTCTAAATGCCTTCATTTTGGTTGCTGAAGGGAAAGCAGGTTTCAGGTATGAAGGCTATTTATTGGCTTTAACACTTTTCATCTCAAAGAGCTTAGAATCCTTAGCTCAAAGGCAATGGTATTTTAGGTCCAGGCTTATTGGTTTGAAAGTGAGGTCTTTGCTGACTGCTGCAATTTATAAGAAGCAATTGAGGTTATCCAATGCTGGGAGGTTGATGCACTCGGGCGGTGAGATTATGAATTATGTTACTGTAGATGCTTATAGAATTGGTGAATTCCCCTTCTGGTTTCATCAGACATGGACAACAAGCCTCCAACTTTGCTTCTCTTTGCTAATTTTGTTCCGTGCTGTAGGGCTGGCAACATTTGCAGCCTTAGTTGTTATAATAATTACTGTGCTATGCAACATTCCACTTGCAAAGCTACAACATGAGTTTCAGACAAAGCTTATGGTAGCTGAAGATGAAAGACTGAAGGCTACCACAGAGGCTTTAGTTAACATGAAGGTATTGAAATTGTATGCTTGGGAAATCCATTTCAAGAATGTGATAGAAAATTTAAGGAAGGTGGAATGTAAGTGGTTGTCTGCAGTGCAATTGAGAAGAGCCTATAATAGTTTTCTCTTCTGGTCTTCTCCTATTTTGGTCTCTGCGGCAACCTTTGGGGCATGTTATTTCCTCAAAGTTCCTTTACATGTTAATAATGTTTTCACTTTCGTGGCAACTCTACGTCTTGTTCAAGATCCCATAAGATCTATTCCTGATGTTATTGGAGTAGTCATTCAAGCAAAGGTTGCTTTTGCGCGTATTGTAAAGTTCCTTGAGGCCCCAGAGTTGCAGAACGGTAACAGCCGGCAGGAGGTCCACGTGGAGAGTCTGGACCATGCCATTATTTTCAAGTCAGCCAACTTTTCATGGGAAGCAAATTCCTTAAGGGTCACTCTCAGGAATGTAAATTTAGAGGTCAGACCTGGCGTAAAGGTAGCTGTTTGTGGAGAAGTTGGCTCAGGAAAATCAACCCTTTTAGCAGCAATTCTTGGAGAAGTTCCAAATACCCAGGGAACTGTAAGTTTCTCTAGCATTTCTAAAATGTTGCTGACACTTATTTACCAGACACACGCCAAGTTCTCAACCTTTTTTTTTTGGCTTCCAACAAATCTTTCCATTACTTTCCATCCCTTTGCATTTTTCATTTTATAAAAAATTGATGGGTTTGAAGACAGTTCTTTATTGATGAATGCCATATTCATTCTTATAACTTAAACAGATTCAGGTTCATGGGAGGATAGCATATGTTTCTCAAGCAGCTTGGATCCAGACTGGAACAATACAAGAGAATATATTATTTGGATCTATGATGGATGGGCAACGATATCAGGACACACTTGAGAGATGTTCTTTGGTGAAGGACTTTGAGCTTCTTCCTTATGGTGATCTTACTGAGATAGGTGAAAGAGGAGTCAATCTGAGTGGCGGTCAGAAGCAGCGAATTCAACTTGCTCGTGCCCTATATCAGGATGCTGATATATATTTGTTGGATGATCCTTTTAGCGCTGTGGATGCAGAAACTGCCACAACCTTATTCAATGTAATTGCTCATTCCTGATAGGCTAACAGCAAGTAGCATTTTAAGTGCTTTAATAGGAGTATGTAATGGTTTTGTAATAGCTAACTTAACTCTGGCAGGAATACGTGATGGGGGCACTTTCAAGGAAAGCAGTCTTCCTGGTGACACATCAAGTTGATTTCCTGCCAGCATTTGATTCTGTTTTGGTTAGTTTTTCTTTCATTTCGGTGACAACCAGGGAATAACTGGATCCTATATGCATATCTTTTGAGTCTATCAATTCTTAATATTTCTCATGGCTTTTATTGACTGATAAAAACTTGGTAGTTGAGAAATTTGCCTCACAGCAGACTGACACCAGTTAATTTCATTAACAGTTGTTGTCCGAAGGAGAAATCTTACAAGCAGCTCCTTACCATCAATTACTGGCCTTAAGCCAAGAATTTCAAGAACTTGTCAATGCACACAAAGAGACAGCCGGTTCTGAGAGGCTTCCAGAGTTTACTTCTCCACAGAGTCGTGGATCATCAAACAGGGAGATTAAGAAGACTTGTATGGAGAAGCAACTTAATGCATCAAAAGGAAATCAATTGATCAAGCAGGAAGAGAGGGAAGTAGGAGACACAGGGTTTAAGCCTTACAATCAGTATCTGGGTGAGAATAAAGGATACTTGTACTTCTCCTTGGCTGCTCTTGGGCACCTTACTTTAGTTATTGGTCAGATATCACAGAACTCTTGGATGGCAGCCAATGTTGATAAGCCTTATGTTAGCACATTCCGGTTGATTGCTGTCTACTTGATTATTGGATTTGTTGCAACATTGTTTCTGCTGTGTAGAATTCTCTCAACAGTCATTTTGGGCCTTCAGTCTTCAAAGTCCTTGTTCTCGCAGCTACTAAATTCGCTGTTTCGTGCCCCTATGTCTTTTTATGACTCCACGCCTCTTGGAAGAATACTTAGTCGGGTAAGCATTGATTTTGGAAATGTGCTAAGGTTTAATAGAGAGATGAGGTACCACCAATACCCTCAGACTCAGTGTGGGAGTCTCATACGCTGAGGCCTCCTTTTTATGAGGTACCACCAATATCCTCTTATCTGTTTGTTTCTTTTGTCTGGTAGGTCTCATCTGACCTCAGTATTGTCGATCTTGATGTTCCATTTAGCTTAATCTTTGCTGTTAGTGCTACCACCAATGCTTATGCTAATCTTGGAGTACTGGCTGTTGTTACTTGGCAAGTTCTGTTTGTCTCCATACCCATGGTCTATCTGGCAATTCGATTACAGGTACTCATTATAAAGTTATTCCAAGTATCATTAATGAGCAGTATTTTCTTCATCTCCTTGTATTAACCTACATGTTGAAATTTTAATGAATCAATTTGAGTTCCATATGCTAAGGTGGGTGTGTCATAATCTGGATCATTAGCCTGAGTTAGACAAAAAAGTTAGAAACATTGGAGTGAAGGACTGTGTGGTGCTAGTGCAGCATCCTGTTGTCTAGTAAAAAAGAGCCCCTTCCATCAAGTGATATTTACTTTATTCCAAATATTCATATTTAAATTTTTTGTTGATCCTTATCTACAGAGATATTACCTCTCTTCTGCAAAAGAGTTGATGCGAATCAATGGCACAACCAAGTCTTTAGTGGCAAATCATATAGCTGAATCTGTAGCAGGAGCTATTACAATAAGGGCATTTAAGGAGGAAAAACGTTTCTTTGCAAGGAACCTTGAACTCATTGACGCAAATGCAAGTCCTTTCTTCCACAGTTTTGCAGCAAATGAATGGTTGATTCAACGGCTAGAAACAGTCAGTGCAACTGTTCTTGCCTCTGCAGCACTCTGTATGGTGTTGCTTCCTCCTGGAACTTTTAGTGCCGGTGAGTACATATATTTTCCTGATGACCTATTTCCTCCATCTGCTATAAAACTGGTTTTATAATTGAGATAAGCTTTAATGTTCTTGCAATATTATCCAAATTACAGTAAGGTTAATTTCTGAATCTGCTAATTAGACAAACCATAACATGGACATCAACACTCAATACTACAGGATTTATGGGAATGGCACTTTCCTATGGCCTATCATTAAACATGTCCCTGGTTACGTCTATTCAAAACCAGTGCACTGTAGCAAATTACATCATTTCTGTTGAGAGGCTCAATCAATACACGCACATACCAAGTGAGGCCCCTGAGGTGATAGAAGATAGCCGTCCCCCTTCCGACTGGCCAGCAGTGGGTAAAGTGGATATCCGTGACTTGAAGGTAAATTTGGTTCCTTTGATAAATTTTTTATGAACAAGGCCTAGGATATCTTGCTGAGAAAGTTGAAATCAAAACAGATCAGGTACAGGCCCGATGCACCATTAGTACTTCAAGGGGTCAGTTGCACATTTGAAGGAGGTCACAAGATAGGTATTGTTGGCCGAACTGGCAGTGGAAAGACTACACTTATTAGTGCTCTATTTCGCCTGGTTGAGCCAGCCGAAGGAAAGATTGTTGTAGATGGCATTGATATCTCTAAAATTGGACTCCACGATCTTAGGTCACGATTTGGAATTATACCTCAAGATCCTACACTTTTTAACGGGACTGTGAGGTACAATTTGGACCCCTTATCGCAACATACTGACCAGGAGATATGGGAGGTGAGATTCTATTTCCTTTTTCAATTGTCACAACTGCTAACCCTGGAAATGAACTGCTTGGCGTCTGCGTAGCATCCTTTTCTCACATGAAATTTTTTCTTTGTAATTTTGGCAAGGTTCTTGGAAAGTGCCAGCTAGGAGAGGCCGTTCTGGAGAAAGAGAATGGTCTAGATTCTTTAGGTAAGTTTCGGACATTTTATCTAGCATGACCCTACTGGTTCAATTGTGATTTGTAGTAACGATTAAGAGGAAATTTTTACCCAGTTGTGGAAGATGGATCAAACTGGAGCATGGGACAAAGACAACTATTTTGCTTGGGGCGCACGCTCTTGAGGAGAAGTCGGATATTGGTGCTCGATGAAGCAACTGCTTCTATTGACAACGCAACTGACTTGATTTTGCAGAAAACAATACGGACTGAATTTGCACATTGCACTGTAATTACTGTTGCTCACAGGATACCAACATTGATGGATTGTACCATGGTGCTTGCGATGAGGGACGGTGAGAGCATACTCATTCCCTGAGTATAACCTAACTAGTGTTCAACGGATATTAGATTGCCCTTGATCCACGGGACTAGATCTAAAAGGATTTCTGGTGACTAGTCTTACCTGACTACATGTGACAAAGTCCACAAGAAAAGCAGATTTATGCTTAAAAAGAGTTGGACGTGAAGCTAACAAGTTAGTTTAAAGCTTTAAGTTGATAGGCAGTCTGATAGATTATACGTTAAATTCTAACATCTAAGATAATTTAAAAAGAGAATTAATTTGTTTGTCCTTTTCACTTCAGGAAATCTGGTTGAGTATGATGAGCCATTGAGGTTGATGCGGACGGAAGGTTCCCTTTTCGGACAGCTTGTCAAGGAGTACTGGTCTCATCTCTGTTCCGCAGAATCGCGCTAAGTACTTGGGTTTAGTTCGACCTTCTGTTGCATGGATTACAAGCAGTAGGCTTCCGAGCAGGAAGTGGTTGGAACATTTAGAAACTGGGATGGCTGAACCCAAAGGAGGCATTTAGATGTATGGGAACTGTAGAATAACGCTGCACGGTTGGTTAGCCTATATTGGGGAACGGAGTTCCCAACTCCCACAGTGTAACGGACCAAACTTCTTACAATAATTGTATATGATTAGACATTTTCCTCGAAAAGCCCAAACCTCATCAACTTTGCTGCAGCCTCCTCCGTTTCGAGTTTCAAAAAATTTTTTCCCGGTGCCGGGCCAGCTGGCCAATGTCGTATCCTGACGGACTCTTAAGGCAGATTCTGTTACAAAACATGTCCCCTGGAACTAAAAACTGAACAGATGCGCCAAAAATGAGAAAAATAAACAAACTGAATGAGTAAATGCCTTCCAGTGATCAGCTAGATGGTGTCAATATGTGCAACCAAAGAATTCAATGGAACAAGAATTTGAGTCAAGTTGCCAAATGCACAGAAACGCAAGTGCGAACTGCGAAGGGGGAAGGGGAAAGGGGCCAGATTCATTTTGCAATAATCATCAAGCAACTCCTCGGGAGAAATTATCCTCACAAATATAGCTAACCATAACATAAAACAAGCGGGGACTATTGATTTCTCTTCAAGGGCCACCAAGGATGGCATTTTCAATATCCTCTCTACTCAATGCATAACTGAACCTTCTTTCGACATCCTTTTCAAGATTTCCAGGTCCACTCCTCAAGTACCTGCATTCGCAGGATATACTTTTATAAGATGCAAAAGGGTGATACCCGCGTTTTCCCTTGCTTAGACAGCAAATGAACATACAAGAATCATGTGCAAGCAACAACATTTAACAGACATCATAATTCTCATCAGTGCCTCTCCATGTACTTGTTTCATAGATCTTGACTATCTTAAGCTTTATTCTTCGTTTGAATTGAGATAACCCAATTGTCCAACTGATAAAATCTTCATTTGATAGGTCCTTTCATTTGCAGTCAAACGTGAAGGAAAAGCACCCCCACCTTTTTCTTTCCCATAAATTACACAATGAAGAACGTCCCAAACATGACTATAAAGTGAAAGGCCCCATTGCAAAAATTAATTTTTAACCTCAAATATTACACTCAAAAAACAAAGTTAAAAATTACGGACAATTATGTATATAGGAATAAAACTTTAACTCCGATCCACACACAAACTTAGCCAGAAGCTACGGTAATATCCTTTTATAATGCAATTGTGTTCTTTCGTTAGCATTTTATGTTGCACGTTGAAACCACCCAACAGGCAGTACCAGAAAACCAGGGATCATTATAATTTATTAAAGAGTTCACAGGCATCGGGCAAGTTCTGAATTGCAATTAAGGCTGCTTACGCAGAGAGCAGCAAGGACAGGCATCCAATCTCAACCACAAATATACCTCAACACCCACAAATGAAAACAAAAACACAGATACAAAGTCAACCAAAAAATAAAAAAAAGGAAAAGAAAAGAAGTTCACATAGAACATCACAAGCCAAGCACAACAAAAACCCAATTGTCTTTCTCTTGTGTTATTATTATTACCTTACGTAAAGATCGGTGATGTCAAGGGACAATTGGGCGTGCCACTCGGGCTTTTCAATGAACCAAACGGCACGGTCGTCCTTGCTCTGGTAAAAACCGAAGTCCCTTAGCCAAGACTCAATGCAAGGCAAGCTGTGAGAGTACAGAGGCTTTTTCTTGTCAGGAAGTTTCTGGAGCCACTCATCGCCTTCTTCTGTGGAAGAAACCTCGTCTGGCTCTGAGGATTTAGAGCAAACTGATCTTATTATGGGCTTTTTTCTCGGGAAGTGGTAGAGAGGAGAGGGACCCGCGGAAGAGGATTTGGAGAAAGAAAAAGCGTATGTGCTGAGAAAGTTGGATGGATTCAAAGAATGTGCGGGGAGAAGCAAACAGAAGGAGCTGGTGGTGGTGATGGTGGTGGTGGTGGTGGTGGTTAACAAGGATGGAGAAAGAGTATTAGCAGTAGACATCAGAGAGATCGTCTTCGGATGAGCTAACATACACTCGTTATCTTCAACTCCCAATTTGTGCCTTTTTTTTCCTTCTTTTTTTTTTTTCTTCTTCTTCTTCTTTTAATCATAATTTAACTTTGAGGAGTAATGCTCTGGTGTAAATGCTCGGACGTGTATGTTGGAGGTGTACGTTGACGGGTAGTGGTCAACATATTTAGACCAATACGCGGCGTGCGATGGCGTTGCCTGAAAAATGTCCCGCCAAGTCCCGCCATTGGACGAGAGTTGAAAACGCTAGTCCTTGAACGACGTCGTGTCGGCGAACCTCCTCCCGCCTCCTCCAAATCCAATGCCTGCAAATCTGCAACTGGAACCCCTGTTTCTGTGTCTTCAGTGTCTCTGCGTCTCTGTGCGTGTTTGTGTATGTGTGCAAAATGGAAACTATCACAGACTACAGTCGAACCCAACGCGTAGTTCTGCTGATAGACATAAACCCGATTCTCCACTACCAAGATCCGAACCCGTACCGAACCACTCTGCTCTCGGCAGCCCAAACCGTTCTCTCTTTTCCGCCCCTCTCCAACTCTCTCTTCTCTTTTAAGCCCTTTTTGTCTTCCGTCTCTCCTCTCCTCTCATCCTCCAAGCTTTGTATCCCTTCCTTTTCTCTCTCCTTTGACCAACCCGACTCCGCCTTCGAATCCCTTCAAGCCACCCTCACTTCTCTCTTCTCTCAATTCGATAAGACCTCGGTTCCGTCGACCTCCCCGCGAGCTCAGCACGTCGCCGCCTCGATGCGCCAGCTCGTTTATGACTATGCGTGGGATTCTGTTATCTCTGACCCATTTACCGGTACGGTTTTGAATTGCGCTTATTCTGTTGTTAGATCGAATTTGGTTATTCTTTTTTCTCCGATTGTTAGGTCTTTGAATTGGGCGTCGGATTTCTTGAGTGTGGAGCCGGATCATGACGTCTGTTTGAGAGATGCAAATGGATCTAAGTTGAAGTTTCGTGGGTTTTTTGAGAGTGTGAAGGAGGCGTTTGCCAGTAAGGATATTCATTTCTGTTGGGTTGATGTGAATTGCGAAATGGGTAGTGAAGACGATAAGGCTGGTAATGTTCAGCCTGAGCTGGGACTTGGTTTTTTCGAGAGTGGTATTAGGGATCTGGGTTGGGGGACTTGTTCGAGTGATTGTCTTGTGTTGGGTTCTGCCCTTGTTCCTTTTGGATTGATTTATCCACGGATTGCAATTCCTCCGAAAATTGTTGGTTCTGGTGATTGCTGCAAGAGAATTCTTGCTCAATTGACTCTTGAAATACAAGATGTGAGTGGAAAGCCTTTGGAGTGCAAGTGCTGTGATCTTGAATTGGTGAACTTAAATGTGTCTCTGTGTCCCTCAGTTGCCAACACTTTCGTTGATTCAATAGCAGCTAGTCGTAAAGGAAAGAAAGTGATTTGGGAAGATCTTGGTGATGGGATGACAAAGATCCATGTTAAAGTAGTCAAACTGTATGATAATTGTGTACAATATGAGGGTTCCTTATCGGATCCCATTCTTATGAGCGAGGTTTTGGGGAAGTCTGAGAAAGATAGAAAAGAAAGTTTCTGTGGATGCATTGAAGACAGGGTTATTGACATTCTGCAAATTGAAAATGGCAGGTGCCTGCCTAGAAGTTCCATACCTATTTGGCAAATTCTCTTGAGTTTTCTCTATAGAGAAGGTTACTGGGCTGCGGTGTCTCTTTCAATTGGTGATAACAAATATCTCAGGGGAATCCTCAAGCCTTTCACAGTTTCTTCTGCTCTTCTCTCACTTACAGAAGATGAATTCCACCCTTATGGAGCAGATAGTGTGAGTTGCAAACCTGAAATTGATTTGAATCTCTCCAGTGGACTTGCAGCTTCTCAATCTTCTCAATCTGGGCCTACTTTATCTGAAAAGTGTGATAAACTTGGACACGGTAAAAAGAGGAACAAAAGGAAATTAAATGCACATCAGAAATTAACATGGGCTGCCTTCTGTATGGTGGCCTTAGAACAGTCACAAATGGCTTTAGAAGAGGTTTACTTTTCTAGGGCCTCTCACAATTCAAAGAAGTTGAGATTTCTCAAGTGCTGGATAAAACAGGTTAAGAAATTCAGCCATTGTAGCCTGACTAAGGCTGAGGGATCCATGTCCCATCAGGACACACCAAAAGAAGTAGACAATAGATTAACTGATTCGATTCAGGAAAGTGAGCAGCCAATTGCTTCATGTCCCTCAGTTGGGGATGATTCTTTGACTGGAGCATCTAGAGTACAGGATGAAATTGCTGTCAATTTTCAGTCTGAAACAATGGAAGGTTTCTTTAGCAATCTTCCTCACAAAATTCAGCAGGGACTCAGATCTGAAGAAGTTAACTTAGGGTCTTTGGCTGAGCGACTTGTTAATTCATCAATCTATTGGTTATGCCAAAAGTGTGCTCCTGCTAATCAAAGCCCTTCTGTGGAACATAACAATGGATATGCTAAAGTGATTGGTGCAGATCTAGGAAAACTTTTACTTAGAGAACCTAAGGACCTAGTTGCTATGTACAGAAATAGCAATACATCCTTTCAGCAATCTTCTGTGATTCCTTCAGAAGATGACTTGGAAAAAATGATGAGAGAGTATCCTTTCTCTTTTTCCTTTTTTCTTTTCTTCCCCCCTCTTTGCCAATGCATTCTATGTTTAATCTATGCATTTCTTTTGTTAATTTTTTTGTAAAAAAATAGGTAACAGCACTTTCCTTAACCAACCTAAGATATGAGTTGCAGATTTTGTTCCGCATGGAGATTCTACAATCAGAAGTTGGAGCAAGTATTGAGGAATCTACTAAACAAAAGTTTGTGAAACAAATTTGCTTACTTTTAGAGACCATTCAGTGCCATTTGGAGGGAGGCTTTTTTGGTGACTGGAGCCTTGATAGATATGTGGAAGAGATCATTAAATGCAGGTAATTTCTTAGCTTCTTCCTTGAATATAGACTCCTGGTTCTTATTGGTGTCAGGGCTGTGTTTTCCTGATATTCTGCATTTATATGAACAAAGAATGCAAGGCCCAAATGAAAGGAGCCTGATCTTAATATGGTGACATAATAAGACTATGGTATGAAAGCATAGGCAGACAGGATGTGAAAATATGTAGTGTACTCTGGTCCCTTAGAATTTTCTTAGCCTCTTCATGTTTTCTTTGTAGCAATTTTCATGGGGAGTATTATGTTGTTTCCTTAGAATGGATAATGTACCCTGCAAAATCATATGTTTGAATATCCAAATTTCCAGGTATCGTCACAGCCTTGGGGATGTGGTGCACAAAATCTATACAAAAATGGATCTCTTACTGTTTGCTGATGAGGAGGAATCCCCTGATCGCTTGCTCAACAGTGAGGACAGTAATCATTCTGGGAGTGAAAAATGGGAGAAAGATGCAAGGGATGAGAATGACGGAATATATCTCCAAGTCTCAGCAGAAGATGAGTCACCCCAACGAGTGGAGAAAAAGCATCAAAGTGAAGAGGCATTGAATCAGGAGGAGCATGCCCGTAAATTAATTGAAGCTCAGGAGAGGAGAAAGAGAGCTCAGAGATTTGCATCTTTCACCAGCTGGGTACCAGATTTGCGGAGAGTTTGGGCCCCAAAGCAGTCAAGGGCAATGAAAGTGAAGGCTGATACTCTTTGGAAGCTGTCAAAAAGAAAGGAACAGAGCAGTGCAAGCTGTGACAGAGTGTGTGAGACACCAATGACTGGAAACAAACGCTCATGCAACCGAGGAAGCAGCAACGATGAAAAAGGCCACAATGATTCCTGGCGTGGTTTACGCGCTTCTATTCCCAAGGCTTTGTTTCAGGATGATTGACGATGTTCTGTGGTTTAGGGGAGCAGTTCTTGCTCTACCATTATCAGCAGTCTTTGCAACGAGGTTCCTCAATGTAAAAGAAATAATAGATATATAAATATAGTCTCGATTACAATTTGTTAGTTGTCGCTAGGAACTTAAGCAAGCTGCAACCAAGAATGGGTTGTGAGTTGCTCCCCAGTGTTTTTCCTTTTTCCGCGGAAAAATCCCTATTCTGCACTTGAAAAATTCACATTCATTGTATAACTTCAGCGGAAGTTTACATTTGACTATTCTCCTCAACTTATAGCGTGAGAATCTCGAATTGTGGTGATGTTACAACAAAGGATCTGGGTATGGTAATATCGAAGAATCGACAACCGTAACTCACTTGAAGTTCGGACATTATTTTTCAAAACAATTGTATCTAAAATTTATTCAGACATTATTCGTTGAGATACGGGTTGAAATAAGCAATGGACCCGACGAATGGTGAGAGATGCCCATTTCCATGAACAACCGGATCCACAAGGGGGCTATCGTTGTGAGCCTGAGACGATCAGAGGCTCCTTCAGTTCCTTGGCGCCTGACGCACTCGTTAAGGGCACAGGTGCAAACTCAAAGGAGAACATAGGGATTGTCTTGACGGGCTTATTGAGCTGGTCCGGCACTAACTATAGGCCTCTTGGGCCCATCTACAGATTCAATTCTACAACAAGGACACTACAAAAACACACACCCCACAAGGGCCCGGAAAGTATTTTTGGGCTTGCCTGGGGGCATTATCGGATGCCTCTGCAAGTGGACATTTTCCTCCAAGTTGACACCTAATGTTCTTCTGTTATTCAGAAAGGAAAGAAATCCCGAGCCACGGTCAAAGTGACTTAAGAGCCTGCGGAGAAGCCTGAGACTTGACCTAGGAACCCTCTTGTCCTCTAAAAATGGAGGAATTGTGGCGTCTAGTTCTTGGCGCTTCAAGTACTTATATGTCCCAGTTCTCAATCCCTTGCTAACTAATGAACTGGAGACTTCTTATTATTGAAGAAATAACTACACACAAGGTTCGCCTAGAAAAAGCCAAACCGAAAATAACGCTGACATGACAGAACCTAAGCTTGTTCTACCTCTTTTGATAGACTTCGGCGCATAGAAGTTCTGGTCAGGGTTCTCAAATCTCAGCATCTCGTAAAAATTCCAGTGAATTAAGTTCATTTCGGAACAAAACAGTTAGCAGGAAGAAACGCAGGAGTAGCGGCCATGAAAGATGCTCCACCGAGGAATTCTTTCATTAAATTGCATATCTCAAAACATCGTGTCGTAAAAGAATAGGACAAATAAAGTAGAAAGTTCTAAATCCAGTCAAACCCACGGAATTTGACACGGAGAACACTATAAAATCCCTTACAGCACACGCAAAAGCCCCTACAAGATATCCTCATCCCGGCGGCAAGAAGCATTAATAAGTTGGATGTCTTTATCCGCATCTACACTTTACGCACCTGAATATTGTGAGTAGATCGGGACCGCCAGATTGGTTGTCTGCCACTCTGAACAAGTGCTATCTCCTCTCCTCCCTTTACCATCCCCTGATTCTGTAGATGAAAACCCAGAAATTGTCATCATCCCAACGGGAAGCAAGTATATGGTGAACTGAACATTATTACAATTCGTTGCTGCCCAGTAACATGGCCTGATACATTTGTTAATACGAAAGAAAAAAACATAGCCTAATACATTATGCAACCTTCCCACAGAGTAGATGCCCAACTAGATGTACAGTAGAAACACTCCGACCTTGTTTCTCAATGATGAATATAATAAAATTAATTGCTGAGCCACTAGGTAGCCTCAAATGCTAGCTAACTGAAAGGATATCACAATAGGATTGGCTTGTAAAATTTACCTTAAGAACTGATAGGGCATTTTCAAAGGCTTCTTCAGCATCATCAGAGAACTGCATATAAATGGGACATACCCCATGATAGAGAGCTAGTCTCTGGTGTACCCTCTCCCTGCACGGTCATTGAAATTATTTAACCAGTCAAACCCTCCAATAACAGGACCTAACCCTCTTCGATTTCAATCGGCATCAGAAACAGCTAATCAGTCAAAAGGGATTTAAGCCTCTCCACTCATGGCAATTCATTTGATATGAAAGGACAATTTAGCATAGCCAGAAAAATAAGTCAATAGTTGCATGTTCTTAGAAAATAAAATATTAGAACCCAGAAAAAGAATTGGACAATATCATAAAGTATATTCCAGGAAAAAACAAAAAAAGAGTGGGAGAGTTTCCCAGAGTGCTGTTTGATGCACAGAACCTGAGGAGGTCTGCCATGCCTCAGGCAAAACCATAATAACTGACTACAAAACATTTTCAAATTCAGGGTCACAAAAAACTCACTCGTTTGTGAATGCAAAGATAGTGCCTGAGGGTCTATAATGGCTCAGTAATATAGCCATGAAACCAGTTCTGGTGAAGACCACAATTGATGTTCCGAGTGTGTTTGACATCATGGTTGCATGGTATGCAAACATTTCACTCATGTGATTCTACAGAGAACAAGAAATTTTTTTCTCAGTATTTGGGTTGAAATAACATAAGGAACACAAATGTGACAAGAGCGAGCAGTGCCTTGAAGGCTTGACCAAGATTAGGCAGGATTTGACCACTGGCTATGGTTGCTTCAGTTCGTAATGAGATGGTGTGCATAACTTTCACAGCTTTCAAAGGAAATCTGCAGGGAGAAAGCACTTAAATGAAATGTTTTAAAGCATCACCATACATATAACATACAAACAATCCAAAGCCCCTCACTTTCCATGAGCAGTTTCTCCAGAAAGCATGACAGCATCAGCACCTTCACGAACAGCAATGGCAATATCTGATACCTCTGCTCTTGTAGGAGTTGGATGAATAATCATGCTTTCCAGCATATTTGTAGCCACAATGACAGCTTTCCCCATGCTCCGGCACAACCTGATTATCTCTTCCTGCAATATAGAATAGAAGACTACTCAATTTCATATCTTTATCAGGTGTAAAGTTGCCAACAAAGATGCCTCCATGTCATTGCTCTTTGCCCAGAGTATAAACTACCTGCAGAAGTGGAACTTCCTCGATAGGGAGCTCTGCACCAAGGTCTCCTCTTGCAACCATAGCCTTAATAACAAAAGAGCAGTAATATCATCAGTTTATCCATTTTTGAAGATACAATGTGATCAGTAACCAGTTTCTCAAAATTTTGTGGTGAAACCGAAATCAACTAGACCCATCCTTGCCACCATGGAGAGTCTACAGCATGTTGGATTTTCTTAGACCCACAATGCAAAGTGAAAATATTCATGGAATCAATCAAAAGGTAAAAGAAAAAGAAACGAGGCTGCAGCAGGGATATGAGCTGAATAGTTTTTAAAAGCAAAACAAAATAGAAATTTCTTCATTTTATGTCTAAGCATATGAAATTTGAAATGTCATAATGGCAGTAGATGTCTAAAAGATGCAGCTCAACTCGATAGAATTTCCAATCAGTTGGAATGATGCAAGTCAACTAACGAACTCTAAACAGGCAATCAGCAACTCAAAGATGCAATGTCAACGATTTTAGGTACATTACCCCATCAGATGCTGTGATTATTGAATGAAGATTTGCTATAGAATCTGCGCTTTCAATTTTTACAATGACATGTATATCCGCACCACAGCCTGCCAATATGGGAGAAAAAGTCATGCATATTATATCCAATCAAATTTGCATGCACATATTTTAAAATAATCTTGTTAGAAATAATTTGATGGGAACATTACTTTGCAGATAATTCTTCAATTCATGGACTACTTGTGCATCTTTGACAAAGGAAACTGCATAGAAGTCAACTTTATTGTCCACTCCAAATTTTATATCATCCCAATCCTTGTCTAAAACAAACAAACAAACAAATAAATAAGTAAACAGTTATATACATTAGGAAAAATAATAAAATATCAACCTTCTCGCCAGAAAGGAAGTAGGAAAAAAAAAAGCTGAAAAAGAGGATAAGAATGAAATAAGCAAGACAAGGTTAGTAAACAATGGATATTGAAGGACCAACCAGTGATGGAAGGCAATGTTGCACTTTTTCCTCGAACATTCAGATGACGCCTAGACTTCAGTTCTCCTCCATCAACAACTTCACATTTCACTGAATCTTCTGTTGTGGACTTAACCAGCAGTGACATCATACCACCTACAACATGAATCAAGAATCAATAATTTATAGCACAAACTATTTTCTCTATTTGAACTTTGTTAAAAAGTGGAAAGAGGGCTTGCATCCTTTGTCTGCAATGCAAAAACCAGAGGTAAATTTCTACTCGTGCTTGAGTATATCAACATGAATACTTCGTGAGTCAGGGGAGGAGGGCAAGAGAATCAAAAGGGTATTGGTTGCAGGACTTGAATATAAGTTATTTGACACCCATGTAAAAATGGCAGTCATACCATTGTAAAATGGTGGGCAACAAATGTGAATCCCCCACTCCAATGAAAATTCATCGAGACAAGAAATATGTATGATGTCCTGAATAAAGTAAATTCATAGGTGATAATGTTTTAAGTTATTATTCTCCCCAAATTCCATTTCAAGAGTGGCATCACATCGACATACCGTCAACTAGAAGGATGTCGCCTGCTTCTACATCATTGACAAAATCATCATAGTTTACACTAACACAATCAGCAGTGCCAACCCCTCTACGGATTGTAAAAGTGAATTCCTGTCCAGGTGTCAACATGATCGGTTGAGGCAAGTCCCCACTCCTAACTTCGGGACCCTGAAAACGAAAATACCAAAATAAATGAGAAAAAAAGGACAAGAAATTGGCTAGGTCGGACAACGCGGAGAGTGTGCATAATTCAAAAACCAAGTAAAAGATAATAATGCCACCTGAAAACCAGAAGAAGAAATTGAATATTCTAGTTAAAGAATACGAGGCTTTCACAGTGCATTAATTCAAATGCAAACATGGGAACTGCAACTAATAAGGAAAAGGAACCTGCCTTAGTGTCAAGCATGATAGCAATGACATTGTCCTTGAACTGTGCATTGTATTCTTTAACCAAGTCAATAACTTTCTGATGCGAAGCATGATCTCCATGAGACATATTCAAGCGAGCGACATTCATGCCAGCCTCGGCTAGCTTCCATATCATCTCCCTTGTATTCGTCGAAGGACCAATGGTGCAAACAATCTTCGTCTTGCGCCTAACTGTCGGCTTGGACCACACACTCGCCGACGTGTCGCCCAATTGCTGTAAATGCGGAGACCGCTCCTCTCTCTGATTAATTAGAAAACAGCTAAGCGGAAGGCACGTATGGAGTATGATAAAATAATAAATGAAATTAGAAAAATTCTGCAATGTTAAGAGTGAAGCGTTGTACTAGCCTCGGGTACGTCCTCGGGGGAGACGGGAACGACTTCAGGCTCGGTGCGTGCGGATCTACCGACGGCCGCCGACATTGGAGTGCTTCTAGGAGAGACTGAAATGCTCTTCTTATTCTTCTTCTCCGTCCCACGTGCCAGCACATTGGAGGCGAAGCTTGGAGCTTTTAGCTTTTCGACTCGCTCCGGAAATGACCCAGAGACGGGGCCCAGCAATGAACCGTGAGTTGATCTGGTGGCCACCGCTGGAGCCATTTTTGTGGGAATGAGAGCAAAAGGGGAGCCGAGTTGAGTTGAGGGAACGGAATTGCTTTCTTTCGGGGGTGGGTTTAAAAGGTTGGATGAGGGGAAGCAAGAAAAGCGTAGTGCTGCGTTGGCGTGTTGCGTTGGAGAGATCGCCGCTAAATTTGGCGGAAATCGCAAGAAGAAGAAGAGGCTGGATGCGCAGCGATAGCGCGTGCGCGTGACTACCTTGTAAGTATCGACACAAAAATGATGGAGACTCCTTCCTCCTACGGGGGGGACTAGTCCTCCTTTTTTTATTTTTCTTTCAACCCACCAGAAAAAAAAAAAGAAGATATATATATATATATATAGATAAGTGTCGAATGCCGGCGTCGCTCGGGACATCAAATTCTACGTTAGGACATCAACCCTCGGAAACCTTCGTTTTGATGCCAATGTCATTCCCAACTCCTAAAGGTGTCTTTCCGTCTTTTAGATTGACTGACCATACCTACGGTGTCCAACAAAAAACGACAGCATAGTCCCTTGCTGCACAAGGGATGTATAATAATAACAAAAGTTATGAGTAGCCAGCCAGCCAGCCATGATGAAATCTCACAATTTAATTTGGCTTGCAATTTTATGTTTTTGACTCCGCTGATTATGCCTGCCATCGCCGCGCTCCTTATTTCAGGAATATTCGTTTTATACCGTCCCACATGGATAATGGACATGAATTAGATTTGGGTAAATGTTCAGCTTATTTCATTACAAGCCGACCTCCATTACCTCTCCACCCCCAGTTGTCAGTATAAATGCATTATTATATATAGCTCATAGATGTTTTCGGCTCGATTACCATCTTTTTTGGGCGCATTAAGTATAACACTGGGCCCAGAAACATTTCGATAAATAATAATAATAAATAATAAAGACTTATATCACGTGAGTGCAGTATGAAAAAGATTTTTTTGAGTTCAAAATCTCATCAGCATTAATTAAACAAACAAAAAAAAATTCCACCGGGCAATCTTCTCACCGTTCTCAAACAACTCGCGCAAAAAGCGCGGAAATCGTTTCGTCCCAATGACCCCTTAAGATCTCTCTCTCTCTCTCTCTCTCTCTCTCTCTCTCTCTCTCTCTCTCT